>OZ023316.1:12876202-13428359 GCA_964007375.1 Ophion obscuratus | reverse complement strand
TCAAGATTGTGATGGAAATAAACGTTTTTCTGTTTTACGTTTCATCCTTGATTCGGGTCTCTTCAGAATTTTATTTATTCTATAAATTATGAATTACAAATTATATAGATAGAGTTTACAAGATTTTATATAATTGTGCTATGTGTTATAAACGAGTTATAAATGTATTATAATGATTTGTGTAAATTATATGTTAGTTTTGTTCTAATTTGAATAATAGTGGTATGTTATGAGCAATTTATTGTAATATGTTAATTTATTCTATTTATTGCGTGACATGAGTGGTGAGTGAAAGTGTGATATTATCTATTATAGATTTTTAGGTTAGGAAATATGTCAAATGACTAACCAGAATATTGTTGATATTTCTAAGTTGACAGCTATAAATTCATATCTGCACATATTTACTTATGCGCGATCATATCTGACCAGATATAGAGCTACCCCTGAGCGCATAAAAATACATGTATGTTCATCTTTGACCATGCATGATCAGATCAGATTCATTTATGTTGCAGATAAACACCTACATGAGCATATCTGCTCAGATATGACCATTTTCCCCGGGATATGTGATCAGATATGATCTTCTTTAAGCATATGTGATGTGGAATATGATCAGACCTAATCATATATGATACTGTAAAATGTCAGATATAAATATATCTGATACATATATGATAATATCTGAATCATATATGACGATATCTGAAACATATATGACAATATCTGAAACATATATGAACATATCCACTCAGGCATGAACTTTTTTTCCCGGATGGTCTGATATCGTCAAATCCAATCATACATGCTCTGATATCGTCAAATCTAATCATGTATGCTCGGATATGGCCATTTTTCTTATGCATGATTAGACAAGATCCAGATATGATCAATCATATCTGGATCATATATAATCCAGATATAATCAGATGTGATTTGGTCTGATAATTTTTTCTCGGGATGATCATACATGCTCAGATATAAGCATACATGATCTGTCATGACACTATATGAACAGATATAGCCAATTCTCTTGTCTGATCATATCTGATTCTACAGATATGCTCAGATATAAGCATACATGATCTGTCATGACACTATATGAACAGATATGACCAAATCTCTTGTCTGATCATATCTGATTCTACAGATATGCTCAGATATAAGTATACATGATCTGTCATGACACTATATGAACAGGTATGACCAAATCTCTTGTCTGATCATATCTGATTCTACAGATATGATTCAGATATGTTCAGATATGATCTTTTTTTCCCGGGAACATAGTTTACAAAATCGATTGTAATGATTGCAATTCTACATATATAGGCTAAACAAAAAGATACCTAAAAACAGAATCAATGAACCCAAAAATAGCCTAAAACACACCACCACAATACAACCAGCCCTAGCACAGCACGGAATAGAACAAAAACACGATTTCAAATTTGATGAAGTAACAATTTTAAACAATGAAAAATGGCTAAAAAAATTGATCCTAGAAATGATTCAAATAAAAGCGCATCTTAATGACATAAATTTCAGAACAGATATAAATAAACTAAGCTCGATATATAACTCAATAATATAATTATAATAATATTTTATAACCATGATTATACACCTCAATTGTAAAAACTATTGACACAACACATTAACTTCAAAACTCCTGACACGACACATTCATTTAAAAAAAATCTTAACATGATTCAGGAATTTTAAACTTCCAAACTCTTGACACGACACATTAATTTATAAAATTTTTAACATGACACAGGAACTTTAAAACTCTTGACACGGCATTGCCAAAAGGATCATTCTCCCTCGCTCCGGAAAAATTAAGTTCGCAGCTTAGTTTCTCTCGAACTCTCAGAGACTTCACTACTCGACATGTAGAACAATGAAAATGTCTAGTTTCCTCCTTGTGCTTGCGAAGATAAGGTTATTTTTATTTTTGAAAGATTTAAATTCAATTGGTTAATATCACATTCACAAGACATTTCATTAATTAAAACATTTTTACAGAATATATAAATATAATTTACAGAATAAATAACATTCTGAAGAGGATCCGAATCAAGGATCGAAACGTAAAACAGAAAAAACGTTTATTTCCATCGCGACCTTGGAAACCTTCATTGGCCGAATCGAAGCTGATTCTATAACAACAAGTACTAATTCTGCATCTGTTTCCAACGATTATGGGTGTTTTTACATTGCTACAAATACAGGCATATGAGTTGTGAGTTAAAAAGAAAAAAACATGAAATACTAGATTTGGTCAACATTTTATTGAAATGAAATGATAAATATTGCAAACATATTATTGAAATAAAGTACTAATTGTGAACAGTTTGGGATGTTTTATTAATAGTTTGGGATATTTTGCATGCACAGTAACTGACAAAAATATGCTCACTATGAAAATGTTCAAAAACCCTAATTTATTATCGAGAAAATCATAATATGGTGAAGTATAATTTGACGTATAAGTTTAATTGGACACATAAAATCGAACGATTTTGTGCTTTACAATCAGGTCAATATTGTAACAGGGCCCACTTTGACCCACATCGATTTACTGACATGAGAGAGTAATTTGACACGACATTACTTTTAAAACGTTCAGGGTGTCCAATAGGAAGTTGCTAAAACTAAATAAGTGTCTCTTCCCTCCATGAATTCAATAGGGGTCCCTATTTCTAAGGCGCATACCTGAGGCCCCGCGGTTTTATTCCAGCCGTGGTTGAAGCAAGTACGCGCACGTCTAAATGAGTGAGCTCACCACGGAAGAAAAAGTATATCTTATTGAGTGCTTCTTCTCAAGGGGAAAAATTTATAGTAATGCGTATAGAGGGTTTCGTACTAAGTTTGGAACTCATAGAGTTGCCAGCGAAAACATTCTGAAAAGGTAAGAATTTAATATTTATTCATATTCATCACACAACTTGTGTTTCAATTCAATTAAACTGGATTGAACTAATTTTACGTTAATTTTTGTAGGATAATCGATAACTTCGTGAAGTATGGTACACTCCAGGATCGTAGACGCGAGTTGCCAGGTCCATCTGTTACGGTGACTACACCAGAGAAGATAAACGAAGTTGAGAATTATTTCAAACAAAATCCAAATGATTCGATTCGGAAAGCTGCTCAAGCATTAAAAATAACCAAATCATCATTACACAACATTTTGAAATATTTTTTAAAGTTTCATCCGCATCAAATAAGCACTCATCAATTGTTAACTGAACATGCCATGACGAAACGCATCGAATTTTGTAACGCTATTACGGAAATGTTTGAAGCCGAAGAACTTAATGAGAAATTGATTATTTATTCCGATGAAGCATATTTTTGGATGAATGGGTACGTAAACAAGCAAAATTACCGGTTTTGGGGAACAGAAAATCCCAACATATCGCTAGCGAAGTCCCTTCATCCACAGAAAGTAACGGCATGGGCAGCGATTTCAGTAAAAGGAATTTATTTGCAATTCTTTGGAATTCTTGGAATCTACGGTAACAGGAGAGAGTTACAAACAGCTTTTGGAAACGAAATTCTTCCCTCATGCAAAAAAGAGGGGACTGGTTAAAAATGTTTACTTCATGCAAGATCGAGCGATGCCGCACCGGACTCATGAGGTGTTTGAAGCTATTCATCGCGTATATGGGACTCGAGTAATCGGTCTGGGGTACCCTAAATTTCCTCAAGGCGGACTAGAATGGCCTCCGTACTCACCGGACCTGAACCCTTGTGATTTTTTTCTTGTGGGGTTACATTAAAGATCATTGTTACGCTAAAAACCTCAGCACAGTAGACGAACGGATCGCGGCCATCCAGGAAATGGTTCGCGGCATTACGAACAATATGTTGGACACAGTTTTTCACAGTTTTCAAAAGAGAATTGAATTTGTGCACAATCTAACGGTTCGCACTTCCAAAATATCTATCATCAATCACTGCACTTTTTCTTTATTTTTATAAGATGTAATAAATTGACATAAAAAATATTTGACTGGGTTTTATTTATGTGCGTTTAAAACTGCAGAGTTTCCTCTATGTAAAGCAATTTGGCTTTTCTGATTCTGTGCACGTGTTTTAAAATGCCAGTCGATTAGTTTCAGCAACTTCCTATTGGACACCCTGTATGTAAGCATAGAAAACTTGTTGCTATAATTTCAATGGTTGACGGTATATTAATAAATGATGCATTCCCGCCCGAATATCACGGACGTTGCTGTGTATTGGGACTGTCATTTTCACACGATTGATGTGCGTAACCATTAGCATGATTAATAAATTAGTAACCCTGAAATGATAGCGTTACTATTTTGTTTTAGCGTGAGTACTATCCTCATGGACTATAATCGCTGCCGTTAATTATAGTGTTCTCATTGGAACATTCGGCAACCCCTTATTTTCCAATACCATTTTCATCCTCGTAATCTCTGCAACATGTTACACTTTTTGTTCCTATATCAATCTAATCGGCAGGTACGAATATGGCTGAATAAACGAACAGTCTTTCCATAAGATTTTTTCCATAAGAAGCTACACTGGATGTGCTCAATTTCAATTTGATTATTTAGCCTAAATAGCCGGCAACCTTCGCCAATTTTAAAAAGCACTCCGTGTGATAGTTGTAACGTATAAAATAAACGGAGCAACAGTCTGATTCTGAAGTACGTACTCATCCCACCACAACACAAAAAAAATAACGAATGGATGCATGTTTCGATCTGTTTTGATGATTGCTATTTACAAAGAATGTTCTTTATAAAAAATCTCTCGGCAGGAAATTTCCGAGCCATCACGCAACGATAAATGATTACAAAAGGATAGTAGGTATGCACTGTTCCATAATGTTGTGTTTCCAGCCTGAAGCATATAGCAGACTTGATAGAACAATGGCTCCTGTAATGAACCGGAGATTATTTATTTCTCCTGAATTTACAACGCTGGATAACGGGGAATCCTATTATGGAAAAATCATATAACAAACCAAGCCGGCTGCTGGCCGTAAGCAAGATACCGGAAGTCTTGCAATTTCCCCATCTTTTTACCAAAGTCGTAAAAATGTAGTCTTGGTCTTGCAACTCGAGGCTTGATCTTGGACTTGGTCTTCCACGAATTCCTATGGAAAATAAAATCGTTTTTGCTCATAAGTAGTTAAATTTGTAATTTCACTGCAGTGAATAAGCAAGTCTGTTAAATTTGAATAAAGATTTATTAAAAACGAAACAATAAGTTTTTTTAGAGTTGATTAAAACCAATTGAAACATTTATGTGAAGTACATATGTCATTTTGTTGAGTATCAAACAAAACTCGAATAGACCTAGTATCCAACAAAATGTTATTTCATTCGTGTAAATAATTTCTCTCGGTGCAGTCCGGAAGGCTGCATTTGGCCATGAGTATCAAATAGATGGGTAGCAAAACGCAGTTGTTTTACTTTTTACAAACTGTTTAAATAGGTCCTCAATTGCATCAATATGACCACTATTTGCCCGGATTCGCCATTGTTAATGCCAAATTTAATGCCGTTCGAGTGAAAGCCAGCATAGTGACTTTTTACTCCAATACACACATATACATTCGATCACAATACGGATGTAGGAAAATCAGAAAGTCTTGCGACATCAGAAAAGGAGGGTGTTCATTATCCTACTCAAACTCGATATCGACATAGTGAATTTTTGTTCACTTCCTTATTATGTGATTTGCAGATTCCTGCTTTACTTTCGCTCAAATTCACTCATTTGAGGCCTATGCATGCATATATGTATGTGGGTGTGTGTCTATATAACTAGGTAACGAAAGGTGTTATCACATTTGGGATGTGCGAAACTACGGAGGTGGCTTAAGCAGGGGCTCCATAAGGAATGTTTGCTTTAGTTGAGACTGCAGTTGATGCACCTTATGTATGCCCTTAACTGAGTGGTGCGAAAGCTTCTCCTAATCCTCATGTTCCTACGAGAGGGATGGAACATTTCCACCCTCGCGAATTCGACGAATTATCTTGTACTCTAGACCTAAAGGTACTTACTCTGAATAGACTTTGCCTAGGGGCAGAAATAGTTAAATGGTCGGCCTGTGGTCCTTGATTCCTTATAGCCCGAGTAACAGTAATGGCGCTAGTTATTCGAATGAATGTACTCGTTCCCAAACTCTCAAAGATATTACAACAACATATTGTAGTACAACAGGATATTGTAACAAAGATATTACATTTTCTTATAACTTATTATAAAAAACTTATTTGTTTAGGGAAAATACTAATTCGTTCCGGGTAATGCTTTCATCTACACTAGGGCTTGCATATTGTTCCGAACTACTCGACTATTCGAATATCCGTGATATCCGAATACGTGAAATCTGATACTTCAAATTCGGACGGTTCGAGCATCCGGGTAGTTCGAGTATTCGGATAGTTCGGGCATCCGGGTAGTTCGAGTATTCGCACAGTTTGGGCATCCGGGTAGTTCGAGTATTCGGACAGTTCGGGAATCCGGGTAGTTCGAGAATTCGGATAGCTCAGATACAGGGTTGCGAAATTTGTAATGAAAAAGTAATGCATTATTCATTACTTTTTTAAAAAGTAATGAATGCAATGTAATATGTAATACAAAATGCAATGTAATATGTAATGACAAAAAAATTCATTACACATTACCTTGTAATGGGCAATGGACATTTTTTACATTACATAGTCCAATGTAATGAGTAATGGATTTTTTTTACAATACAAAATATAATGTAATGAGTAATGGAATTTGTTTAAATTACAAAATGCAATGTAATGAATAACGGAAATTGTTTACATTAAAAAGTGTAATGTGATGCATGGATGGATGGATGGATGGATGGATGGATGGATGGATGGATGGATGGATGGATGGATGGATGGATGGATGGATGGATGGATGGATGGATGGATGGATGGATGGATGGATGGATGGATGGATGGATGGATGGATGGATGGATGGATGGATGGATGGATGGATGGATGGATGGATGGATGGATGGATGGATGGATGGATGGATGGATGGATGGATGGATGGATGGATGGATGGATGGATGGATGGATGGATGGATGGATGGATGGATGGATGGATGGATGGATGGATGGATGGATGGATGGATGGATGGATGGATGGATGGATGGATGGATGGATGGATGGATGGATGGATGGATGGATGGATGGATGGATGGATGGATGGATGGATGGATGGATGGATGGATGGATGGATGGATGGATGGATGGATGGATGGATGGATGGATGGATGGATGGATGGATGGATGGATGGATGGATGGATGGATGGATGGATGGATGGATGGATGGATGGATGGATGGATGGATGGATGGATGGATGGATGGATGGATGGATGGATGGATGGATGGATGGATGGATGGATGGATGGATGGATGGATGGATGGATGGATGGATGGATGGATGGATGGATGGATGGATGGATGGATGGATGGATGGATGGATGGATGGATGGATGGATGGATGGATGGATGGATGGATGGATGGATGGATGGATGGATGGATGGATGGATGGATGGATGGATGGATGGATGGATGGATGGATGGATGGATGGATGGATGGATGGATGGATGGATGGATGGATGGATGGATGGATGGATGGATGGATGGATGGATGGATGGATGGATGGATGGATGGATGGATGGATGGATGGATGGATGGATGGATGGATGGATGGATGGATGGATGGATGGATGGATGGATGGATGGATGGATGGATGGATGGATGGATGGATGGATGGATGGATGGATGGATGGATGGATGGATGGATGGATGGATGGATGGATGGATGGATGGATGGATGGATGGATGGATGGATGGATGGATGGATGGATGGATGGATGGATGGATGGATGGATGGATGGATGGATGGATGGATGGATGGATGGATGGATGGATGGATGGATGGATGGATGGATGGATGGATGGATGGATGGATGGATGGATGGATGGATGGATGGATGGATGGATGGATGGATGGATGGATGGATGGATGGATGGATGGATGGATGGATGGATGGATGGATGGATGGATGGATGGATGGATGGATGGATGGATGGATGGATGGATGGATGGATGGATGGATGGATGGATGGATGGATGGATGGATGGATGGATGGATGGATGGATGGATGGATGGATGGATGGATGGATGGATGGATGGATGGATGGATGGATGGATGGATGGATGGATGGATGGATGGATGGATGGATGGATGGATGGATGGATGGATGGATGGATGGATGGATGGATGGATGGATGGATGGATGGATGGATGGATGGATGGATGGATGGATGGATGGATGGATGGATGGATGGATGGATGGATGGATGGATGGATGGATGGATGGATGGATGGATGGATGGATGGATGGATGGATGGATGGATGGATGGATGGATGGATGGATGGATGGATGGATGGATGGATGGATGGATGGATGGATGGATGGATGGATGGATGGATGGATGGATGGATGGATGGATGGATGGATGGATGGATGGATGGATGGATGGATGGATGGATGGATGGATGGATGGATGGATGGATGGATGGATGGATGGATGGATGGATGGATGGATGGATGGATGGATGGATGGATGGATGGATGGATGGATGGATGGATGGATGGATGGATGGATGGATGGATGGATGGATGGATGGATGGATGGATGGATGGATGGATGGATGGATGGATGGATGGATGGATGGATGGATGGATGGATGGATGGATGGATGGATGGATGGATGGATGGATGGATGGATGGATGGATGGATGGATGGATGGATGGATGGATGGATGGATGGATGGATGGATGGATGGATGGATGGATGGATGGATGGATGGATGGATGGATGGATGGATGGATGGATGGATGGATGGATGGATGGATGGATGGATGGATGGATGGATGGATGGATGGATGGATGGATGGATGGATGGATGGATGGATGGATGGATGGATGGATGGATGGATGGATGGATGGATGGATGGATGGATGGATGGATGGATGGATGGATGGATGGATGGATGGATGGATGGATGGATGGATGGATGGATGGATGGATGGATGGATGGATGGATGGATGGATGGATGGATGGATGGATGGATGGATGGATGGATGGATGGATGGATGGATGGATGGATGGATGGATGGATGGATGGATGGATGGATGGATGGATGGATGGATGGATGGATGGATGGATGGATGGATGGATGGATGGATGGATGGATGGATGGATGGATGGATGGATGGATGGATGGATGGATGGATGGATGGATGGATGGATGGATGGATGGATGGATGGATGGATGGATGGATGGATGGATGGATGGATGGATGGATGGATGGATGGATGGATGGATGGATGGATGGATGGATGGATGGATGGATGGATGGATGGATGGATGGATGGATGGATGGATGGATGGATGGATGGATGGATGGATGGATGGATGGATGGATGGATGGATGGATGGATGGATGGATGGATGGATGGATGGATGGATGGATGGATGGATGGATGGATGGATGGATGGATGGATGGATGGATGGATGGATGGATGGATGGATGGATGGATGGATGGATGGATGGATGGATGGATGGATGGATGGATGGATGGATGGATGGATGGATGGATGGATGGATGGATGGATGGATGGATGGATGGATGGATGGATGGATGGATGGATGGATGGATGGATGGATGGATGGATGGATGGATGGATGGATGGATGGATGGATGGATGGATGGATGGATGGATGGATGGATGGATGGATGGATGGATGGATGGATGGATGGATGGATGGATGGATGGATGGATGGATGGATGGATGGATGGATGGATGGATGGATGGATGGATGGATGGATGGATGGATGGATGGATGGATGGATGGATGGATGGATGGATGGATGGATGGATGGATGGATGGATGGATGGATGGATGGATGGATGGATGGATGGATGGATGGATGGATGGATGGATGGATGGATGGATGGATGGATGGATGGATGGATGGATGGATGGATGGATGGATGGATGGATGGATGGATGGATGGATGGATGGATGGATGGATGGATGGATGGATGGATGGATGGATGGATGGATGGATGGATGGATGGATGGATGGATGGATGGATGGATGGATGGATGGATGGATGGATGGATGGATGGATGGATGGATGGATGGATGGATGGATGGATGGATGGATGGATGGATGGATGGATGGATGGATGGATGGATGGATGGATGGATGGATGGATGGATGGATGGATGGATGGATGGATGGATGGATGGATGGATGGATGGATGGATGGATGGATGGATGGATGGATGGATGGATGGATGGATGGATGGATGGATGGATGGATGGATGGATGGATGGATGGATGGATGGATGAATAGATAGATAGGAACGAAAAATTTTCATCGATGTGTTTGTTATCTACAAATGATTCTGCATCCATCTATCCATCCATCCATCCGTCCATTTATCCATCCATCCATTCATCTATATAGTACATCCATCCATCCATCCATCTATAAATACATCATCTATCCATCCATCTATACATACATCATCTAACCATCCATCCATCCATCCATCTATTCATCCAGCCATCTATACATATAGCATCTATCCATCCATCTATCGCTCCATCCATTCATCTATCCATCTATCCATCCATTCATCGATCTATCGATCTATCGATCTATCGATCTATCAATCTATCGATCTATCGATCTATCGATCTATCGATCTATCGATCTATCCATCTATCCATCTATCCATCTATCCATCTATCCATCCATCCATCTATCCATCTATCCATCTATCCATCCATCCATCTATCCATCTATCCATCTATCCATCCATCCATCCATTCTCTCTCTCTCTCTCTCTCTCTCTCTCTCTCTCTCTCTCTCTACCTGTCAACGCGAAAAAGTAATGTAAAAATTCCATTACTCATTACATTGGATTTTGTAATGTAAAAAAATTCCATTACCCATTACACTGTAATGGGTAATAAACACTCGAACTACCCGAATACTTGAACTATCCGAACAGTCTGGTCAGTTCGAATAAATGGGTATCCGAGTACTCGGACTATTCGAATTGTTCGAGTAGTTCGGATATTATTAGTATTCGAGTACTCGAACTATTCGAATAATCCGGCTGGACGGGTTTGAAGTATCGAGTTCGTCAAGACCGGATAGTTCGGGTAGTCCGAACAGGCGAAAAAGTGGTAGCTCTAATCTACACGCGTTTTCTTCGTTATCCCACGTTAATGCGACGGGACCTAAATTTACACCAACGCCTATAACCCGTCGAGTTTTTTCATTTTCTAGTGCAATTCTAGCCCAAAATATGGGGTAGTCGCACGTTGCTTCAAGGTTGCAGAGCGGACCTTGGGCCGGGTATAATGGCGAAGGTTATCCGCATTTTCTTCTACGCTGTGACGAATATGATATAAAAGGAGAAAGGTCAGCGGCGGGTGTGAAGTAAGAAATAATAATTATTACTAACAACTGCAATTTACCTATTTGTCGAGTATAAAATGACCTCCCAAAACATCATTGCTTGTTTGATCGTATAAAAAATTCTGATTAAATTCAAAAAAATTTATTTGAATTCGAACAATGGCTTTATTTTATTCTTTCAATTAAAATATACAAAAAAAGTGAAATAAATGTTCATAAAATAGCCGAGCATGTTTATTGGGAATGTTGTAGACAAAATTGTTAAACATTAGGAATTTTATTTTTCCATATATTTCATTTGCCATAAAAGAATAATAATTGCTATTATAACATAAAATTTATATCACCATTATATAACTGTACAACGTATATACCATACAAGAACACTGGAAATGTTGTGCAACGACTTGGCGTGCATGGTTAAGAAAAAAAGCTCGGGACACAACACACACACATACACACACACACACACACACACACACGCACGCACGCACGCACGCACGCACGCACGCACGCACGCACGCACGCACGCACGCACGCACGCAGCCACGCACGCACACACGCACACACACACACACACACACACACACACACACACACACACACACACACACACACACACTAGGCCAAAGAATTAAAGGACATTGAAAAAGTCCGCTAATTTTAGGGTCATTTCCAAATACTGTAGCTCCTCGAAAAATGGTTGTATAGCAAAATAAAAAAAGAAAATTGAAGGTGTGAATCTCTAGTTTTGAGATCTTGAGCTCAAATTTTTTTGCATCAGCCAATTTTTAGTAGCCATAAAAAAAACAAAGGAAAACATTTTCCAAATGTTTGCTCATCTTTTATAGTCTGCACGGACTTTAATAAATTTTTTTGAATGATCGGATTAAAAGGATCGTCTAGCTGGATTCTTCCCCTTTAATTTGAGTGGTAGGACAACTCTGTACGATTTTTTCTCGCTGAGTTATCGATGTTGAAAGCAAAAATGACACTTTTGACTTTGATGACTGATCACTCGGAGACTAATGGTCGCACAGAAAAAAACCAGAGGGTTTTGGAAACTTTGAAGTATGCTCTATAAGATGCTTTTATCATTTCTTTTATCAAGATTTTTTTTATGCGGGAAAACGAATTTAAAAAAACGTGAAAAATGACATATTTACAAATATTCTCTTAACTAAGGATTATTTTGCCAGTATCGAATACATTTAAAAAAATCGGTTTTTTTATGACCTCAAAGTATCTTATAAATGCCCTCAAAAGTTTAAACACCTGCGATTTTATTTTCATTGTGTTCCGAACTATCGAAATAGTGGTTTTTGCCAAAAATCGATTAAAAGCTAAATCTACCACCTTTTAATCGTCTTTTAAGAATTATAATTTTTTTTGGCACTGACCCGAATTTCCGGTGCTAAAAAATGTTGATTGTTGAACAACGGGAACAATTTTTTGTTAAATGAAAAAAAATTAATTAACATTTTTTTTACATAAAAAATCAATTAAAAAGAAACGAAAAAAAATCTAACAATTTTTTTCGATGTTTTTTTAATTAATTTTTTTTGTCAAAAAAAAGTATTATTAATTTTTTTTCATTAAACAAAAATGTGTTCCCATTGTTCAACAAGCAACATTTTTCAGCACCGGAGATTCGGATCAGTGCCAAAAAAATGTGATTCTCAAAAGACGAATAAAATGATACGACGAGCGATTGGAGTTGTTGGAATACACAGTTCTTGGAATGTGTGCGTATAATTACTAGTCTCACGAAATCGGGCATAGACACGACTGATTACCGATTGACTAACGCCCATGATATTGGCAACTTGCTGTTGCATATAACGACCCTCACGCAAAAGCGTGACCACACGCACATTTTCTACTGTATACAAATGTTGCCGCATTAAGAATTTTTTTTTCCATGACCGAAAGTGTCGACTATTGTATGACCATGAAAAAAAATCCTTAAACAAAGCTCATACCATAAGGTGAACGCTGAACAAAATTAGGCAAGAGTTAAAAACTTGCAGCCGAAAAAACAGTGATTGATAGAAGGGCATACGGTTTTGCTACTAAACATTAAATCAATATTAAAAGAAAGGTTAATTTTTTGTCAATTTTTTTTCTTTCAGTAAACAAAAATTTGTTCCCGTTGTACAACAATGTTCAACAATCAACATTTTTTTGCACCGGATATTCGGATCAGTGCCAAAAAATTGTGATCTTCAAAAGACGAATAAAAGGTGGTTGATTTAGCCTTTAATCGATTTTTGGCGAAAACCACAATTTCGATCATTCGGAACACAATGAAAAAAAATCGCAGGGGTTTAAACTTTTGAGGGCTTTTTTAGGATACTTTGAGGTCATAAAAAAACCGATTTTTTTTTTATCTATTCGATATTGGCGAAATACCTCTTAGTTAAAAGAATATTCGTAAATATGTCATTTTTCACGTTTTTGTAAATCCATTTTCCCGCATAAAAAAAATGTCGATAAAAAAATGATAAAAGCATCTTATAGAGAATACTTCAAAGTTTCCAAAACCCTCTGGTTTTTTTTCTGTGCGACCATTAGTCTCCGAGTAATCAGTCATCAAAGTTAAAAGTGTCATTTTTGCTTTGAACATCGATAACTCAGCGAGAACAAATCGTACAGAGCTTTCCCACCTCTCAAATTGAAGGGGAATAATCCAGCTAGACGATCTTTTTAATCCGGTTATTCAAATTTTTAAATTAAAGTCTGTGCAGACTCTGAAAGATGAGCAAAAATTTTGAATTTTTTTTTTACTTTGTTTGTTTGATGGCTACTAAAAATTGGCTGATGCGAAAAAAATTGGAGCTCAAGATCTCAAAACTAGAGATTCACACCTTCAATTTGTTTTTTTTTTCATTTTGTTGTACGACCATTTTTCGAGGAGTTACAGCTATTTGAAAATGACTCCAAAATTGGCGGACTTTTTCAATATCCTTTAATTCTTTGGCCGAGTGTATATATATTTTTTTTAAATTTAAACAACGCGCCAACTGTCTGGATTATTAGCAATGGGATCTTCTGCCTCTTGCGCAGGTGTGATTCGACAAGATAACATTGGTTTATAGTGTTATCGGTATATACATCGATCCATACAATTACGTCACCGTATCAGAGCTACGTTATATCCACTATTGATAAATACTTGACTGTACTCGGACTAACCATCGAATATAGCATGATAAGTGTCAAGAGTAATACTCCGATATTATATTTTTCACCAGCAACACGACCGTACCGTGATTCGACCCTTAAACTTGCCAATGCTGTAGCTTAGAGACGGAGACTTTAACAAATACACCGAAGTCAATATGACATAATATATTAAATGTAATGTATGACAGTTGTGTGATAGAGGAGGAAGTTTATACTTTCATGTATCATATTGAATTATGCAAACAAAGTAAGATTTAACGTATCATGTGGTCTAGGGGTACATCAAAGATTTGATCCGTACTTTGCGGGATCACAAAATTTGATTTCCACCTGCGTAACAAATTGCGGCAGTCCATGTTTTTCCAACCTGAGAGTTAAGTAGTTGGAAAGACGAAATCCTTTGAAGAGCTTTTTTTCTTAATCATGCACGCCAAGTTGTTGCACAGCATTTCCCGTTTACTTGTGCAGTACATACGTTGTACAGTTATATAATATTGATATCAATTTGAAGTTAAAATAGTAGTGCTTTTTTTTATTGAAAATAAAATATTTGTAAAAACATTATTCCTGAAATTTAACAATTTTGTGAACAACATTCCTAGGAAACTTGCTTGGCTATTTTATAAAAACTTATATCACTGTTTTGTACATAGGAATTGAAAAAATATAATAAAGCCATTGTTTGAATTGAAATAAAAATATTTTGAGTTGGATCAGAATTTTGTATACGATCAAACAATCAATAATGTTTTAGAGACCATTTTGATTACTTGGTGTCCTTTTTTTTACTTTTTAAAAAGTTTTTCGCGGGGATTTCGATTTTTTTGCCTCTAAACTCCAAGGGGTGCACGGTTCTCGCACACACTGTTCAATGGCTAGGCTTATGATTCATCGTACCCTTAAAATTAAGGGAACAGTACAATTTCCAAAAAATTTAATTGATTTTTGAATAGCTGTAACTTCGTGAAAAATGGTTGTATCATAAAAAAGGGGTTTAAAGCTGGAAATTTCTAGTTTACGAATCTCATCGGTAAACATTTTTCAAGCAGCACGCGTGGCGCCAATCTAATGAAAGAAATAGCACGAGGCAAACATTTTCGATTTTTTTTCAAAATCGTCTACGGGCTCAAAAAACCTAGAAACATGAGTTATTTTCGCAATATTTGCAAAGTTGACGTGGACTTTTCAAAACGGGAAAAAAGTCATTTTTTCGTAAATTTTCAAATAAATATTAAGGTTAAAAAAATTCTCTAAAGTACCAAAAGGTGCTTTTAGAGAATTTATTCCAGTTTACGGAACCCATCTTTAGCTCGCTCTACGATCATTTGTTCATGAGATATTGATGATCTAGGAAAAAAGCTCCTTTTTTCTTTAATCGCCGATATCTCAGCGACAAATGGTCGTACAGAGGTCCAAAAAATACTGTTTTGAAGCTGAACAAGCAGGCTCAATGATCCCGAAATTGATCAAGCTAAAAAAAAGTTGTGCCCGTGAACCATTTGAAAAAAAAATCGAAAATAGTAGTGTAATAATACCGAAACGGAATCAAAATTCCTACTACCGACATTTACCGACTTAGTTGAGAAACGAACCAAAAAGGTTGATTCCCGACTTATCGGCGGATGGTCGGGTTGGGTTTCGATTCCGTTTCGGTATCATGATCGACTGTTGATGTTTCTACTTACCGACCTATGGTAGGGCTGCACTGCTTACTGACTGATGGTGAGGCTCACCTGCTTACCGACCGATGGTGGTAAGTCCCCCTTCGCCTTGAATGGAATTCGGTGGAGAGGGGGGGGGGGTAAATACGGGACACACGTCCGACTCTTAGCGAGGCCGCGCAACGACTGACAAAGAGTCGAAGTGCTTTTTAGTAAAAGGGAGTTCCCCACCCCTCCCGCGGGAAGAGGGAGTGGTGGGAAGAAGAGTAGGGGGTCCGATTTCTCAGAAATTGTTTTAAACATTTGTGGGCGGTGAGTCATCGGGCGCTTGCCGTGGCTTGACAAAGCCCCCCCCCTTCCCCCTCACCGAGATGCGATAGTTTTGTTTATCGACGTGTTGCAACCGGCGAATTGAGGTGTTGAATGATTATTTTCCAAGAATTTATCATCGGCTGGTGACGTTTGATAGCGTCAATGTGGGGGCGGGATTTCGTCAGATTTCTACGAATTATATCTTTTAAACATTTTATGAGGAGGGGGCGAGTCATCGGACGCGTGTCATTTTTCCGCGCTCGGACCCTCGTGCCCTCAATTTAGCCCGATAACAGGAGGAAATGAACAAATGAAAAGACCGCTATTTATACTCGAGCGAAGCGATGTTCCATTTGCACGCGCTTGCCATCACACACACACACACACACACACACACACACACACACACACACACACACACACACACACACACACACACACACACACACACACACACACACACACACACACACACACACACACACACACACACACACACACGCGCGCGCACGCACGCACGCGCACACACACACACACACGCACACACACACACGCACGCACACACACACACACACACACACACACACACACGCACGCACGCACGCACGCTCGCGCGCGCACACACGCACGCACGCACGCACGCACGCACGCACGCACACACACACACACACACACACATACACACACCTTGCGGATGCTACGCTTGACAAAGCCCCCCCCCCCCCCCCAAATCGAATGCGATATCGATAAACGCGTCGAAACTCGCTCGCCATTATGACGGGGACTATAAGTAGGGGTGTCTAGAAAAATATTCGTCAGTATAGCGTTTCCCCGTCAACATGAGTCATTACAGAGATTCAAAAAATCCTGTTTCTCAAAATTTGAAAAAGTTTGCTGAAGATCAATTTCGAAAAGGCCCTCCCCCCTCCGATTCAAAAGTTCCAAAGATCAAAGGGAGTGAAGCATATAATGATAATGTTCATCCCGGGCGATACGGAGCTGTAGGTGATTCACGGAAAAAATAGGCTCTTGTGGAGAAGTTGCCACGAAAGGCTGCGGAATCATGCGGCGCAACGAAAAAAATTCGTGCAAGAGACGTGAATTAAAAGTGCTCATCGAACGATTGTTGCAAGACATTCTACAATTGAAAGGAGAAATAGACTCGTGGGCGTAGATTCATTCGCTAAGAATGATATTTGAAAAAATAAATTTGGAGCCACGGCGCAAAAAATCTCCTCACCGACAAACGTCATTGGTCGAGGATTCAGAGTGGAGGGGGAATGGTGGAGGGGGCAAGTATATAATCTCGTGAAGACAGCTTCGATCGATCAGACGACAAGTGAAACATGGACGCGAAGAAATTGAACGAGTTGACCCCCGAATCGGAGTATCCCATCACCAATATACGGGAAGTAAACACGAGATATGGCAAAAAGTTCGTGATTGACATTCGCAACTAGTTTACCGTGTTTCTACCGGCGAGGATCAGCAAGGTACTTGAAACGAATCCGGCGACGTTCCAGACGATGTTGGCGTCAGCGTACAACGGAGATCTATGCATGGTCTACATCAGTTGAAAGTTCAATAGCGTGGAATTCAAAAACCTGGCAGACGAACCTCGCGAATGCAGTGCGCGGTAAGGAGGAAGGCGACTAATGTCGATTGAGTGCTCAAGTGAATTGCAAGTGAAAAAATGCTGTTTCTTTTTGTTCTCCAGAAACCCCGAGTCGCTATGAGGTCTCGGGAAAAAAAAACACATCACAAAGGCGGAAGTGCTCAGCCTGGAATCCTCAGGCTAACCTCGCGGCAGCGAATCCATGGCAAAAAGATTGTGTTTCGGATCACCAAGGCGCTCCAGGTTGACATCAGCGCTTAGATGAGATCTGGTGCGGAGGAATCCACGAACCTCGCCATCACAGTATTAAGAACATTTTCTGTGTGTGTGTTTGTGTGTGTGTGTGTGTGTGTTGCATGGGAAAACATTTTGTAAAAAATTTTTTTTGTAAATAAAACGAAAAATTATGTAATCAACAATAAAAAAAATTATTTCCTCGCATCCTCTTTCAACCATCTCTCTAGATATTTCACATTTTCATAGGCACATTTGAATTTTGGGTGGAGAGTCGCCAACGATGGGCAATCCAAAGTCTCCAGTTCGATGATCTCCGTTGCTAGGTCGGTGAATTCCTTCAACCACTGCGATTTCTCCAATCCCTTGATGTAGACGATTCGAGCGTGTTATAAGATTGATCGAATGAACATGGGGATGGTATCGTGTGGAAAGTCGCCATCGTCCCATCGCAGACCATGGTAATTGCGCTCCAACCACATATTCGTACTCTTGTGCTTTCCCGGCAGAGAATTCCAGGCGTACGGTGGTTCGAAGAGAAACGTCGAGGGGTTGCAGTCAGTGCTCGCCACCTCGACAATTTATATTTCCTTCGGGACGAATTTGTTGATCGGTCGCTTGAAGCCTTGCACATCAGCATCCATGATAACTGAAGGGGGGCGCGTGATCTCAATTTTATATCAACTTTCTTACCCCGCCACCTATCGGATTGTACTCGACAATACGATCATGGAGAATGAGACAGTATGCGAAAGTATTGGCGGGAATATTGGTCTTTGATTCGAATTCGATGCGTATGTCAACGGGGCCGGACTTGAGAGAATCGTTCTGCTTCGAGCAATCAATGACAATGAGCGGAGCATACTTTATGAAATCCAATTTTTTCAAGCATGGTTCGGGCTCTCTATTGTAGTACGAATATTGAAAGTTTGCATACATTTGATAGAGAAGCGCATATTGGTTCTGAGCAATGTGCAGATTCAAATTCCCATAGGGATAACTTTGCGAATTGAGGTAGAGTTTGACATCTGTGATGTCACAATGATCGAAATTACACGCATTTGCGCTTTTCTTATTTTTACGATCGGTCTGGAAAGTTAGAATGATATATCGTGGCTTCTCAAGTTGCATAGATGTCTTCACAGCCCGCATGTGTTTTGAGGTTGCGGGGAGCATTGGGTACACGTACAATTCCCATGAGCGGAAAGTCATGGGTATCGGTGTGTCTTTACCAATAAACTTGAGAAGTTGGATTTTACGCTTATCGGAGAGTGTCACGTATAGTACGAGCCATTCTACTTTTTTCAACGTGAATTTGATGTCATCCTCACCTGTGGCTTACCATATCGCATTATCATTAGTCTTCGATCTCAATAGAATCAATTCATGCTTCGCATTCACAATGATATTTTATAATCTTCGGCGAAACCGAGGATCATACTTAGCGGTATGCATACGTCAAAATTCCCATCGGCATCTGCGACAGCGTGCCCGCTACGAACATCGTACCAGCCAGCATTCTCGAGCTTATAGTTTTTGGATTGACTCACGGATGCGTATCCCTTCATCGAGCTCGTTATGCCCACATTTTTACATCGATCTATTTCCATAGCATTGAGCTCGTATCTCACCTCGTCGAACAAATAGCAAATGCCATTATTTGCGAAATGTGTATTGGCGGCGATTGTGCCATCGACTTTGGTGACTCGCCCGCATACGCGTAGCGAACTTTGAGTGGGAAGTATGCATATGTCTTGATGCTGAATGGAAATACGTATTTCATCGCTGTTATTGAAGGTTGTGGATGCATACGGCTGATGAGCATGAATCTCATAGTGCGCGATGGAATCATCGAAGATGACGGGGGTTTTGATATCAGTTATTTCCGCCTCCCTCTCAAACAGCATACGTACGCAATGCAGATTATATAGTTTTTCATGCGATTTTTCCACGTATTCGTAGACCCAAACTCCGCAAAAACAGCACGTTCTGCGGTGTTAGCGGTGTGCGTGTCCATCGACTACTGGACTCTCTCATCAACGAAGTATTGTTTTTATAAGTGCTCGAGATTCTGTGAAAGACTATACCCATTGCGATTTGATGTGTCATCGTATGGTTATTGTCTCAACGCGAAAGTTCACGAAACCACCGGCCTGATCCACTATTCGGAGTTGAATGTTGTCTATCGTCTTGCTCGCGATTGGTAGATAAATGACGTGCGACGATATCTCGATAATTTTATAGCCTGGTGGTACGGATGGGAAAAACTCGTGGATTTCGTGTAGGGGAGGCTGGGGTCAATAGAAACACGGGTCAAATGAAACAAGTTGAATAACTCGAAGATGGCTATTGATAGCGGTGGGGGCCCAAGTGGGGAAGGAATTGCTTTTCATATCGGCACCTGTCGCTTGGTTCGCGCCCCCGCTCCGAGAGCGTCGAACATTTTATGTGGGTGCATCGCTTTTTCGACACGAAAAGTACGTTTTTTAATTACTATTATTTTGCGTATTGCTCCAAAACTATTGTTCCTTCTTCAGCGTTGTTTACAATCATCATTACTGTGAATATCCTAGTAAATTTATTGCGGTCAGCACCTACCTACAACATTTAGGTTCTTTGTTGTTTGATAAATTATTGGAAGCAAGGGTATGGGGGCAGTTGAAACAAACGGTTCGGGGTCAATTGAAACGTGTTTCTATTGACCCCGAGCAAACATTTTATACGCAAGCAAGTTTTCCAAATCTTGTTTTCTTTTAGATGCCAAGAAACCGTTCGAAACTACGAACCGCGGAAGCTGTGGACTCGAAAATTATTAAAAAGCAAATGAAGATGCCAAAAAATATATGGGGCATTCCATGCCGATTCGACCTGGGTCTGACCCGTCACCTCTCCGATTTGACCGGCGATTGTTCATGTTATTGTACTATCTCTGAAAGGCACTCAAGAATTTTTTCAGATTTTTTTGGAACGATTTGACTTCACAATATTTTTTATAAACAAAAAATTAACGCCCAAATTTGAAGAACTGAAAATAAAACATAAAAATCCTGTGTCACATATCAAACACTATGAGCGTTTAGAAAAAGTGGGCGCGCGTTTCGTTTGAACTACAATGCGCTTTTCCGCAAAAAAAAAATTTGCTTAATTAAAAAAAATCGAATCAATAGCCCACCCAGTCGTTAAAAAGGAAAAAAAATTACATAACATTATGTAGATTTGACCAGATTTTTTCAGATTTTTTTCACATTTTTTCAGAATTTTTGTCTAAGATTTTTTTTTCATCATTTTTAGTCAAATTGCCGACAATTCAAGTGGCCAAGTGGCGAACCCAACTCAAGTATCATAGGGCTTGGGCTACAATGTCAAGAGAGAAAACATTCTCAATTAAACATTTTTAATCCATTCGAAATTTTTTCTGAATTTTTTAGCGATTAATTTTTTTCAAGTTTAAACAAATAAGAAATTCACTAAAAGATTCTGAAAATGTTTAATTCAGAATGTTTTCTCTCTTGACATTGTAGCCGAAAGTCCTATGATACTTGAGTTGGGTTGGCCACTTGGCCACTTTAATTGTCGGCAATTTGACTAAAAATGATGAAAACAAATCTTGGACAAAAATTCTGAAAAAAATCTCACAAGAAATGTGAAAAAAATCTGAAAAAAACTCTGGTCAATTTTACATAATGTCATGTAATTTTTTTTCCTCTTTAACGACTGGGTGGACTGGATGCTATATTTTTTAATTAAAAAAAAATTTTTTTGCGAAAAAAACGCATTGTAGGCCAAACGAAACGCGCGCCCACTTTTTCTTAACGCTCATAGTGTTTGATATGTGACACAGGATTTTTAAGTTTTTTTTTAGATTTTCAAATTTGGACGTTAATTTTTTGTTCATAAAAAATATTGTGAAGTCAAATCGTTCCAAAAAAATCTGAAAAATTTCTCGAGTGCCTTTCAGAAATAGTACAATAACATAAAAAATCGCGGGTCAAATCGGAGAGGTGACGGGTCAGACCCAGGTCGAATCGGCATGGAATGCCCCATATATAAAAATATGAATATTAAAACGCTAAATGGGGGTAGGAAAAAGAGAATGTCAACAATATACACCGATACCCCAGAAAAAGAAGAGACAAGGAAAGAGACTAAAGAGAAAGATGGCAGAAAATAGGCTAGAGAATAAAAAGGAAAACCTCGAAGACTAACTAAGTCGGTCACATTGAGTACCTCGCTAGCAACAAAATCTATTCTTTAACTGATTATCTTTAGTAAATTAAAACTAGATAAGTAAAATAATATTGAAGCACCTCAATATGTCTTCGGTGATACGAAAATTGGAATGAAAAGCAATAAAACCGATTATTGCTACCCGCTACTTCTATTACACGATTATATGGCTACCCGATTATATGGCTGCACCCGATTTTTTGCAGAACTTTTAGGCTCCATGTCGGATGTGCTCGAACTATATTGATAACTTTCCTTTTATAATCCAGAGGAATATTGTCCGTGTATGATTTCGCCCTTTTCTCCTCGGCTCATATTTTCAGAAGAATCTTCGTTGTCAGATGCAGGTTCGTCAAAAGCGTATTCTTCGTCCAATTCATCAAGCATAATTAGTTCTTCATCCGTTACAAACTTTTTTTCGTGTAAAGTTTGTACTGTATAATGAAACAAGTCTTCTGCTAGTAACATTCCCTCTTCAGTAATTACCTCCGATGGTGTTGGTGCCACAAGATTATTTTGTGTGAGAATTTGCTCGTAATATACGAGGGCATCCTTCAATCGTAATTTTGAAACTTCACTGCACAAAGAATATTCAATATCATATTGTGCCGTCGAAGGCCCAGGCACCTCGTCGTCTCCCACGCCCGACATTTTGATCTTTTTTTATCGAATATTCTACAAAATCGTGCACCACGCCGAAAAACAGTACTTGCTGCTCCGAAAACCAACGGTCGAATGCTACTTCAAACAGGCATTCCTTGCGGAAGACGCCGTATCCCTTCCACCCGTTCTGGAATTCCCAGAAATCTTTTGTGCACAAGCAGCTGTGCCCGCTTCGCAGGTAGTTGATCAGGACAAAGGCAAACGATGTACGCAGAACTGTTATTCACAATATCGACGGTTGCCAAAGCAAGCGTTATATTCACATATTTCAACATTTATTCTTCTATTTATATTCATATTAATCTACAAGGGAGTTTATGTAAATATTATTACTGGATATTTTTACGTCGCCTATTCGCAATTTCAAGCAAGAGATAATCAAAAATAAGACTTGCATTTATCATTGACAACTATAATTACATATATGTGAATTAGCATAGATTTTATGATTTTTATCCCGGGATTATTTATTTATTTTTTTATAAATAATCACCTATTGTCATATATAAATAATATATGATCATATATGAGAAAATATATAATTATGTATAACTATAATGAATTTTGTACATAAATAACTATATATGGATTTTGTCCATATATAAACATATATAGATATATTATATTAATTATATATAATAATATGTGATTATATACAACAAAAATTTATCGGGATATTTAAATGACGGAGGTATGCGAATTAAAAAAAAATGATAAAAAAAAAAAAAAATTTCGAAGTGAGACTCGAACCAGCGACCCCGCGATTACTAGACTCGAGCGCTATCGGGTACGCCACGAGCCAGGTTCGCATATCGTTGCATCTTTGTGGGATAAGAGTGCGCTCGAAAACTTCAAAGTTAATTTTCTCGAAAATTTCTGAATATGGCGTCGAACTGCTTTGGGATATTAATATTCGAGCTCTGAACTTCACGTACCATGAGTACGAAAAATTACAAAAATCCGACTGCCGTACTGTCCCCTTGTGAGGTTACCCTAAGAAATGTCTGCACGAGATAATCTTTGTACGTGGTGGACTATTAAACAAAAAAGCTTTTGTTTTTGTATCATTTACGTATATGAAGTTATTGTGAAAGACTAAGTGTGCGAACACTTTTTTGACCCACTGTATCAATATATATATATATATATATATATATATATATATATATATATATATATATATATATATATATATATATATATAATGATACAGTGGGTCAAAAAAGTGTTCGCACACTTAGTCTTTCACAATAACTGCATACGTGCGCGCGCGCGCGCATGTGTGTGTGTGTGTGTGTGTAATTGTGTGTGTGTGTGCGCGCGCGCGCGTGTGTAATATAGTAATTCATTCTACTATCATTATTCGCTGTAATAGCTGCATTATTATTATTAAGCAGTCGGTCTCGTCAAATTCACGGTTGGGCGCATTTTCTGAATATCGGTTCAAACGCATAATGGTTGATTCGTTGTGCTTCTCCGCCCGCCGGAAAGGCGTAAATCATGAGAATAGACATTGCGACAGACATGTACAGCTACATGGATTAGTGCACAATTGATTCATGTGATCCATATCCCCGTTTTGCTTTTTCAAGCGGTTTCTCGAAGCCCACAGGATGGAGCATTTTTGACATTTTTGATATACGTATTACATTCTGTCCGGTTCTGTGGGAAGCAAAAGGAAACATTCTGCGTACGACATTCGATGGTTTTATCATTGGTCAATGGAACTTTTGTGGCGCAGGGAGAAATATTTTAGACTTAACAGAATAATGTGCTGAGTTGTGAAGGCTGTTTTTCCATGAGCAGGCTCATCCTGACAGAGGTAAAAATGTGTTCTAACAAATGTCTCATATTTCAATAACAGATTATATATATTCTGTTATTTGTATAATATAACAACTTGTTATATTATACAATAACGTTGTTATGATATAACAACTTGTTATATTATACAATAACGTTGGTATTATTATAATATAATAATAACAACGGCGCAGCCCTTATTTTTTTCTGGTTCGTAGGATGCTCATCTTTCATTTTAGTAAATAATAAACGAATCGTGTGTTCCTGGAAACACTTATTTCCTCTAATAAGTGTTTTGTTTTCAATAGTGGCTTCTTTATCGGAAAACTTTTGTGACCAAACTATTTCTTTGTTTTGTAAACAAAGTTGCGGGATATCTCGAAATTTGGACAACGTACAGCGTTACATTTTTTAAAATTGATATTACTCACTACATTTTCTGAATCTTCTTTGAAAGATGTGAACCGCTTAAGTGGTTTCAATAACAACAAGTCACGGGTGACACGCGTTTGTTCGAACTCTTCGACTTTGAAAAATAAAAATCGTAATTTCAAATTAAAACAATGTTCAACTAAAAGTTACAAGAAGTTATATCTCTGAAGAGGGAAGAAAGAAATTCTCGCGGCTACGCATGAAAAACACTGAGATGTGGCGTAAGAATTTATCTGGCGCGCGGTTGCGGAAAATCAAAAGACGAGCGTGAATAAATAAAAAAAAAACAAAAGTGAGAAGAAACGAAAGAAGACAGAAGGGCAAACGCGTTAACTTTTACGCTCGTCTATTGCCTCCCGAAACACTCTTTCCATCTTTGTTTGGCCAAGAACGAGGAGCTTTCCACAGCACGATCGTTTCTGAGATACTGCATGGAAAATCCGCAAGCGAATTCCGCGGTTCAAAGTATGTATTCCGGAGCTGAAGGAAAATCCGCTTTTACCTTCTTGTATACACGCCAGAGCGTGAAGGAAAAAGAAATCTCGAGACAATTTCAATTCCTGTATTTTATCCACTAGTGTATAAATATAAAAGCTTTAGCTCTTTCGAGATGAACATTATTCACTTTCATTTCACAGCACAGTCCATTTTTTGAACGAAGAAGGCAATGCCGGTGAACAATGGAAGTGGTTTTAAAGAACTGTGTGAATGTGGTATCAAAAATAAATTGAGTTACCAAATAACTATTTTTATGAGCATTAATATTTTTACAATTTTACCACTATAGTCTACTGACAAGATGTAGATGAATGGTAATCGTAATAATGACAGTCCTTGTTGAGGCGGTGACAAGTCTTTTATGACGCGACTGAAGTCATCATAGAATAAATTTGGATTGAAAATTGAGAAATGCATGTACTAACATTTCTTTCAGTTCGACTATAAGAAACTGTATTCTCCCAATATTTAACACGTGTAATTTGATTCATACTTTTTACTATCATGAAGTTTCATGAAGTTTACTATCATGAAGAGCTTCTCTTGTGAGAAGAAAAAGGTAAACAAACTATTTTACACAGTTAGAAAACGCAAGACAAGAAATAAAGTGAATACGAGAAGCCTTGTGTAAGTGACGAAATCTTGTGCTGGAAAATTGGGAGCAAGAGAGTGAGAGAGAGAGAGAGAGAGAAAGAGAGAGAAAGAGAGAGAGAGAGAGAGAGAGAGAGAGAGAGAGAGAGAGAGAGAGAGAGAGAGAGAGAGAGAGAGAGAGAGAGAGAGAGAGAGAGAGAGAGGAGATGAGAGAGAGAGAGAAGAGGAGAGAGAGAGAGAGAGAGAGAGAGAGAAGAGAGAGAGAGAGAGAGAGAGAGAGAGAGAGAGAGAGAGAGAGAGAGAGAGAGAGAGAGAGAGAGAGAGAGAGAGAGAGAGAGAGAGACAGAGAGAGACGCAGAGAGAGAGAGAGAGAGAGATCGAATGATCGAATGATATTTGCGGAGAGCCTTTCAAAGCGTTCTCAAGGTAGCCTACGTATAAAAGACGACAATACGTATTTTCCGTACCTGTTTTCCGAGTTCTCCGAGTACAGGTTATTGCGAAAGGTTTCGAAAACATGAGATAAAGTGTAGATATTTATTAAAAAAATGAGGGAACCTGTTTGAGTAAAAGATGATCTTGGGCTGACATTTATATAGTAGTTTAATTTAGATTATAGCCATACGATCGCTGAGTATCTAGGATTTCTTTTTAAAAAATTGGAATTTAAAAATGAACAATAATTTTTCTTCATGCGGTAAAAAGTAGATGGAGACTGAAAAAGAGCATAATTAAACAAGAAAAAACTATTAACAAGTAGAAGAACGAATGAAATAATATATCACGAAACTTGAAATGTCGACCGTAAATAGGGCTGCAGGGTCACCTTGAAAAATCCTTACTATGGAAATTAATCGTTAGAGAAATTGCTCGAAGTTTCTTTTTCCTTCATGTAACATCGATCTATTGTTGAACTTACTTGGGTTTTAATTGTACCGCGGAATTAGCCCGCGCGGATTAGCTTTCATAAGTTTATAGAAAGGAACAGCGACGTATCAACGTCCTCTTTGACCGAGACTCGCAAAAAACACGACAATAAAGTTTCGGCCCCGAAAAACAATCAAGGTCTCGTCTTCCCAATGACGCAAAAGATAAGTTTGTCACGTCCTTGCGTAAGTGCATCCCCGCGAAATAGTTTGCGACACGTTTCAGAGAAACTCTGCTAAAGATGGAAAGAGAGATCTCGATACATATTCCTAAGCCAAACCAGACTACACACTCCATATTTCCCCTTACATAAAAAATTATTGAAACAGAGAGTTTAAGATTTCAAGACTGGCCAACACATTGCGACCATACACAAAGAGAGTATCGCATAACCCAGCCGAAGATCTTGGTCGTAAAAATTTGAAACTACGCGACTTCACGGCACAAGACCCGAACGAACGTATCGGCCTAATCCTCTGCATGCACAAAAAAATATATTCTTCCAAAAGAAGGGGCTCCGACCCTTGCAGTAATAAAATTAGATGACCTAAGCCACGCGCTTTCCCAGGCTGGCCAACTAGCTCCTTCTCTCTCGCGTGATGCATTCCGTCATGAACAAGGCCCTATTTGTCTCCTCTCGGTTTCCCTATATACTCGATAAGAAAAGCTGCGCTGTGTTCTCGGAAATGCAGCGCTGATCTCGATTATATGCGCCCTTACCCAATAATACACCGACAAATCGTTCTCGCTTCTCCTTCTTCCGGCCAACCACACGAATCAGGTCATGTTTAATGTCCGGACCACCAATCCAAAAAAGTACGTCACCTAAGTTTCACTCTCCCAAAGATTTCTTCCTCCAAAACTTTATCCCACCCTGATTTCTGGTACTCCGAAAGTGTTCTTCTCGCATCAGTCTCCGATTAGAATCCAACGAGCTCAGACCTAGAGTTCTCTTACCGATATCCATCGTGAAAAACCTTTGTTCTCTTTTGTAACGCGAAAATCATAAAAACTTTGACGTTGTATTCCGCGCATTACTGTATTATCAATTTCGTTCTCGATCCGTGAACTCACAAATATTAGAATCCGTGTCATCGAACATCTGTATCTGTCTCACTTACACACTCACACACCATCTGCGAGCGCTTCTGGCCCTCCGGCGCAGGGCCCTTAGTTTTACGACCGCTACCTGACACCCAAGCGACTGGGTCATCACCGAGGCGCACCAATGTAAGCGAACATACTCTTATATTTGTTTCCGATTTGTATCTCAAAGAAATAATAGAATTAACCCATACGGTTAATTCTAATAAATTACGAGTCAATCGAACACAAGTGTCACAACCATTATTTTAATAATTGGATCATCCACGGAATCCCTTAAAAATCCCCCTTCTACCAGCACGTCCCCTTTTTAACCCTCATCCCGTGCTATTGCGCTAGGCGTAGGCAAGAAAGAGGGATACCACACACATATATATATATGCCCACGTCCTCTTTGGACGTGACAAGTTTTCAATGTCTAACTTGAAAGCTCACATTCATATTATGTTCATGAATGATTATCCACGAGAGAACTTTTTACCAACGGAAAGTTACAATCGTAATCGGCGGAAAGTTCTATGATTGAATAGTCTCGCAAAACTGTCATTAAGTCGGCACAAACCATAAAATATTCTATTATTCAAACACAACATTAAACTTTGGACATCCTATGATGGAAATCATGTATCAAATGGAAATTGGTTTGCTTAGAAACAATTAGAAAATAAACGACCATTAAGCGAAGGTCGATCATACACTGAGAGAAAAGTCCATATCATTTACGAGCATATTAGACGAACATGGTAAAATAGGCACTGTATCACTCTTTACTATAGGCGTACATTATAAATGCTATTAAACTATTTGATTCATTGTTCATAATGGCATCAACTGGGTACTCAGATACGTAACCGATGTTTCCTTTCGCTAATGGCATCGGCACCGCCGTGGATTATCTGATATTTTGGAAAAAAGAAAACGCGCTGTCCACTTCATTAAAAGAAGAACAAAATGAGACGCTTCTTTTGCCCGAATTGTCAAACGTCTTAGGCAGCCCCGGATCTACGATTTTTCCGAGCCGGGACAAAAACTTTACATTCGCTCCTCTCTCCTCCAGCATTTGAGATTAAGGAGGGAAATCTCTTCAGACGCCCGAAAATGAGTCATCTTTCATGTATTTTTTTTAAGTGATAGAATAATCGTATCTTTTAAAAATTTTGACATTATCTTATTACAATTTTCAAGTGTTAAATTTTTAATTTTTTAAGCAAAGCAAAATGGCGGCGGTATAAGGCATTCCTTCAGGCGCTGTTTGAAAAACTCTTCACGTTATAGCTCAACGCGTTATTGATCGATCTGGCCGAAATTTTGGGAGGTTTCTCATTATAACATTGTTGGAAGGATATACCTATAAAAATAACGGAAAGTATGAAATTAAAAATTAAGTAGTTTTTGTAATCAAATGTTCATATTTATGACCATTTTCTCGACAGTTTTTACCCCAAAAAAGTAATTGATTTACGCGATAACCTTAAAACTTTAGGTATATCCTTCTAATAATCTTGTAGTGAGAAACCTGCCAAAATTTCAGCAGGATCGATCAATAACTTGTTGAGCTATAGCATCAGCACTTTTTCAAAAGACGCCTAAAGGAATACCTTATCAAAGTTCGTCTCATAGGCAGTTTTATTTTCGATGGCTAGGATCACGAGGTCATTGAAGCTCATAAAAAGCCCTGGATGCTAGGCACTTTAGTGCAACAAGTTTTTTTTAATCACAAGAATTTAGCGCCTCCTTGAATTGCCGCCCGCGGCAGGTAGCCCGATTTCGCTCGAGCGCTTCCCCCACTCCGACTCGAACACTGAACTCGAGTTATTTCGCGTGCGGGTTTCTGAATAAGAACGCCCAGCCTAGGAGAACTTAGAAGAGTAAAATGAGATAAATATTGTAATGAAAATTTCCGTTTTAAAACATTCTTCTTGTACTATGGAGAAATGTTGCTATACAATACGAAATCAACACTTTTTGTTAATCAAACGCATGCATTTTTCGAGCCAATTATAAACATTTCATTCCCATTTATAACGAGTAATGTGTGTATATTTGAAGATTTTTATACAAAATAGCCAAAGATTCAGATAAATGATTAAAATTATTTTGGTTGTGTTGAGAGTCATTTTGATCCATGGTGCATTCAAGTGGAGGTGGACTATTTTCAAAGGAGCCGAATTTGTTCGGGGTAACCGACGCGGGAGCTCACGATAATTTTGCGAGGCGCTTGCTGGGATTGTCAGTCCCAGTTATACCTGTCGGTATGTCGATATCATCTCCCGAAACTGTTCCTGACGTCGAAGTTGACCCGAGAGGAACGATGGGGAAAAAATGAATTAAGATTGGGATTTACACTTTCTTTTTAATTCACTATATACTTTAATAACAAGAAGAAAACAAAAACTATTGCTGATGACAAACGGTTGTACAAAATAATTAATAATTTGGTTCGTGTGATGTGTTCGTTCGAGTCAGGGATCAAGATGAGTTGTGGTCCGTGTCGAAGTTCACAATTCGAAGGTAAAAGATTTTGTAGGCGAGCAGCTAGTTGTGTCTGTAGCTCTTAGCCCTCTCGTTTGGAGGGAGGTAAAGATGGCTTCACGAGTTTGTATCACGCATTCCTCATTGGTTGACCCTTACATGAAGAGATTTTGCAAATATTCATTGGCTGAAAGGGGTGGCGGTCCCCGCGGGTAAGCACGAAGCGTTGGGACGCAGCGCTCATGCGGAGACTCGCACAAAAAACCTTGACGGTCAATCCGTCCTAAAACATTTGGACGCCAGACACCGTATCTCGGATTTTTCGACAATAAAGCGATCTCGCAATCCAAAACTTGGTCGCCAGACGCCGTACCGCGGATTTGCCAATAGTACAACTATTTAGTAATAAAACATCTCGTCGCCAAGGCTTCCTTCGCGGTTTTTCCCATTGAAGCCGCGAAGGGTAAGAATGTAAAAGAAAAGGGTTCCTCTGAGGTTATGCGATTGTCGGTATTCGATATTTCTAGAACATGAATATTGTCTGTAGGTATAGCGCGTGTGAAGTTGTCTAATATATATATATATATATATATATATATATATATATATATATATATATATACACATACACACGCTGCATTCCGTGATGCTGAGGTCTGAATAGAATTCTTCCATTGCAGATGAAGTATCAGAGAAATGGTATTTTTCAATATCTTCTTCTAAATACATGAAATAAAACAAAATGCGAATAATATTTCCAAAAAGACTATTGGGGGGCGTACACAAATTACGTAACGCCAAAATTCCCTATTTTACCCCCCCCCCCCCCCCCCCTCGTAACCGGACCGTAACGCCTGGCCTGAACCCCCCCCCCCAACTCTATTCCATTACGTAACGGGTGCTTTGTCGTAAATAATTGCAATTTCTCTTCATATGTATAACTAATTATGAAAGGATTGGGTTTATACTCTTTTTATGAAGTATATATTCATCTAGTTTCATACCAATCTTTATGAAAAAATCTTTAAAATTAATAAAGATATTTGCCTTGATATTACAATGAAAACAAAATTCTCCTTATTGTCCCATCGATATCTTCATGAAAGGTTATCTCTTATGACGTGTTTTTTTTGTACTCCGCTGACCCGCCTGGCATGGTGGCGGCTGCAGCAAAACCGTCCTCCGGCTCCGTGCCGTCATCGCGATCACGACATGATTCCGTAGGGTTCTCTAAGCAACGTTAGGATTTAACTTTAATATTCCGTTTGTTTTCTTTAATTTTGCCACCTCAACGTCTGGCTTACACCAGCCAAAGCCCCAACGGCCAGGAAGAGCGAGAGGGAAAGAAGGCGAGGCCAAACATTCTCCCAAGGCCAAAGATCGGAAAGACGCGGTGGCCCAACTATGGTCAAACGTTCGGAAAGACGCAGATTCCCACAAAAATTGCCTGCCCAGGGCCGTGATTCATGCTCCCCCCCCCCCCTCACTTCTTCCGTTTCTTCTGGACAGGGGCCGAATTATCACCCTCGGCCGATAATAAGTCTGGCGTCGGTCGCGGTCCTTATTCCCGTCGTCGCCAAGGTCAACCGTTACGAAACATCATCCAGGGAAGGACGAGGCTCCACTAGGACATGAAATACGGCCCGCGGGAAGAGCGGACTTTTCATTTTCCGTTACGGGAGGTACCCACGATGTAATGATTACATCGATTCCGTTACGGGAGGTACCCACGAATAAACCTACCCTTTACCATTATCACTTCATACACATCATTAACAGTACCTGGGTTTAGTAGATACATCAGATTAATCAGCTGAAAACACCTGTTTCAACTAACCCCAGGCACCGTTTCGATTGACCCCGACACAGGGTCAAATGAAACGGTTTCCAAGAATTTTTAAATAGCCTCTACCTAAGTTCAGGGCATAGTAGAAGCAAAATCAATAATGCCATCATATATCCAGATAATCTAGCTATAATTTAAGCCCATTATCAAACAGATAAGGTATAAACTGAAGCCACACTAACCGATTTTCTCAAAAACGTTCCAATTGACCCCAGGCTCCCCTACTCTTCGCTCGTTAATATACGCTCCAGCTGTAAGGTTACATTCGACGCGCAAAGCGTTCACTTTGAGAATGGTCACTACATTATCCGGTTGATGCTTTTCACCAGCTCGTAGTCTACGGGGTGCAAATCCTAGCATACGTCCGATAGAATCCTCGGGCGTGAAATATATTTCATAATTATACTCGATTTCACTGCGCAGCGTATTGTGGTTGAGCCTAATGCGAATGGTAATATTTTGTTTTGCCAGCTCTTTTTCCAAGTATGTCGCCATGTCGGCTAATTCGTAACTTCCAGTAGGTATGATAAAAACGTTCTTGCTAACGTAAAATTTGTTGTGTCCAATGTCTATATTTGGAATCGAATTGTAGGTTAGGAGTTCGATGAGTCCGAGGGTATAATTCTTGTGGGGGGGGGGGGGGGGGGGACGAGTTCAATGGAGGGAAAGTATTGAGCCTCGAGCACAGACGATGATCCCCATAAGGTCAACGTAAGACTGTTATCCATAATGTCGTTTGACAAACTGACTCGATTTTTCCCTCATCACCCACTTTTATATAGAGAAAATTTCTCTCGTCGCGGTAATTGTCGACAGAGAAATTTGAGAGACACAAATGACCACACTCGAATGTGTCGTATGTCTGGTACCTCTTGCAATTATAATTCACGCTACTCACACCGAAGTATTGCAAAAGTTCGGCAGGCGGTTGAAGATCGCCGAAACTATCGAAATAATGGACTCTATTGTTGGTTTTTTTATACGACCCCCAATGTGTGTCAGACCCCATATCCTCATCGAGACTTACAATGGCACATTCGCGTAGCCATGGTCCACCCTTGGGCAATTGATTTCGCATGTAACATCCACGAAAATAGGGGATTTTCATTATTTTGGCGTATTTTAGCAAATCTGCTTCGGTGACTGGTCGGTGAGGTAGCTCTACTTTACGCTTTTTGACGCGATAAAAAGACCCATTCCCTGTTTGTACAGCTTGAGATGTAAGCCTTTGTAAACCCAAACAAACCCAATGCTATTGCTTCAATCGTTCGATTGTGATGTTTGCTCTCTTCGAGCTCACGTTTCGCTGCTTGAGCGGCCTTGACTGCTTTGACTATATTGGCCGCGCCACCTGCTAGCGCCCCTGCAGCGCTGAGACCGGCAAAGATGGGTACGAGAAACGGTAGGAAGCCACCGATTTTACGAGGTACAGGCAACACTTGAGGCGTACGCACTTTGCGCGTGCCACTTGTGACCCTCTTGACAGCTGCTCGGGCGCCCTTTAAGGCCGATGCAGCGACTGCACTTGAATCTTCGCTCTTCACCATGGCTTCTCTCGCTGCATCGATGATTTTCTTCAAGCCAACAATTTTTGCTCCCCTCTTTTTCTTAATCCCTATGCCGAATTTTCTCTTCGCTTTCATGATTCCTGCTACGGCAAGCGCGTTTGTTTTCTCCCCGATACTAGCGTCGCTGGCGCGAACTCGTTGCCAAGCTCTCTCCTGCAATATTTTATCCGCAGAATGTCTAGCTTCGAGGTTTTCACGATTTTTCGAATACGCGATATCGTGCTCCTTCCAAGCTGCATCCAACGGATTTATTCCAGGATCGCCACGTGCAAGACGTTTAGCTAGCTTTGTGCCGGGTCTGCAATACTGATATCCAGGCAAATGCAATTCAACGGGAAGTTTGTTGATGATACGATTGAGGAGACCTTTACCGGACTTCTTTCCTCGATTTTTGACCATGATGAAGGTTGACGCTCGACTGAAGCGGCAACAGATATAAAAGCTCGTTTTATACCAAAATTATGTCAGTCGCGACGAAGATGAAGTCCACGATGTATGGAAAGTTACCAGTGATAAACTTTGATGAATTTACACAAATTCGGGGAGAGGGTGGACAAAAGCGTCATGGTGATTTGCTGCAAAATACGATTCGCGCGGTATTCTGCGGTCCGTCAAACTGCGGAAAAATCAACGCGTTGCTCACCCTCGTAATACACCCAAATGGTCTGGGATTCGAAAACGTTTATCTCTATTCAAAATCGCTGAAACAGCCGAAATATCAGTTACTCGAACAATTTCTCCAGCCCGTGAAGGGTCTCGAATAACATCCATTTAACGAGCATGAACAAGTGGTGCCACCGAGCGACGATCGACCAAACTCCATATTCATCTTTGACGATATAGCGTGCGAGAAACAGGACAACGTGAGAGCCTTTTTCTCCATGGGAAGGCATGAGAATGTGGACTGTTTCTATCTTTCTCAAACATACGCTCGTATTCCTAAGCATCTCGTACGCGATAATACGAATTTTATAGTTCTCTTCAAGCAGGACGACTCGAACCTTAAGCAAGCTCTTTGTTGCAATGCATACAGTATTGCTTGTATTGTGAAACTGACAACAGCATGAAGCGTCGACAACTTTTGCAAGAAAAATATGTGTTGCAGCAAATCGTCAAGGCTAGTGATGCAATTAGACGAAAACATCGAATGATAAAGATGGGCAGAGATAATGCTGATCAGGCGATGCAGGATGTCTTTAAGCCGCTAGTCACACCATTGGAAAAGCTCGTTTCTCACAAGACGTCACCATTGAAGGAGGAGGAAATCAAGAATGAAACAGAAGAAAATGAGAGTGAAGAATGAGTCACCGGAAGATTCATCTTTCACAGCGGCGTATGAGCACAAAGATGATGCCTCTGATGACGATGTTGATGCCGATGATGATGATTATGATTCACCCAGTCGAGTCGATGAATTGATAAAAAAATATCTCGTATTATTACGTACGGGTAAAAAGAAAAGTCTGCATACCACATACGGTGTGCGAATGCTCGCCAGCACCAAATTAATGATTGGCGATTCTCCGATATTTTTCGATTCTCCGCATATTCGTGTGAGGGAGACAAGTTATGCGACAACTGTGGGATTAACGGAGCTCCTATTTAAAAAAGTGCCAAATGTCGGTTTTCCCGAACCGAACGATTTGAAAAATTATGAGAATATCATCATTGGCACGAACGCGCATAAAAAATATTACAAACCGGACGGAGCTGTGCGACGTGAAAACAGTCACAAATTCAAGATGTACATTTCTAAAATAATTTGAGCATGTACGGGTCGGGAGATGTATAAGAAGGCCAGCAAAAATATGCAACTTGACTATGTTTACTGGGACAATCCGAATGAGCTTGTAGATCGTCTTCGATTACTCCACGCATCTCAAGCGGCAGGCAACTCATCGCATTCTAATGAGATCTTATCGATTATCGAAGAATTGCGCGAGGCTGGAATTATTTATTAGGAAAAACGATGGTTTTTCCATTCGCATGTGGAACATTGATGTATGTGGATTTCCTCGCGCGCCATGCATGATGACAAAAAACTGACGCTCGTGCGAGAGCTGCATAAGCCTGCACGAAGAAATTATACTCGTCGATACGTTGACATTCGAGGTCTAGATGAAACGTGGCAAGCCGATATCGTAGATATGTTATCGGACGCGAGGCAAAACTCGCAACATAAGTTCCTTCTGACCGTCATCGATATATTCTCCAAATTCGCCTGGGCCATACAGAAGCAAGAGTGGTAGAGATACGACGACCGCCATGAAATCTATATTCAATCAGGGTCGCATACCCAAGAACTTGTACGTTGATCGTGGAAAAGAATTTTATAATTCACAGTTTGAAGCTCTTATGAAAAGACACAATGTAAACATGTATTCAACGTATAGCAATTTGAAAGCATCAATCTGCGAGCGTTTCAATAGAACGCTGAAAAATAAAATGTGGATGCAATTCAGTCTTCGCGGAATGTACAAATGGATGGATATTCTAGATTCTCTCGTTACCGAATACAACAACACCGTGCATCGAACCATCCGAGAAAATCCGAAAAATATCAATCGCACAAATGAAAGAGAGATTCTCCATCGTATTTTCCGCCAGCGTCGATTATCGGCAAAAAAATCACGAAAGTTCATAATTGGCGATAATGTGCAAATTAGCAAATTTAAGAATGTATTTGAGAAAGGTTATACGCCCAATTGGACAACGGAAATATTCACGATACGCAGAGTGAAAAGAACGAATCCAACGACGTACAATCTCAAGGACCATCGGAACGAAACCATCGCCGGCTGCTTCTACGAAGAGGAGCTTCAGAAAGTTAAGTATTCCGCCATTTACCTCATTAAGAAGGTGGTGAGGAAGCGTGGAAATCGAATGCTTATCAAGTGGCTCGGTTTCGACGATACGCACAACAGTTGGATCGACAAAGGAGATTTGTGAAAAAAAACGTTTTAATAAAAAAGTTGACTTCGAAAAAAATGCATTATCCCCCCCTTCGAAGGAAAAATCCTCGCCTTGAGCCGGTGCCCCTTTGTCTTATTCGATATGAAGAAACGATTACGACCAACTCATACATACCAACGCATATATGCTCTCCGACGCCCGTCGATGCACCCCCCTTGACTTGATAGTCGCTGTGGTGGTTCTCCTGGCTTCTCTCCCAAGTTTATAGCATTCGTGGTTTGTTTACATTCTCAGTGTACTTGAATATCGCATGGTTTTTTTTTTTCGTCGATAGTTCCGATCAGGAGGGGGGAAATAAATTTTCGTAAATTTTTTGGTTTAAGCGTGAATATATATTTTTTACCGTACCTCCCTCCCTCTCTCTCTCTCTCTCTTCACACACAATTGTCGTCAACATTTTATTTTTTAATGTTCCATATGATCAGAAGCATAACCCCATGGAAGAGTGTCCGTAGAGTCTGGGATTAGCACTCTTTTGTCATCTCTCCAGCTGAGAGCAATTTTCTATTGCGTCGCCGTATGTACAATGTGTTTTTTTACTCGTGATCAATTGTTGCGCCTTGACAAGATTTTCGTGCGCAAACAAGCATTTTTTAAAGTCGTCGAACGTGATGGATTTCAGGGTTGACCGCCGTACACCCTTAGCTCTCTTCGTCGCATCGTCACAGTCAAGAATTTTGAACTAGTACAATTTCGCTCTCGAACCCACAAATTCCATCATAATACGACCGTTATTCTCATCTTTCATGAGACCTAGTACTTTCTTATTGCGCAAAGGCATATTATACGGATTGTTGGGTGAATAATCAGACGTGTCAAATTGGTCAATATCGCGCTTCATCGTTTCATACATGTCGGGCACGCTGATGTGATAGATGAGACTATCAGTGTCTGTGTACAATAATTTTGCTCGATCGTCGAATCTTTCGCGCATGAAATTGTAATGATAATTATAAATCCGGAGCTTGGAGATATCGAGTATAGAAAATCCGGTGTATATAAGGCTTGTTGAATAGGACACATGCTTGATTAAGCTCGATTATGACGATGTCATTGTCAAATATGGTGCAGCTATGGAACGTTGGCTTGGCAATCTGCGCTTCGGCCCCCCACTGCCTCTTCCACTTTGTCATGAGTCGCACTTCCCGATGTTTCCTGACATTCTCCATTGTTTTGCCAAAGACTGCATTGTTCATGAGTTTGTAAAATTTTTTCTCAAAGTCATTGTTCGATTGCTTTCGCAATTCCGTATTTATATCGATGTATTTTTTCATCCATGCGCGCTGTTTGAATTTGAGGACTCTGTGAATTTTTAGGACACGCAATTCCAATTTCAAGCATTGCTTCAAATTTCTATAATGAATGACGTATTTTTCCTTTCAAAGCAGTGTGGTCGTTAATTTCCGATGAGTGCTGTGTTACGTCCAGAAGGGACGATTTTATTTTATGTTTATTTTACCTTTGGGTTCTTCAATATGATTTCTTTAAAGTAGAAGGGATAGCCGCACGTCCCATACGGGCCCGGCAAACTCTCCTGTGGAAATGGGAGTAGGGAAACAAATTCTAACGAATGCTATATAGGGGTAAAGGGTTATAAATGATATTTTATTATATTATATTAATTCTACTTACAACGTTCCGTGGGTAATCACGCCTTTGCGCGGGGACAGTTTCCCCCGCTCTCTCACTCTCGGTCTAGCACGCTCTTCCGCGGGGACAATTCTCCCCGCGTTTCTCTCCCGCACACCGCACGTTGAATTTATGAGTCCTCTACGTTGATCGGGGTTTTAACGTAGGCCCCGCACCTTTATCACTGATTCGATAGATATTTAGTATTTTTAGAATAAACTTTGGTGATTAATATGGTTTTCTAAAGTAACGATCACTGTCTCTATGCGGGTCCGCCGGGTCGCTACCCAGGTCTTACTACACCGCCGCGAGTATGTCGTTACCTAACTACGTTACTAGTAAAGACTGACGTCTCTGTGCGGGTCCGCCGGGTTGCTAGCGTGGACTTATTACACCGCCGCGAGGACTGCTGTTACTAGGAGTTTTCTCCGACTCCAGGAGCGAACCGTGGACAAATCGGAACTGATCATACTTACCGCCACCGGACCGACGTTAGCTCGGTCGCTATTAGCCCGGTGGGGTTTTTGGCAACGTTCACGGAAACTTGTCCGCTCCCGGAGTCCCACGGTCGAACCCCGCGGATCAGGCGATGCTCGATCAGCGGAATTCGATCGGGTACATCCGGTCGGCGTTTCACACCCGACACCGCACAGAGACACGAGGCGACGGAGTCGTCGGAAAATAATGAATATTAAACCCGTTGATAAAAGATAAAAAATAATGGAAACTAATAAACAAAAGATTAAAAAGTTACGGGACGTGACAACCCACCCCCCCTTGGGGACATCGACGTCCTCGTCGAACAATGAATATTGATTAAGTACTTATAGTGTTTAATGCACTCACGGATTCTCGCACGGAAAAATATTGGCGAGGACGGTAGGTAAGTCTCCCAATTTACCTCGCTGTTGTTCCATTCTGCGTTGTGCGACGGCCGGTCGAACCCACTCCCCGAAATTGGTCAGCCTCTGCTTCGCTATGCGACGAGTAACTCTTGACGAGGGACGGGGCGGGGAAGAGGGTCCTCTCGCGCCGGACTCGAGGTACTTATCGGCAGGCTAGGTGTCAAGTTGCCTTCTTGAGAATTTCCTCGGGCCACCACTTCCAAATTTATCCGAGAGAGAGAGATAGCGGATTCCACAAGGTATATATTAGGAATAAGAACACTACTCCCGCTTGACTAGCAAAGCTGGCCAGAGTGAGGAAATGTTGTTTCTCTCTCTCTCTTTTATGCTCGCCTATGGCATGAATTTTTTTTTCCACAGCGAGCAGCGATTCCCCGTCCTCGAGCCTCAGATTCGTGTTTCCCCCTGCGGACTGTTTGTGCGCCTGAACGAATAATTCCCTGTAGTCCAATGCGATATCGCTATTGGCCAAAGTGGGAATTACGATGGATACATTGAGCGTTATTCCCGGCTCATAGAAGAACGTTTCCTTGCCCGCATATGCGCGAAGACTTGATAAAATGGTAGTACGGGTTGCTCCAACACAGTTAGCCTCCAACTGTAGAATCCCCATGCCTTGTAATGTTATGTCAACTACCGGTGTGTTTAGACACGTCACCCGCAACTTCGTGGGCTCGACAAGGGAGAAAAGCCAACCGCCGTGTGTAGGCACATATTCCCAGAAATCTTCAGGGTGCGGATGCAGGCGTATGTTACACTGGCGCATGGCCTCCTAGGATGGCATGGTAAGCATGTGCAGCTCGCAGACGCCTGCATTTGTGTCCCGAACTGGAACATTTCCTGAGCAAATCAGCCGTCGATCGACCGCCTTACATTGATTTCTGTATGCTTCGCTAACTAGGAGGAAGGTTTGACGACTCCTTCCCAAAGCGATGTATGGTGAAACAGGCACAATGCTTGCTGAGCCGGTCCCGTTACGGAGTTGTTGAGGAACAGGCCAGGCGATTATCCGGTATAGGTCGTATATCATCGGATCCACAAGCGGTATGTGCACGATGATCATTAGCCGCCCATCACGTGACGTCACGTCTGTCCAAACAAGAGTCCCAAGGTACTCTGGGTGGATTTGTTCTGGGGAGTAGGGAAATTCTAGCCCCCCCGCGTGGTGTTGTGCTTCCTCCGCTACCATTCGCAGTTGCGTTGGTGGTATGGCCGCGGGATCGAATTTCCCGCTGATTGCTGAGCTGATCACAGAGATAGACTTTTCGCAGGTACGTATGTAATTGTCGATTTTGTTTGCGACTTTATTTCCGTAGTTAGCGAGTGAGAAATTGTAATAGGCCACGGCGGATGCATTAGCGATCGTGCTGAGGTCCTCGTGCATGTGCGATACAATTTGGTATATAGATTCCACTCGTTTTGATTCCTCCAAATGTTCGTTGTGTAGCGTTTGCAATTTTGAGCTTAAAATATGCATTTGTTGTTCCTGGAGGTGAGTTAGTTCCTGTTGATCTTTAAATAGACGATCTATTTGGGAAGAAAGGTAATCCGCGTCATCCTCGGTGAGGGTTCCGAATATGGATTTGCTGATGCTCCCCACAAATCCGAAGGGCACTGAACGTCTCTTCATTGTTGTTAAGGGCGACGATGTTTTGAGATCCTTGCGGTTTCCGATCCCCCATAGATCACTAGTTAGCTCGTGGCCGTGCCGTAACCGCGATATTACGTAAGGTCTACGGAGCAGCTCCTCACAACCCGCCTCCGAGTTGTATTTGAGGCATTCTGCTTGAATTTTCGGCAAGTTCCCGCCGTCCTTCGGGAAGGACGCGATGAATTCGGCAAGGTCGATGAATAATGTCATTCTCCAATCAGCGCGTTGTAATTGCACCGGCGTTTGAAGCTCGTAGTATATTCCAGCGTTATCTTCGAGTTTGTTGATAACGTAGGGGTTCCTGGGTGTTGAATCGGTCATTCCACGGCCCGCGAAGACAAGGACGCAGATAATCACGATCATCATTTTGCTGTCAATACACATACAGTTGAAACTAACTAGAGGTAGGCTAGCGAATCGTTCACCTCGTTCAGTCTCGAGGACGACATTATTCCTATCGGTAATCGAACTCATTTTATAGGGACCGTGATATTGAGTGGCGGATTTTCCCTCCAAGGGCCGGCATTTACGGTCGTAGTATAGTTTTCCCAGGCCATCTCTCGAATTTAATTCTGTTGCTTTATGAGCTCAACAAGGAACGAACTACTTGTAGCTAGACGGTCTTGGGTCGGAAATTCGCTAGGCTGTCGGGCTGTTTTTCCATACATAACCTCATGAGGCGTAAAATTTGTCGCCTCGTGAATGCTTGCATTGTAGGAAAACTCGGCAAAGGGCAGTAAACGGTCCCAGTCGTCGTATCGGTCAGCGTAGTGCTTGATATATTCTGTTAGAACGATATGACTCCGTTCCAACGCACTGTTAGTTTGGGGACGGTAACCGGATGTCGTCGTATGATCTACTTTGTAGATTTTGGAGATTTCCCTCAATAATCCGTTCGTGAATGAGGTTCCACGGTCAGTTAGAATTGCCCGTGGAGCTCCGAACCGGCTGTAAAGCCGGCGAACTATTGCCTCTGCAACGGTGGTCGCTTTCAGATCGGGGATTGGTTCAGCAAGACAATATTTTGATAGGCTATCTTGCATCGTTAGTATATGCTTATTCCCGTGAGGAGTAATAGGCAACGGACCAACGGTATCAAGGGATACTCTATCAAAAGTGTCTGCTGGTGTATCGATCAAGAGCATGGGTTCGCGGGTCTTTGCACGAACGAGTTTCTGCTCTTGGCAACCCTTACAGTGACGGATGTAATTTTGGATGTCGTTTTTGAGGGTAGGCCAATAAAACCGCTCTCGAATTCGCCTATAGGTTTTAGTAACGCCTTTATGGCCGCCTATAAGGCTCGAGTGCATCTCTTTGATTATGGCCTCCCTCGACTCCGGGGAAGGGACCTGAGTCCTGTCATCGGCATCGCTGTCTCGCTCGCTCCTACGCGAAAAACGGGGCCCTATAAGGCTAGTTCTCCGTGGGAGCTCCTATTCAGTAAGCCGTTGGAGCCGTTCAGACAATTTCTCCAATCGTTCGCTCAGTACGTGATCATCGCTATCTATGGTAGGATCTAAATCGTTGGGGATTTCCCGGACAGTCGGCGATATCTCAACCATATCGGCTGATTGTTCTTGCCCTTCGCAAAATTTCTGTTCGAGTTGTTTCAGTGACTCGTCGAATTTTCCGAAGGTACGTTGCAGTCCCTCGCGGACCGATTCGTTTCCGTCGGGAACAAAATCTTCCACGGGAGTACTCTCATCCGTGTCGCTAGGAGAAGGTTCGACCGGAACGATAATCTCGTTAGGGCTAGCAGGGCCGGGAGCCCCAACGTCTATACCCACGGGTGGTGGACACAGCGTCTTATCGGCTAGCTGTGGCGGACGTTTGAAAATTCGTCGTTTCGGGGGAAGGAGGGGGGAAGGGAGCATGCTGCGATTTAGCCGCTGTATGGGCCGAGCTTCCTCTCCCGAGCTTGTCCCCGAAGACTCTGCATAATTGGGTCGCCTGCGTGCTGCATTTGAATCAGCTGTTTGTCCACGTGTACGGCGAGCGATAGGGCTCCGAGCGTTAGGATCGGGGTGCCTTGGATTCATCGGCCCCACGCAACGTCCACTCGGGGCGGAGTGCAGCCGGGGTCTCCCGCTATCTATAGGGAGTACCAGTGTCGGCCGGTCCGAATCCTCCGATTCGCTCGATTCTGATGATAGTGGATTTTTGGGGTTACGGGAAAGAGCGTCCGCATTGATATTTAGCTTTCCAGGTTTGTAGACAAACTCATAGTTATAATTTTGGAGGCTCAGTCTCCAACGTACCAACCTCTTTCCTGGATTACTCATAGAGCCAATCCATTTAAGAGGCTCGTGATCGGAGATGAGTTTAAATTTTCGGCCATATAAATACGGCTGGAAATGCTCCACAGCTTTTATGACAGCGAGACATTCCTTCTCCGTTGTACCATAATTTATCTCGGCGGGGAGAAGTAGGCTATTGGAAAGTCAAAGCCATCGTGCTCTTGACTTAACACGGCCCCAACCGCGTAATCTGACGCGTCCGTGGTAAGCATAAATGGTCGGTTAAAATCGGGAAATGTGAGTATGGGCTCCGTACAAAGGGCCTTACGCAAATCACGGAAACTTCGTCGCTGCGCGCTTCCCCACTCGAACGGCTTACCCTTCTTCAAGAGATTCGATAACGGCTTGGCACGACTGGAAAAATTCATGATGAATCTCCGATAGTATCCAGCCAGTCCGAGGAACCGCCGGATATTTTTCGCCGTTTTCGGGGTCGGGAAGCGTTTCACCGCCTCGAGTTTTCGGGGATCGGGCCGTAAACCATCTCGCCCGATTATATGGCTACCCGCTGGGTAGCCATATAATCACGGGTATATCACCATATAATAGAAGGGTTCGAATAATGCTACCCGCAACCACTTAAGCTGGCCTGCTGGAAATGCGGGCGACCGGGAGTTACCACCCGGACCTGCCCAGTCGACGGGCCAAACTACACGCCCTCGGTGAAACCCCCGGCTCCGGTGACCGTCACCTCCACCATCCCGGAGAAGACTCCTGACTGGGTGAGGGCTTGGATGGACCCGATACCGTCATTGCGACGACATCTCTAGGCGGGATGTCATTGCGCGTCGGGATCTATTTTTTTTCTCTTTTCTACCGCATAGTCCCGTTTTATTTTGTTGGTTCTCCTTCTCCTTCCGTTTCTCTCTTTTGTTTGTGGTATTCTTAATCGTTTGTTTTTTTTTTTGGCATGGACGCCCTATTTTGGTTTGATTCTCTTTATTTGTTTTGCTATTTGTTTTCCTTTTCTTGTTTTTCCCGATTAATTCTATTTTTTTGTTGGCACTGACGCCGTTTTAGTTTTTTTTGCCGATTTATTTAGTTCAATTGATCTGGCCTTGGCACCGCCATTTTATTTTTCTTTGTCGCCTCGGTTAAATTTTTTTATTTTTTTAATAAATTTTTTTTTTTTTTACTAATAGACACCTCTGTACGTTTAATTAATCGATTCCCTGTTGTTTTTTTGCTTTCTATTCATTCATTATTAATTTTTTTTGGCAACGACACCTGTTTGATTTATGTTTACTCCAAAATTTTCTTTCTTGATATTATATAGAGCCACCTGAAAATAAACCAATGTTAAAGACCGACTCGAATACTTACCTGCTTACCTAAACCTTCCCGTGGCATGGAAGTCCTGTCGTAGTTGATTTTCGTTCCGCTGTAGCGTCGCTTCGCAAATTTCGCATATTTCGCTAATTTCGCTAATCTCGCTAATTTTGTTAATTTCGCTATTCTCGCCAGTTTCATTTTTGCTAAGCAGTACTTTTCTTCCGCCCGTTTCATCTTTGCCATGTTTGCTTGGTCATGAGTTTTCCCATCGGGAGAAAAAGTACTGGAACAATAACCGGAAGGAACGATCGAAGGGAGGCGGGGGACGCGCTCGAATGGAGCGTGTTCAGGGGCCTAACATCCGGCCCCGAGATCGGTGCTCGCCGTCTTTTTGTTTAAGCCGGAGCGCCCTGCTGCATCGCTTACTGGTCGATTACCTTTGTGGACCTATTGGGGGTGTCCCACAAACCCCCAAACCCCGCCCGAGCCACCGCCAAGATTCCGAAGGTGGAGATTCAACCCAGGCCGCTACGAGGCATTTCACCCGGGCTAAACTCTGAGAAGGGGGTTTGTGACGTGACAAATTAGGGGGTGACGTCCATTCTCGAACGGTGTCGACCAGTGGGTCGGGTTTACGACCCTTAGGCGTCCTGGTTCGATTCTGGGTGGCTCCGAAATCGTCGACTCACGACGTGGCGGAATATTATACCTTCGTTTTTGTGTAATGTTATTCCGGAAACCGCCACGTCTTACCTGTGTGATTACCTACCGGCTCGTGAGCCGCGGATGAAAGGACGAAATTAAAAACCTGTAAATAAAATGTTTGGGACAGTTTTTTTAGGACGGTTAGTATGGATGACGGAACGATGTATCGGGGAACGATCGCTCGCGCGTCCGTATTACCCCGAAGTCACGTATTATCGATACCCGAGATGTCCTGGCTTCCGGTTTCGCGCTCCGCAAAACCTCACGCGGGTTGGTCCACGAGGACACACACGCGCCGCCACTCAGAGGCAGGCGAGCGTCGGACAACAGTGCTCGCGGATTGGATGCCGGAGGAGACGCCGGAATAAGGCCAAGTTTACCGTGTCGCCCGTCCCTCTCGACTCAGCAACCCGGAGTTGCACCATCCCTACTGTCCCCTCGGGCCTCATGGACCGCGTAAGACCGGCGCCCCGTCGAAGGGGGTCGGGGCGGTGGATCGGCGACCGGGGGTGTAGTTCACCTGGTGGTATATCGCGTGGGCCCACCGCTATTCCCAGGACGCTGGGGAAATGCGAGGGAGGCCTCCCCCCAGCGTTCGAGGTCCTGCCTCGGTTCCTAGGGGAAGAGGTTCGAGGGGCAGTTCGGGAGCACCGCGAGAGCGCGGCTATTTGGGCTAGTCACGATTTCGGAGTCAACGAGCCCAGCCGCGTCACTCCGAAAAAGAACAAAAGCCGATCGATCGACTGCGAGGCAGGATCCTCCCGATACAAGCAGCGAGCGTCTCCGTGCTGCGATTCTTCAGCGGTGAGCCCGATCTCTCTCGTCTCTCTACGTTCTTAAGGTACGAGCTCTAAATTAGGGTTCTTTCCCTTGCATTTTACTTTTATTAATCGCGCCAAGTGGCGACGGATTGCCCCATGGAGGGAAATTTCGTGTCCCCAGAGGGCCGAAACCCGGCGGGAGTGTTTCGGCGATGAAGTCGCGTTTGTTCCCGGGTTTCCGCCTCTGGGGGAGTACCGTTTTAGTCATAAATGTTGAGAGGGAGCTCGTACCTTAGCCTCGGTCGTTCCGTCCAGTTCCGGTCAATTTTATTGCGTATCGCGTCAATTAACGAATTGTTCGTTTATTACCGATCATTAATTAACGAGATCGTTCGTTAAGCCTAGGGCGTTAAATTAAAAATGTTTGCTGATGTCCCGCGAAAATTGGCCCAAAGAAATGTACGAATTTCCGCGAGATTATTTAATTTGGAGTAATATTTTATTTCGAGCCGGAAAATGTAATACGACATAGTTCGTGCGTATATCTCTCGTCCAGTCTCTCCGCGCGCTCAGGGCCATCGAGCGCTTGGTCTCGCGTTTGTTTACCTTTGAGCTTCTGTCTTTGTTTCCTTTGTTCTCTCGCGTTGTTTACGAGTTGCCGAAATCCAGCTCACTCGAGAATTATACTCGCGCAAAACCCTTGGTAGAATTTACTCGATTATTATCGACCCCGCGACAATTGTATTTCGAGCGAATATATCGGGTGTCCAGAAAGTTAGTCGATAGTATACGGACCTCCGGTCACCCCCAACGTACGTGGTATTTCGAGCGAATATATAGGGTGTCCAAAAAGTTAGTCGTTAATAGTTGAGCTTCCGGTCACCCACCATGAGGCATTGTGTTCGAGCGAATATATCGGGTGTCCGGAAAGTCAGTCAGTATTAGTTGGGCTTTTGTTCGTCCACCATCAGGCGTTGTATTTCGAGCGAATGTACTGGGTGTCCGGAAAGTCAGTCGACATTATTCGTACTTCCGGTCACCAACCACCACACCTTGTACCTCGAGTGGATATACGGGGTGTCCGGAACCTTGGTTGACATTATTCGGACTTTCGGTCACCTAGGTAATTATTTGGCCAAACGAAGCGCATATATCGGGTGTCCGAGCCGGCGACCATGCATAATCGAGTTTCGTTGAAGGGCCTACACAATTACCTACACTCTGTTAAATTAATACACGATTACCTACACAATCACCTACACTCAGTTAAATTAATACACGATTACCTACACAATTACCTACACTCTCTTAAATTAATACACGATTACCTACACAATTACCTACACTCTGTTAAATTAATACACGATTACCTACACAATTACCTACACTCTGTAAAATTAATACACGATTACCTACACAATTACCTACACTCTGTTAAATTAATACACGATTACCTACACAATTACCTACACAATTACCTACACTCTGTTAAATTAATACACGATTACCTACCCAATTACCTACACTCTGTTAAATTAATACACGATTACCTACACAATTACCGACCCTCTGTTAAATTAATACACGATTACCTACACAATTACCTACACTCTGTTAAATTAATACATGATTACCTACAAAATTACCTACCCTCTGTTCAAATAATACACTATTACCTACACTATTACCTACACTCTGTTAGATTAATACACGATTACCTACACAATTACCTACACTCTGTTGGATTAAGATCCGATTAACTACCTCACGACCTATGCCTTTTTGACATTAATACACGAGTTATCGACACGATTGCCTACGTTCTTTAGAGTCAGTACACGAGTACCTACACTATTGCCTACACTCTATTGCCGTAATACACGATTATCTACGCCGTTGCCTACACCAGCACATACGCCCTTCGGACAGAACCCTACTGCCAACGTCGCGCCCCTGGCCGTAATCCCTTCGGAACTGGGAGTGGTCCGGATTGTCGCCGGTGCACCAGTAGCTTATCCAAGCGTGGATAGAAATGGAGATTTATGTCGAGCGCCCCTGAATTGTACCCCGTATTCGCGGGCCTCGGGCTCCAATAAACGAATACCAGTCATACTGTCAAACACGTGTTAATTACTTCAGCGGACACCTCCCATAAGGTGTCATCCTTGACACTCGTTCTTCGACCCTGCCCCTCTACCATATCCTCCGGCGAGCAGAACTAGTTGGACCGCCTGGGTCGTGCCGTTCCACACCGGCTGTCCCAACATCAAGGGACCGCGCTCGGGTGGACAAAATCACAAGTCGACCCTCGGTCGGCGGTACTCCGGTACCTGGCGCCCACGTCCGCCCGGCGGGTTCTCGGACACCCGGCCGGCTTCGGGAGCGGTACGGGCCCGAAAGTGTGCGGACCCGAAAACCCGTTACAATATATATATATATATATATTGAGACGTTTCGTGATATTTAGCGAACGCTTTATTCTCGTTTTCTGGGGCCTATTCGCATAGGTCCGGGAAAACGAGTTTACGCGGCGAACGTTTCGCCGTTTGATATTATAGGGATTCCCGTAACCTCCTGAAGGACGATGTACTTTGTTTCTGTGCCCGTTGGGATGGGACGGATTTGAGGTGTTTTTTGGGAGATGCCTCAGTGGTTTTGAGGGTCTCAGGGACACCTGTATAAATCCGTCATCATCGGCATTTGATATTTCGGATTTTCATGAGTTGATGTCGGGTATGAAACATTAAGAAAATTATGAGTGAATTGTCTAATGAGTTTTAGTCTTGTTAGTTGAGGATAACGACGTTTACAGAGATCAGGGAAGGTCGGCGAGAGAAGCTGCCGTGATAGGAGTGACGAGCATGGTATGAGTCGTGTGAGGTATCGTACGCGGATATACCGGCGCGGTCTCTCTCCTTTCGTTCGCGCTCTCTCTCGCTCGCACTCGCATAGATCGCGAGCGTCGTCGTGTACGCGTTACGCCGGTTTCGGGGTCGCTCCTGAAACAGAATGCGATGGCCCTTGAATTTACGGATATCGGTTTTTATGTGGCGGTACAATCGGTTGGCACTGGTTGCAAAGTGCAACAAAGCACACGGTTGCCAACCCGTGTAACTCACGCGCTAGAAAGGCTAGCGTCAATAATACGCGTGCTCGAGGCCGGGTTTTCCAGCGTACCCCGAGTGCGTATAGCGGGCCGTCCGAGAGGGACGGCAGGCCTCCGCGGTGCCAAGCAAGGAGGGCCAAAACCAGTGAAGCTGGTTTAAGAATCTTCCCTTGGTGCAGCGGAGCGCGATCGGCCCTCCACGGACTGCACACTACGAGTCCCTGTGTGTGAATGCGTAGTGTGGCGATCGATCGTCGTAGAGGCAATCGATCGGATGTTGTATAATGTTCCCTGACTAGCAATCACTACGGTGACTCTACTTCCGAGGTCGGGGAACCAGGCGCAATGCTGGGGCTTCCCAAGGAAGTAGAGTGTCTAACACGAAGCTGGGTCTGTTCTTGGATGGGACCAAGGGTCAGGCCGCGAGGCCACCATCCGGTGATCCGAGATGTCGGATGACAGTTGACTCACGTAATATGATGAGTGAATTTGCGAAGAGTGCCGCTCCGACTCGTGCTCGCCCTTAAATAGCCCAAGGCCCGTCAGGAGAAATTCCATTTCTCCCGCGATTCTGAAGAACTAGGTGGGAAATCACGCCGCCGACGAACACTCCGTTGGTGGGGTTGACTGAGTTGGTTATTTTGAGGACTTTTCCATACTATACTCATTTGGAGGGATAAAATATACTCGACGGTTCCTCTCTAGGATATTAGGCGTCCATGCGGCGCGAAGAGGCGTCCCGATGAACTTCGGTCACGCTCTTGATCTGATAGGAGTGGTCAGAGCACGGGACGCGGGATGTACGACTAAAGGCAGCGATTCCCGCGAGTCCGCGGTGGTCTTGCTCCTCGCGGTGGGCGGAGCTCCTTGCGAGGTATCGCGGACTCGTCCCGTGTGCTAAAGGCAAGCGTCCTGCCCCACCGGCGGCATGGCCGGTTGGTCCGACCATAGGCCATCGCACGCAATTATCGCCGAGTTGGTGCGATATTTGCGTGCCAAATGTGACGGATGCCCACCTGGGCAAGTGATACGTTACAATATATATATTGTAACGGGTTTTCTGGTCCGCAGACTTCCGGGCCCGTACCGCTCCCGAAGCCGGCCGGGTGTCCGAGAACCCGCCGGGTGGACGTGGGCGCCAGGTACCGGAGTACCGCCGACCGAGGGTCGACAATATATATATATATATATATATATATATATATATTGAGACGTACAGGTCCGTCTCATTATTATTTCCCCCCACCACAAATTTAAAAGGTAACCGATTTTGGGTAAGCGAGAGACGGATCGAAGCCCTAAGGTCAAACACCTCAGACCCACAGAAAAACGGGTAAACGCCAGAGAGACCCACTAATTGGATTAAGGGTAGACCAAAGAAATGGGAAAGTGAACCAGTGAAAACCGGACACAACGACTATTTGAACTACAGGGAAAGAAAAACCGGTAAAATCCGGAGAACCACTAATTGAATTAAAGGAAGACCGAGAAGAAGGGGACCTGAAAAGCGTAAAAATCCGGGTATAAAAGGACGAGAATTTTGGAGGAAAGTCACTCTTTGAGTCACTCGTGAATCGACAAGTACTGCTTGGCAAAGTACATCCCTAGTGGAAGGAAACGCTGGGAACACGGAACGTTGAGAAACAAGCGAAACAAGGAGTCGCGCCTAAAAAGCATTAGAAAGATCACTTCTTTCCTTCCTCGTGGATCGACAAGTACTGCTTGGCAAAGTACCTCCCTAGTGGAAGGAAACGCTGGGAACACGGAACGTTGAGAAAGAAGGAAAAAACGGATTTGCGCCTAAAAGGCTTTAGAAAGCTCTCTTCATTTTTTGGAAGATAACAAGTACTGCTGGACCAAGTACATCCCTTGCGGATCGGAAACGTCTAGAACACGGAACGTTAAGGAACAAAAAACGAAGAAGAATTGAAATAAATTTATTTTATGAGAAAATATTGGAAAATCAAAAAAGAGCAATAAGGAAAGTTAACCACTTAAGGGGAGCGAACAATTATCGAAAAATAGATAGGAAAATTATAGCAGGAGAAAATAGGATCCGAGGAGGTATCATAACGAGCGAGCGTTACGAATAGATATAAGGGAAGAATATTAAATTTGGAAATCAAATAAGAATAAAAAGAGAGATGCGGAAGGTTGATAAATAAAGCGCTGAAATCAGTTATCGCAAACTAAGTAGAAAAATTATATTAGGAGAGCATAAAGGGCGAAGAGGTATTTTTAATCTGCGAGCGTCACGATACTCAGGCAAAAACACAACAAACATACGCACACCTCCACCGATACAACGTAAACATTGAGCGAGCCAGCGCGTCACGATTCACCGCGCCGCGATCGATAGGGCGAGTAAGAGAGGGGGAAAATTTGTCGGCCCATGATAATCAATGCGGGCCGCGCCCGGAAGGGTTTACCATCCGAGTAATTACGCGAAGTGAACATTTACCGACCGAGAAAAACATTGCGGAGAAATACAAAAACAACACAAACAACACACTACACTTATACATAGCGTTATTTTTGCATTATATCGAGCCCTAAAAACTTGAATAAATCATACTTTTGTTAAAAAATACCCAAAACACCTGAGTTTCTATTAATTTCTTTACTGTTCGAGTCCCCGAACCTATATATTTATTTGTAACGAATTAAGACCCGTTACAATATATATATATATATATATATATATATATATATATATATATATATATATATGTTATGTTTGAAAAACCTATAGCATGTTATTCGATAAAATTCTGTAATTATCACAATCATATTAACGAGGTCATATAGTTTATGTGAAACAACAAATAATTATAAGTATTGATTTGGTCTCTTATGCCATATCTGCGACCAAAATGTTATACCCACTCGGTAGCATTCTAGGTTCGATTCGCATATAGATGAAATATTTTCTCATATAGATTCGATTCGCATATAGATGAAATATAGATGAAAAAAATAATTTCAAAATGCCAGGGAATGACGAATTACGATAGAAACTCGTTGTGGTAAAACTCTCAATTAAGTGATCCACTTTATTTTGTGGCTTTGTGAGATATTTTATGCATATAGTATACTTAGATTTACAGTGTACATTGTAAGCAAATAAAGATTTATTTTAATCGAACCTTTATTTATATATTAAAATATCTTTGAAACAAATGTGATCGTAGTAAGCCGTGAGACACAGAAAAAACCTATTTCATTAAAATAGATCCTATATAAATTAGTTTTTTTTTGTAGTGTACAGTAGGCCAAAAGGGGGGCCGGTAGCTACTGCGGGAGCGCTCGAAGTAGGTTGCGTGGGTTCAGTTGTGGGGACCACGATTGGCCGCCCTTCAGTGACAATGTCCAATTTTTGCCATTCTGGAGGTTCATTCGCAGGCTCTAACGCATGGTATTCCTGAACACTGTGCCCTCCTTTAGATACCCGATAATGCGCTATCGCCGATTTCTGCTCGGGAAAGGAAGCCTTCATTTTTCGGCTTGAACGCAGGTCGAAAATTTTGACTCGCATGGCCCAGGAATCGACGATTTCATGTAAGTTGAAAATAAACCAGTTATTTCGATGTAAAGCCTATTCAAAGCTTTAAACGCGTTTTACTCGGAACAGTGTTTTCAAAATCGGTACCAGAAATATCTCCGCAACTACTGGACCGATCAGGATCAAGTTTTGCACAGTAATGCTTCACACAATAATCTACAGTCCGACCCCCCAATAAGAACGCAAAAGCCCCCAGGGGTAGGTTTTTCGCGTATCCTTTCTGTCTCCTTACTTTCTGTCTGTCTCTCTCTCTCTCTCTCTCTCTCTCTCTCTCTCTCTCTCTCTCTCTCTCTCTCTCTCTCTCTCTCTCTCTCTCTTTCTTTTCGGCATACGAGGTTCTGAATAAGAACGGCCGCTTGAACGAGTTTCAACTTGTCGCCCATGCGCAAGACGTGCTCTGTCGCACTCGTTTTACTTAATGCATAGTTTTGTTTTCCATATTATTTATACATATTAGTAATCGGATAATAGTGGATGATCACCAACGTTATAAGATGTCACAAAAGAAGCGAAAAATAGACTTGCGTACAAGCAGAGGAAACAAAGTCTGTACCACAAAGTAGTACTAATTCTAGCGAAAAAGTGGCAGTGAGCGAACGTAATCGTTATACGTTTGAAGAAAAACTATTTTTTTTGGAAGAGTAAAAAAAATTAACCTCTCAAGAAATATGTGCCAAATATGGCATAAATGAATGTGTTCTTCGTAAATGGAAATATCACCATGATGTGATACAGAATCAAGGTTTGCGTTACGTCACGATTTTAGAACTTCCAGAAATAGCAATATTTCTTCATGTTCAAGTTTTGAATTTAAAACTCGCGCGCAATTTTACCGCCGAAAGTTGACAGCTTTCCATACGAAATGTCAGTTAAGGGGAGAAAACACTGTGGTAGAACTTGCACAGTAGCTTTCCCACTTTTTCGAAGCAAAATTTAAAAAAATTGTCTTGTTTTTTATCATTCTTGAAAGTATATATATTGAAAAATATGTTGGCAAGATATTTATACAGAAGTCCGAAAATTGACGGAGTTACAGTCACTTTAGTGAGAACAGGTATCGTGACCGGTTAGTGCCCACAGTCCCTACAGGTGCGGCATCGTTCACAATAGTAAAGTGCAGGCTCTTATTATTTTGTGGAATATAATGAAGATGAAGAATTGCCATATCGCTTGCGACTAAATACTTTAATGTTAGTATCAATATTCTAGAAAAAACATAACTTTATATCAACAAAAACGGAACGGAAATTTTGAACGCGTTTTTATTGAAACACCTGTTTTTCGATCTTGTCCCAGCGAATACTCAAAAAATTATAGACCGATTGTCAATTCTTTTTTACAATTTTGTAATCGTTGTGGTTGTACGTAGCCAATTTTTTTAATGTTAATAATTAATATATTGAAAGACTGCATGACTACAACAAAGGGCCTTGAAAATAGAAATAAATGTGCAAACTGTCGGCATTTTGTAAAAAAAAACAAACCAAAATAAAAAACGACTACGCATGACGATAGCTACATTTGTATAGATATCGATAAATCGTTGACTTTTTATTTAGAGTGTGACCGCAAAATCGAGGGAGCTGAGGGAAAGGACTGAGAGCGTCACAAAACTTCCCGTTTCCTATCCCGACGATTTGTAAAGGGCGCCAGCCGAAAATCGGCTTGTCGGGACGAGAAAAGGGAACGCAGTGTCCGGCCAAACTGCAGCCTCGTGAATAAGGTAGAGGGGATTGGTCAGGTGTCAACCACGCGCGGCAAGAAAGATCTCGCGAAATAACACTTTAACAATAATTTATTTTCACTGCTCTTCCGCAATGATTTAATACCGGGAACAAGAACCCGGTCGATAACAAAAGAAAGGCCCGCGCAAGATCCCATGAAACGATCAATCGCGAACACACTCACACGCAATCCCGACCGGGGCCTACACACGCAAACAATATTATCCCGAGCTCGTCGTTGGCCACCTCCTTCTCTCCCCTACTAGCCTCTTTTTAACCACAAAAATAACCGGACCTCCGTTAGTCGGTTACCCGGCCGAGCGATACCCAAAATCATGTCTCGAACGAAATCCCCGGTCGCTACTTACCACGAACGTCGGTGTCCAGCAACCTCTCCCCCGTGATAGAGCCGGGAAAGTCCCTGCGTCGGGAAAAGGGACACCCGATATATGACGCCAAAATGATGGGGAGCCGCACGGGTTCGAGCCCACGTCCCGCTGGTAAACGGAAGGTTGGCTCTCCGTGAGGGATTCTTCGACTTCGGAAAAATCGTCCACCCTTTCCCGTCGTTCAGGCTCCGCCACAGGCCGAGGGATCACCGGAGATGACACTTCACGGCTCTTAACTCGCACATTCATGCGCTCATGCAAACAATAACACGCGAAACAGGATTTCGTACATAGTCTGTCGCGAAATGATAGGGAGCTTCCCGCGCGCGACCGCGATTCGGTTTTTCTCACTGGTACACGCTAGCAATGAAACACGGACTAAGAAAAACGACTCTACGGGAACGCAAAAGAAGGCCGTGGCCGCGCCAAAGATGCGCGAGATCGTGAGCCGACCATATGGCCGAAGATTACCCGGATTGTTGCAGAAGACATGGCCGCGTAATTCGGTCGCTTCCTATTGTCCCGGCCCACGCCGTCCGGCTCGACACCTCGCAGGAAGCTAACGCAAAAGCCGGCGCACGTGCGAAAAGCGTACCCCCCCCCCCACCTTTTCTTTAATTTCTGTCCTTATGATTACACCAGAAAGAACAGGCCCGTATCGAATAATTTTCTGGAGTGTGCTTATCGATCAAGCGCGGATTTCGAATGCTATTCGAGTGATAACCATCGTAAAAACAAGGAAAACAGTAATTTTCACGGCATCTCGCACACCGTACAAACGCTGCATTGTTACATTCGCAATTTTTTTTCAATACATCGATCGGAAAACAAACTTCATTCACGTTCATGAAGATTTCTCTTTGATCGCAAAGTTTCGAAGCAAACCACGCATATCTGATCATGTTATTGAAAACCGGAGAAGATAACTGATGATGAACAATAGAATGAATTTTTATGCAATCTTCTCTATCATTAATTTCACGTCCTTGTTCAATCAGATAGGCGCAGTTCTGCAGACGCTTTATGAAATTTTTTACTTGGCGGTAAAAATACACGTCACAAGGTTGCACTAATGGAGTGCATTTTGGTGGAATTACCTGCACCGTGCAAGTAGGCAGACGCCTGTCATTTCGAAACACCTCATTGTACATCACGGTATCGGTTTGGCCTCCCCTGGAATCGATAATTAAGAAAAACTTTTCTTTTTTTACGTAGGGTTTCAAAACGTTGATTAAAAAATCTTTGTATAACTTTGTAGTCAATTTTCCTGATTACGATGACGTGACTACGACGTTTCCGTATTTTTTTAGGTACTCGTCGACCGATTTTTGAACTCTGGGACCAAATGAACCTGTTGTTTCTTGTAGGCATACGAACACCAGGGGCAACAATTTTCCTGATAGGGTGACAGAGTACTGCGCAGTATAGTAATGGGTGACTTTATTCATATTCTGCCGCTTTACCAGCACTACTTTTGATCCTTTGGTCGCTAGAGTTCTGTCGAACGTCGACTGGTATTGGCATCCTGAAAAAAATAGAAAAGGAATAAATTGAAAATACTATATACGAAAGTCTACATTAATTTATTATGGACAATGAGAACAAATTTTGAATACCTGTTTGGTCTGTATTAATGACGAAATCGGGACCAAAGTTTGGTATGACATCACCCTGCCTGGATACGAAAATCTTCTGCAGCAGCCAGGATTTCGTCCAGCGTTGCGGTTTCTCTTTCCGTTACAAACTTCGTGATTTTTCTTTGGCGAATTCGATGTCTCCGTTTAAATTTCACAACCCACCTATCGGAAGCTTTGAAATCAAAATTTTCAAATTGACTCGCAGCCGATAAAGCCCACTGCTGCAAGTTCCGGGTTGTAACTTGTTGGTTATTCTGTCGCGCTTCCTCAAAGCGATCGTAAGTCCACGAATCGATGGTCGCGTATTTATCTGTCATGGTTCCTCCGCTTTTTACATGTTTCCTCCATGCGCTTGTTATGTCTGTACGCTGTGTTTTTAAATTCTTATACTGTAATGAGTATTTAATAACAATCTTGTATCCTATTTCTGATTATTTGCTTTAGCCTCTAATGATTCGGCCGATGAAAATAATCACCGTGAGCAACCAATCGGACAACAATTCATTGACAACGGACAGCACGAAAAACGTATGTTCAGTTGAATATGTTCCGCACACCGCACTACGTTATTTTTGTCTACATTACGTTTTATATAAATAGGCGAAACAAAACCAACAATAACGGGCGAGAAGGGACTTTCTTGCAGTCCTCGCATCCCACCGAAAAACGCAAAGCATTTGACACTACGGAAAAAGATTTATCACCAGGTTTCTTTTCAATGGGCGAAAAGGACGAAACCAAGAAAACATACCTCACTGCTAAGAAAAAAAAATTTCATTATCAGCGAAAATTAAATGATAATTTTATTTCGAACGGTCTCTATTTGTTTTTAATATAATTACTTTTAATAAATATACATTGTGTCTTCGAAGAAATTTGTTAAGTGTGAAGAATTTTGTTAGAAATTCTGTTCTTTTAATGTATAATATTTGATAATTATAATGTAGCACCAATTTTTACCTGACCTTTTTCAGATCCTCGAATAGATAAATTCACAAAACCTCGGGCGTCTCAAGCTAATAAGGATCGGTATCTCCTGGTGATTTTTTACATTCATCCCTGGGAACCGTTTTAATATCGAGCTAGATTTTTTTTCTTGAAGTTCAGGATTTCAAAGTGAATCTGACTGAATCTGAGTTTCTATTTGGATTCGTACAAGAGGCCTTAATAGTTCCGGATCGGGCTATATCCATGACAACATTTCTGCACGGGAGTCTGCAAGTGAAACATTTGTTACCAGGTGTAATAAAAGAGTAATGCAAAGAATACAAAAATATGAGACCAAAAAAAGTATTCGTACACTTATAGTTTGACTGCTAAACCTTGATACACACTTTCGCATGGTACGAACTTCATCAAAACTGTAAATACGTCTATGTTCACACTAGATGAAATATAGCGAAATATCCGTATCATATAGGGTAGATTTTCTTTGGAAACGTGGTGACAGTTATCGTAAAATTGGCAATAAACTGAATTTAAGCTTTACCATATTACATTACATTGCTAAGAAATATGAGACAATAAAAAGTACAGAAAATAAGTCACGAAGAGTTCGGTCGAGGATACTCAAAGGTAGAAAGCGTGGCAGTATAACTCAAGAGGCTACTAAAAATGCTTCCATACGTGGTCAAAGTTTATGCAATGATGTCGCGTCAACATCAGGCACGATCATGTGTCACCAAACCTCACGAAACGTTTTGCATTTTGCCAAAATGTCCGGCAGAACTGCGAGAAAGAAACTATAAAAATAAATTCGAACGAACAAAAACGTTTAGGTTCGGCTTAAACTTGCGCAAATAAACCCATAACATTTCGGAAACGTGTCATCTTCTCTGATGGATCGGAGTTCAACATTTTTGGGTCAGATGGAGATATATTCGTCTGCCGCAAACCCAATACTTTAGGGGCTATACCAGTATGACACCTTCAAAAAATCGATTTCTTTTTTGCCTTTTTCGACAGTTTATACTTTCAAGAATATCATTATCATTTATATCAATATCATTTTATCTTGCAATAATCGATAGTTAAATCTTTAAACGCGTTTTTTTCGAAATGAGATATTTCAAATTTACTGACATTGTAACTCAAAGAGTAATTATCACATTGACTTGAAACTTGAACTGAGTACTCTTGAATATATTGCCTCTACAATGACGTAGGATATTTTTGATTAGATGAAAATTGACGATTTAGCATTGAAAAAAACGACCATTTTATAGGCGCGTTTTTTTCGAAATGAGATATTTCAAATTTCCTGACATTGTAACTCAAAGAGTAATTATCCCATTGACTTGAAACTTGAACTGAGTACTCTTGAATATATTGCCTCTACAATGACGTAGGATATTTTTGATTAGATGAAAATTGACGATTTAGCATTGAAAAAAACGACCATTTTATAGGCAAGAAAAGAGACTTTTTTCATAACACTACGCCATTTTGCTAGATTTTGATATTTTTCGAAAATCCTACGTCATAGTTCAGGAAAAACCTTCCAGCTTAGCGACATTTCTCCTTCTTCGATTTCAGCTAATCAATCGACTCATGTCAGCAGTGGAGGAAATATTTTTCTGGCGCTTCCGAAGACAGCGCATAAGTCGCTTGGATTTCAATATTTTTCTATGAAAAAATTATGTAATAAAGTCAAATATAGCTAAATATATTCTTAATTATCCGAAACATTTAATTCTGTACTTTTCTTCCGCAAAATTTCCGAATATCACCTAAATTTTTAGCGTTCCCACTGATATAGCCCCTTAACAAAGGCACATTATACCAACTGTAGGGCACGACGGAGGCGGTGTAATTATTTGTGTCTGTATGGGGTACAATGGTATTGGAAATATTGCATTTACAGATGGGATAGTAAATTTCCATTAGTATATCGAGGTGCTGCGTAATAATTTGAAGGAAAGTGCAGTTAAAATGGGCCTGAATGGAAATTATTACTTTCGTTATTACCACAACGACCCGGAACGTACGGCCATGGAAATGAGAGAATGGTTGTTATACAATCTTCGTAAATTCGTCGATAATTAATTACATTACCACAATCTCCGGATAATAATAATATAGAAAAATTATGACACTTGTTGGATGTAAAAGTAAGAAAAAAATGTAACAAATCTGATCTACAACTTATTTTAGAAGGATGGAAAGAAATATCAAAGAAAACAACGCAGAAGCTGGTGGAATCTATGCTTAGAAGACTAGAAGCCATAATTGAAAGTAGGCACACCAAATAATAGTTACAATGTGCAACAGCTCATGGAACTTACCACTATAATGGTTGGTGCACGAATATATATTTTTATCTCAAATTCTTGAATGTTTTGCATGGCTCTTTTATTGCGCCTAATAAAAAATTCTTTTTTTCGCAGATTATCTCTGCACTAAGTGGACTATTGAACAAACAGTTTTGAATGTACAAAGAGTCTCTCTCTCTCTCTCTCTCTCTCTCTCTCTCTCAGCGTGCGTGTGCATATATGTGTGTGTAATATAATTTAGCGCGTTTATAATGTCATTCGAGGCCGAAAGTAGCAGACTTTTCAATCCATTGCAAGGGAGGTGAATTTTAGTTTACTGACGGGGTATGGTAGTACAAAAATGACCTTTACTGGTTTTCATTCTTTGTTGGCATAACCTCTAGGAAAAGTGGGAAGTTAGATGCGATCTGGTGAACTTCGCTATTATAACGAGGTAAAGACGTTCCTGTGCGCACTTTCGACTTGTGACATCTAATTACACTGATCTCATAGTATACCGGGTGACACAACACATATTAGCAGTAGGAATGTTTTCTAACCTACCCGACCTAAGAGGAAACTTCTCCTAAAGTTGCATAGTTCGAAGGGGGTCATCGAGTGGTGGCCACGAATTTTTTTCAAATAAGACCACTATTTTTTCAAAATTTTATCATGGAACTAAAAATAAGTTCACTAATCTAACTAATGTAAGATTTAGTGTAAGAAAAATCTATAAAAATAAATTCCCTATGAAAGTGATCCTTTGAAAGTAATCTCCACACTTATAAATGGAAGTTTGTCGGTTTGTTTTTACCCGATAAACTTCGGAACCAATGTTATATTTTCCGGTGAAGGTTTCAAGCTACGTATTATCACGGTAGATTATCGCGGCGCTTACTGCGCGGCTCACAAAAATGTGAGACGCGCAGTGGGAAAATTGATCGCGTAAACAAGCGCGAGCGGAGCCAAGTACGGCACTATAAAAGGTGATGATAATGGTGGGCATCACTTTCAATGAACGCTTGCAATCTGATTCACATTGATTGTATTATGTTATTAATCGCATCAGTCTATATTAAGGGGTATGCATAACCGGAAGAATCGATTTTTGGTTTATTTCATTTTCTTATTGCGCAGAGTCTTAACTTTGGTTTGGTTCAATAATGTTGTAAAAATTCCAAAAATTGGCCGAGTCATGACGATTTTAGTGGATCAGGTCAGAACGTCCCGTTGCGTTACAGTTCCAGCGCTGCGCAGTCCATTGTGTTGATTCTAAGGGCATTGATATGACTTTGCTCAACCAGGCTGTTTGAGTGTTATACGGTGCAGGAATCGCAGATTGAAGGTACGAAAAATAACTGTCATTTCATCTCAAGCAAGTAGTCCATACACCAAGGCACTTTCTTACAATTAAATTTTTCAAATAACAATTGGGACGAAAGAGTACATTTCATAGATAAAAATTTTAAATAGCATATGTGTAATTTTTTTTACTAACACCAATAGCAATGGAGATATAAGCGACCAAAATTAATCGTATCACCTCTACTCATCGTTCCGTCTCTCTCGTAAAAGTTTTCATTGTTTATATCTCCATTCTTAATGGACCTTGCGAAAAGAATTGAAAGATACATTTTATATGGTCAATTTAAAAAGGAACATGTTTGTTTTAAATTTGTTTCTACAAAATAGACTTTTTCGTCACAATCGTCATTATAACAATTAAATTGTTTATAATGAAAAAAATATTCTAGAACAAAATAAATGTCCTATTCGTATTGCTGGTACCCGAAACCATGGAGAACCACCGAATATACTGAGCAGACCCAAACATTTATACGAAAATTGCATACGGAAAAAGTGGATTTAGTACGTTTTATTCTCTTGCGTTCATCTCAAAAGTAGACTTTGCAATTTGGCGTACGTCGTATCTCAAAATGTAATCGTCCGATTTAATTTAAATTTGGATTGAACATATTTTATAACATGTTCAATCGACAGGCCGGATGATTTTTTCATGTGTTCCTGCGTTTGTTAATAACCAACGTTCCAAGTTGTTATTTTTAGTCAAAAATCGATTTTTTTTTTGAAGCAGCGCAATTTATGCAAATTTCAAAATTTCGAAAACGTATCCGTTGCGTTTGAAGTTTCATTATTGTACTCAAAGTATACTTTTCCATTTTTTACTTTAGATGAATTTAGTTACCGAAATCATGTACGTGACCGAGCCGTGCGGAGGCTACAGTCCTGAGATTAAATGACAATGATTACTATCCAAAATATTTCTAATGCTAATAGTTGTTGCCTCACCCGATATACCTATATAGTGATACTTGTACAGCTATTACTATATTTCGCCAAGGCATCGCGTTCACCGGATGCTCCTTCATATTCTGTGTAGACGCATTTGAGCTATTCCGTCCGAAAGTGAACAATGTATACTGTGACACGATTTCCGGTACTCGCGTCCCAAAATCAGCTCTCGTCCGACTCATACGGGATAGGGCACCAGCCGCGCGAATTCTTACGCAACAAATTTATTTTTCCCGACAAATCGACGAGATGTCGTTTGCCTGACTGCCGCAGCCCTGAATTTGGTAGAGGGGCGGGGTTGATCCGCGACAACAGCACAAAAGATTTTCCACGAACACTCCGAGATTTGGTGACGATCATAACAAGTTTTTATTTTGTATCGACTCTCACATACGGCGGGAGCGGTTCGGCATACGCGTAATTCGCGGTCCTCTTATTTTTCCAAATTGTACAGATTTCTTGCGCGAACGGAAATGACGACAAACAAATAATATCTTAATTCTACCTTATGCTAAATGACTTTTGTTCTGGTACTTGAAAAATGAACCTCTCTCGGCGGCTCTACGTTAATTTAATTTGAGCGAGGTCTTCGCGAATGACGGAATCGCGCGGGGTGACTCGATCTTTCCCGTCCGTTACTGATCCGCCACGACAATATCGCTCGTGACTTCAATATCCTCAATAATCTCAAAATTTCAGTACTTTACCCAACGGGCCACAGCGCGCGCATTACAACGGGTTTTGACGAGCGAAACGACGGCCTCACCGCTACAGTTTCAGAAGATCTCGATCCGGTAAAATCTCCGTCTCGATCTACGATTTTTCCGGTGGCGTCGCTTTCTTGGGTGGCGGGAACGGCTACGGCTTGGGAGTGCACCTCTCCTCGCTCCAGACCAGAACTCAAGTGATGACATTTTCGCGAGGAGCCTTTCCGCGGACCTGGGTCCCGACCCCCACTCCTTGCCTAGTCATAGCCTTTTCGATTTTTCGGCGTTCAACTTGCCGATAACTTTCGCATTTTCAATGTTATTGGACGTGAAAATTGCCCTCGGCTCCCGTCTCGGGACCTGATTGGGTCACGGACTCATCGGGGTGATGACCGGCTGTAGAGGGAGACAGACAGCTCGGAGTGGGGCTTCGAGCCGGCGACCCATCCTTGGAATTCGCGACGTTCCGTTGTCACTTGCTGATACGCAACGGAATCCATTGTCGCGAGGTGCGGAGGGCCGTTATTAGGCGAGACCCCCCCCCTCCTTCTCATTGGAATCTGCTGTTATTGAATATAGATGAGCGCCGGGGTAGGTAACTCCGTTGCCGTTCGATTCTCGCCTAGTTCCGCGATCCTGTCTGATGTAACGGTGAGATTACGCCGTTCGCTCCGAAGTATAACATAAATATAAAAAAATGAGAGTGTTAATAAAATAATATTGCGCTAAGCTGGGGCCCTGGGAAATTGGTTGAGGGATTCCTGGACGGCGGAAGGTGCCTTTCCATGCGCCGAGCCTGAGCCACTTTTAATGTACTGTGACGTGCAAAATTGCCACGTCACAAGTCCTCCCCCTCCCTGTAAAAAGGACCACCCGGCCCTTTAAGACCGTCGTCTTGCTCCAATCGCTCTGTGGCCCAGACACAAAAAAACTCGTCTCCCCTTTAGGATACCCACCGGAGAAATCCAGTGCCCCTCTCGCCATTCCGTCAGCACTGAGATGCGAGGTAGTTGATCACGGCCAGCCGGATATTTCTTTTTCAAATTTCAGAACTAAAGTCACCAATAAGGGAAATCAAGACACCAACACCGGGAAGTTGTAGGAAACCACTACCAAACTAAGGATAGGAATATCCATCACGGACCTTGGGCTAATAAATGACACTTTCATGATCTACATTCAAATTTCTCTCGTCCACGGCGGCGGTGGCGGGAACTCCTCCGTCTAAGGGAGGAAGGTAACATCTTAGGTCCTCTATCGAAACTTTCATGATCCTCCCCGCGTTTTCGTCTTGAACCTTGTATACCACAGGAGATAGTACGCGGATAATTTTAAACGGACCCGCGTAGTTCGGCGCGAGTTTCGCCGCGATGTTTTGGGCCGCGGATGACAGAGTTCTTTGTTTCCATAGTACTAGATGGCCTACCGCAAACGTCCTCTCACGCCTTTGCCGATTGTATTGCACGGCCTGGCGTTGATACGCTTCCTCTAGATCATGAGAGACCTTCGCGTGAACTTTTGCCAGATCCCGGACGCAAGCGGACCATTTTTCGGGTGCCAAGGGAACTATTTCGGGTTGGCCTTCTTGCTTGGCTCTATAGAAATTATGGGGCCGCGGATCCCTCCTGAAATTTAGGAACGCCGGTGTATTAAGGGTAGACGAGTGTAGGGCTACGTTGAACGCGAATTGAAATTCTGAGAGGTGGCATTCCCATGCCCGGTGGTCCCCCTCCAAGAAAGAAACAATCATGGTCTTCACGACCCTATTTACCCGCTCGACCGGGTTGGCTTGGGGGTGATACGGCGGTGTGGTCGTGTGATACACGCCCCTCTCGGTAGCGACGGCACGAATGGTCTGGTTATTAAATTCCGTACCATTGTCCGTCAGCAAAACCTGAGGGGTATCCAGCGAGAAAAGACGAGCTCTTCCAGGGCCTCGCCAATCTTTTTCCCCGTCGCCCGATGGAGGGGACAGATCTCGATCCATTTCGTGAACAGGTCCTGGATCACGAGGACGTACACGTTTCCCGCATGACTTGGGGGAAAAGGGCCCATGATGTTCATCGCCACTACCGCCCAGGGCTCCTCCACCACCCGCCGATCCATCAGGCCGAGGGGTGGGCGTTGTTCGACCTTGGTCCTCTGGCATATCCCGCAATGTCGCACATAACTCGCGACATCCCGGGACATCCTTGGCCAGAAATAAAAGAGAAATGCCCTGTCGTATGTTTTCTGGACCCCCATGTGGCCCGCTTGGACCGCGTCATGGCACTCCCTCAGGACTTCCTCCCGGGCGTACCTTGGGACGACCAATTTCCACCCCGTCGCATCCCCCTCCGGGAACACTCGCCGGGTGGTTTGGCGGTAGACATAGAACCGCCCTCACGAAGACGGTAATTACGAAGTCGGTTGGGATAGAACTTCCCGTAGTCTCTTCACGTACCACGGATCATCTGCCTCTGTCATGGGCCGATTCGCGCCGCGCCTGTCATTTCTATCGGCCGTTGGTAAAATCGGGCAAGCTAATCGTTCCTCTCTATTACCCCCTTCCCTAGCTGGTTCCTGCTCGAACATCTGAGACAAGGCATTAAGAACGTGGTTCACGGCCCCGTTTCGGTAAATGGTTTCAAAATCATACTGCGCTAGTTCGACTGCGCGGGTCGACTAGACCTAGCGGGCTAGTCGACCCGCTGGTTCCTTTAGCGTCTGTAGCCATCTCAGGTTATGGTGGTCCGTGATTACCGTGAAGCGGTAATCCTCCAAATAGGCCCTAAATTTACGTATTGCTCAGAGGATCGCGAGGCACTTTTGCTCAGTCGTGGAATAGTTCCGCTCAGGTGGTGCGAGCGTACGCTACCGGGTGTTCACCGCGTTCCCCTTCTTGCGTCAAAACCGCATCGAGACCCGTCATGCTGGCGTCCGTCTGCAGTACCAACTTTGCGAAAAAGTCGGGACACGCCAGCGTGGGTGGGTTCGCAAGGGCTTCCTTTAAACCAGCAAAGGCCTTCTGTTAATCGGGATCCCATTCCCATGACTGGGTTTTTTTTAGTCAGGCGGGTCAGGGGTTCGGCGATCTCGGCAAAACGGGGTCGCCGGTACCATGAGGCCATTCCCAAGAATCTTCGAAGAGACTTGATGGAGGCTGGTACCGGGAAATCTTTAATCGGGGCCGTTTTGTCGGGATCCACTTGCAACCCATTTCTGTTGACAAGAAACCCTACGTATTTAACCTCCGGGCAACAGAATTCGCATTTTTCGGGGTTAATTTTTAGGCCAGCCCCCGCGATCCGATCGAATACTCGTTTGACCCAGTCTATGTGTTCTTGGAAGTCTCCGTGACGACGATGATGTCATCAAGGTATGCGAACGCGTGAGGCTCCATCTCTGGCCCTATTGTAGGTGGAGTAAGCGCCGGAACGAGGCCGGAGCTCTCGTGAGTCCGTACAGCACTCTTTTCAATTGGAATAGGCCCCGGTACGGGACCGTAAATGCCGTGATTTCTTTGGAAGCTTCTTCGAGAGGAATCTGATGGAAAGCTTGGCTGACGTCTATGGTGGAAATATATTTCGCCGACCTTAACCGATCTGAAATGTGCGTCATGTACGGGAGAGGATAGGCGTCCTTTTTCGAAACTTCGTTCACCTTGCGGCAATCCAAGCAGAACCGATAGGTACTATTGGGTTTCCGGATCATTACGGTGGGACTCGCCCATTTATTCCGCGAGGGCTCGATCACGTCTTCCTCGAGCATCCTATCTACCTCGGCATTAATGATCGCTCGTACTACAAGGGTCACCGGGTAATAAAGCTGTTTAATCGGCGTGGCATTTCCCACATCGATCCGATGCTGTATTAATTTCGTTACCCCGGGCACCTTTCGCAAGATTTTTAACTCCTCTAAGAAACGCGCCAGACGAGAGCGTTCATTGGACTCTAGTAATAATATTCCGAGCAGAGTGTTGAAAAACTCAAGGTCTTCTCCCGGCGTGAACTCAAATATTTCCGACGGGCTATCGCTGAAATTCCACAGTCGACGCCCGTGGTTAATCACGATTTCAAACTTTTCGAGAGCGTCTAATCTGAAAATTAATGGCACCGGCAATGAGGGGAAAACCCTAGCGTTTATGGTGCGCTGGCGATCTTTCAAGGTTAATGGTACCTCGATTTCCTCATTGCATGTGATCTGTTCCCCATTCGCGATGGTACTATCTTTCGGGGACATTTTCCGCCTCGAAAACCCTAATCTGGCTGCGACCAACAATGCCTTCTCCCCAACGTAAGTGTTGGTTGACCCGTTATCAAACAGCGCGGGAAGGACTTGGTCCCGAATTTTAATTGCGACTATTAAAGGCTTACGCCTATAGCAACATGATAGCGCGCTATATATACCACCGAGCTCATGGGGAGACACGCGGTCCGAAGTAGGGAGGGCGGTGTTTAGCCTCTCGCGAGTCTTTTCGGTCCTCACTTGCGACTCCTGGTATCGTTTCCCGAACAGGTATGCGAATCTCTGATCGTCACGCCCTTTTCCCCGCACCGATAACAATAAATCGTTTTTGTCGCGCGGTAGCCGATCGAAAGGTGGCTTGTGTCGCCGCAGTTCCAACAACGAAATTCCTTGCCCTTCCGGAAAGGTGGGCGGTCGCGACGGCTACTGTATTTTTGCGGCCCGCCCTGAGAGTTTTCCTGAGGGCCTCTCTGCTGGGGAGATGGTTCCCGATATGAGGAAATAGACGCGAAGTGAGTGCTCGAATGCCTTGGCGTCTTTTTAGACGAGCGGTAGGCTAATGCTGGAATGAGGGACCTGTCAGGTGAGCGAGGTCGTGGTCGGTACCGCTCCTTTTCCCTACTATGTTCGATGCTTCGCGCGCGAGCCTCTAGATCGTCGAAATCGTGAACGGTACTGAGCTGAATAAGATATTTGAGATTCGAGCTCATATTTCGCCACGCGTACATGAGTTGCTCTCCCATCGCGAACTGTGATTTGACTCTATCTAAGAGGGCACGCATGCACGTCAAATACCGCGAAAATGGCTCGTGTGCTCCTTGTACGCGCCCGAAAAATTTCCTCTCTCAACGCCATCTGGTAGTTAGGGCTTCCAAACCTGCTGCGCATGGCCGACTCGAGATCGGAAAGGGTCGAGAGGCTCGGCCGTTTCGTCCGGTACCACCATAACGCGGTATCTCGAAAGAAGAAATCGAGACCGTCTAGGAGATCTGTATCCGAGGCTAGAAGCATTCGCCGACCTCTCGCGAGCAATAATAAAACATTTTCGACGTCCTCTCCGATCTCTCCCGAGAAACGAATTCCGTATTTTCGCAAGGTCTCATACGTGGAGCGCATCGTGGCGGACTCTCTCGGTGTCGGTGTACTGAATTCGTACGGGGAGGAGTGTACTGGTAACTCCGTAACTTGAATTCCCGGACGGTTATGATTTTGATTCGCGTCCCATTCCCGATTATCCCAAAAAATTTCAGGCGGTCTATCGTGTTCTCTGGGAGGGAATGCAAAAGAAACGCGAGATGCGGGGTCTCGCGTCGCGGCCTCGTGCGCTCTCTTCCGTATACCGGGAGGCTGCGCTATCGGGGTACGATCATCGCGGAGGAAGGGGTTTGTATTATTTAAATTTGTCGGCCCACTCCCTAATCCGCCTCTCGCCTCCGCTAAGGCACCGGATTCTTCGGTATCGTTCCGACACCGCTGTCCGGCATTTCTTTATTCGAGTTTTCATGGCGAGGTTGATCGGGTGGCGGCGCGGCGCTAGGAGGAGTGCGCTGCATGATGGTTCAGCGCGTGTGCGAAAGAGAGAATGGTAGAATTGACCCGAGCGGGACCTGTCAGAGCGCGAATAAGCGTGATGCCGCGCTCTCTCTCTTTCGACGCGTTTGGTGCGATACCCCCCACTCTACCTCGTTCATCAGTTCGCACGCGCGCGGGTCTGTCGAACCCCGATACACTAACCCGCGATCTCTCCCGACAATTCGAATGAAATTATTTTCGTCCGGGGTATACGAGGTTCACGAAATAATCCACAGTTTATTCCTAAGATACGGTTTGCGATTTTCGACGAGTGCCTCACTCTTCCTTGTTAAAAGAAAGGGCAAACGAAAAATTATTTTCTTATACGCCTTGGGTCGAAGCTTCGAGGAGCTCGAGAGCGTCACAAAAAAAAATCAAAACAATCTCTCGGCCGCTCGGCGCGTATGTCCCGCTACGACCCCTACCCGTAGCGAGCGACTACCGTGGATTCAGACGCGAGAGAGAAAAAAACTTTCGAACGACTGTCGGATCGTCTCGTGAACAACGGAAAATTTTAAAAATCGCCTATCAAGGATTTGAACGTCGGGACGATGAACTCACAAAACAAAAAAAATGTAAAAAGAAATACTAAGAATGTCCGTTCCCAGACAATTTTCAATTGTCCCGGGAATAAAATTTAAAAAGAAAAATAAATAAAGAAATTAAAGTTTTTAAATTAAAACGACTCGGCTGTCGGGGAGAGGCGTCACGAAATAAAATGCAAAATAAAAAAAGAAAAATAAATAATTTCAAAAAGTCGTAATTCCGAACGACTCGACTGTCGAAACGATAAAACGCGAAAGAAATATTTAATTGAATAAAACTAAGCACTTCCTGACTAATTCTAGATCGTCTCGGTAATAAAGAAAAATTTTAAAAAAATTCAATCACAAACGACGCGTATGCTGAAAAGATAAGACGCGAAGAGGAGAGAGAAAAAAAAATAACAATAAACTACTTTCCGAACAATTCTCGATTGTCCCGCGATTAGAGAAGGATTAAAAAAAAGATTTTTAATCACACGTGACACTTATTCCGGAAAGATAATAACACAAAAAAAATGTTAAACGAAATAAAATAAAACCGCTACCTGAACAATTCACGATCGTCGGGAATAACGAGAAATCTCAACGTCTGTAGCTATGCAAGACCCGTTCTCCGGAAGGACAAAACGCAAAACAAAACACGAAGCACGTGACACTCCTTGCTAGACTCGCCGTCGCTGTATACAATAACTTTTAAAAAGTAAAAAAAAAAAACGCCAAGTAATAAAAATCCCTCAAAATCGTTATCGCTTGTTTCACTATATAAAAAATTCTGATTTATCTCAAATATCTCAAACTATACTTTTCATTTAAGTTCACAAAATGGTTTTATTTTACTTCTTTAATGCAAATGTACAAAAAAAAGTGAAATCACTTTCATGAAATAGCCAAGCAAGTTTACTACACATGTTGTACACAACATTTTTAAAGCTTAGGAATAATATTTTTGAAAATTTATAGTTTGAAAGAGTTTTATTAAACCATTATAGCAAAAAAAATAATATCACCATTAGTTAAAAGTACAAAGTAGGTACCACACAAGTACACTGGAAATGCTGTGCAACGACTTGGCGTGCATGGTTAAGAAAAAAGCTCGGCGAAGGATTTCGTCATCTCAACATGTCAATTTTCGGGTTAACAAAACATAAATCGTCACGATTTATTATGCAAGTGAAAACCAGATTTATGTGGAGTACGGCTCAAATAAGTGATCTATCCTTCGACCATATGGCATTTGAAATGTTATTTTATTTGCATAATACAAGATAATTATATAAAAGCAATTTATCGAGTCATCTTTTAAGCGAATATAACGTAGCTTCGTACTGTACGAATGACACTAGCGCGAGCGGCAGTAGAACATAATTGGTAATAGCCCTGCTAGTTAATGGAACGTTATAATTTGAAATGTTGCTAATACTCCTGGTAGCCGATGCCACGTTATTATGTAAAATTATATATATATATATATATATATATATATATATATATATATCGACGCAGAAGTTATTTTCGCGCGCGGTCGGAACGGAAAATTCTCTGACTTCCCGAGCTTTTTTCTTAACCATGCACGCCAAGTCGTTGCACAGCATTTCCAGTGTACTTGTGTGGTACCTACTTTGTACTTTTAACTAATGGTGATATTATTTTTTTTGCTATAATGGTTTACTAAAACTCTTTCAAACTATAAATTTTCAAAAATATTATTCCTAAGCTTTAAAAATGTTGTGTACAACATGTGTAGTAAACTTGCTTGGCTATTTCATGAAAGTGATTTCACTTTTTTTTGTACATTTGCATTAAAGAAGTAAAATAAAACCATTTTGTGAACTTAAATGAAAAGTATAGTTTGAGATATTTGAGATAAATCAGAATTTTTTATATAGTGAAACAAGCGATAACGATTTTGAGGGATTTTTATTACTTGGCGTTTTTTTTTACTTTTTAAAAGTTTTTAAGGGGGATTTCATATCTTTTTGGAAGGGGAATTCCTTTTACAGAGGCTCATATTTTGTGAGGGCATTAGAAGCGCCCTTCTGGATCATTGCTACATTAAAGTGGCACTTATTAAAAATAATATCTAACGATGAAATGACAAAGTTCGTGCATATTTGTAGATTTAGGCATTTTTACATTTCTCTGAGAAATCGCAGCTACACAAATTCTTCTATGTTGACAACGTGTCATCTCCATGAAGCGCCGTATAAATGAAACGATTTTCAGAGACGTAATTTTTCGTTAAAATCGATAACATGGCTTCAAATTTTACCAGTAAATTGGGATTGTATTTTTACTCGTTTATAGACAAAAGTTAGTTAATTGTTGAATATTCGAGTTCGTGAAAGGAATGCCTTAAGATCCCAACGTATAATTTAAAAAATGATATTAAATATACATTTTGGAAAATCTTTCCACCGTAATGTTACTGCTTAATGTTTGACATTTTAATATACCATTTCCATGTTTGTTTGGGTTTGTTTGTTGCAGCAGGAGAAAATCTACAAAAATATAAAATTTTGAAAATCCAGCACTAGTTGCATTCTTTTATTTGCGTGTTAAACGAATATCAGGAAAACCCATCAGTCAATATCACTCAATATCAGAAGTACCCATTTACATTTTTCATGTGACTGATCAAGAGAAAATTAATATTTTTGTTCTTCGGTACCTCAACCTCAAAGGATCTTATCACCGGAGTCAACAAAACTTTCTGTAGAGATGCGACGAAACATCGCTCACACCAGAATTGGGCGTAGTTCTATTTATAAATACGAATACGAATTTATTTACATCGTGATTTTCATGTGAATATAAATGCAAATAAATTCGTATTCACAAGTGTGAATACGAATTTATTTATATTCACATGCATGCATACAAATACAATTGTATTCACAAATATTCTGAACATACAAATAAATTTACAGAACAAATTGTGAATATTCACAAAAAATGTGAATATTTACAAGAAATCCTGTGAATTAAAAAAATTCACATCAAAATCTGTGAATGCAAATGTATTCACAAAAAATTGTAAATACAAAAAAATTCACAAAATAAGTTGTGATTTTTTTCGTATTTAAGACAAATTAAAATCAAATTCACAATGATTAGATTAAAATTTACACCAACCGTGAGTTCTTACGTATTTTGAGAGAAAACATTGCGTCGAGGCACAGAAATATTTGCAAAAAAAGTTGTGAGTTTTAAATATTACATTATAAATATGAAATTTGAGTTGTGAATTTCCTCAAGTTGAAGAAAAGTAAAATCAAATTCACGACAATTATATTAAAATTTACACCACAAGTGAGTTCTTACGTATTTTGAGAGAAAACATTGTGTTGAGGCAAAGAAATTTTCGCACAAAAAGTTTTGTGCAAAAATTTCTTTGCCTCGAGGCAATGTTTTCTCTCAAAATACGTACCAACTCACTTTTGGTGCAAATTTTAATCTAATCATTGTGAATTTGATTTTAATTTGTCTTAAATACGAAAAAATTCACAATTAATTTTGTGAATTTTTTTGTATTTATAATTTTTTGTGAATACATTTGCATTCACAGATTTTGATGTGAATTTATTTGTATGTTCAGAATATTTGTGACGATAATTGTATTTGTATGCATGCATGCGAATACAACTAAGTGAAGTATGAATAAATCACATGAAATCAGGATGTAAATAAATTTGTATTCGTATTTATAAATAGAATTACGCCCAACTCTGGCTCACACACTGAACCAGACATCCATGGTGCTGGACTGACGAGTTTTCTATCGTGTTTCCGGGTGCCGCATCGTCGAAAGTTACCAACGATCCCAAATGTTATATTGAGCAGGCACTTGTCTGCTTTACTTGCGAGGCTATAAGAATTCTTTTGCCTCTTTCCGACGCCTGAAATCATTTTTCATTTGTTGCGGGCAGCCCAACGACATCCAGATTTTTGGAATCCTGTGCTGTTTAGCGTAAGGTAATTTTCATTGCCCATGGTTGATGCCAAATTCATCTTTGCAGCTTCTCGATACCTGAAACATTTTTTATTTCTTGCAATTTATCAATTTATCGAAAGCCAAAAATATGAATTGTGGTAGAAATACCACAATTCATATTTTTGGCTTTTTGCTCAATTTAGTGTATCGAATTGATTTTCGATATTATGAATATAAATCAACTGCGGCTAACCTGAGGAGTGCCTCATAGCTACTTTCCAAAATCAGAGAAGCATTACGGAGTGTCGCGTTGGGCTTCATTGTCATGGGGGTTCTCATTGTACCGCTGTAATTTACCAGAGTGGGATAGAGGTTCTTCGCTCTGCTGACCGACTCGCAGACCGCTATCGACAGTTCAATCCAGCGTGTTGAGATTCGCCATGTGCTCGGTGACGTCGATCGCAGTTTATTGGGCATCGCTGGTAATCAGGTCATATGGCTTTTTAAAGCTCGTATTTGTCATGCTTTCGTCAAACATCACCTGGCCCTAAACGTGCTTCGCATGATTCTTTGAGGTCGCAAATGCCTCCACCTCGAGCTTGTCAGTGCTGTAGGTCACTGTGACTGCGACACGTGGGACGGCTCGAAGCTTGGAAAATCTTCATACTTTCGACTCTCAAACTTACCCATACCGCAAGACTCTTCCAATGGTCGCGAATAACTCTTCATATAATGAAAATACGAGTATCTTTGTGTCGTACAAGGAAGGGAACTGATGTTTATTCTTTAACTTCACTTTCCAGTATCTGATTTTTTCTTACCTGTATCCGATGCTAGGCGATTTCGTGCGGTTGGCCTTTATTTTCTCCGTTATCACGTAAGTCGATTGTTGCTGTGTCCATTTCAGAGAATTTCCTGAGGTCTAAATTTGCGATTTTGAAATACCTTCGTCAAATTTATTTTGGCTCTGAAAAGAGCCGTTTGTTTTTTTTTGAGGTCACAACCGTCGTCAAATTAATATGGCCCTAAAAAGGGCCATTTCTTTTTTTTAAACTTTGCACTTTAACTTTTTTTAACTTTGCACAGCCTAACCCTATTTAGGGGTTAAGCTGTCAGATCACGGTAAACATTGAAACGAAAAAGTTAGTAGCAGGCGATGCTACTCGGAGGCGCTGCGTTCGCCCGGATGTGGCGCTCTCGCGGCTGCGCAGAGCCCCTCAAATGCGGATGTTGACAGGCAAATGTTAATCAACCCTGATAAGGGCGTATGTTTCATGTTTATGACATGGCCGAAAGACTTTATTCGATTCGGAAAACTTCCCGAGGGTGGAAAAATTTCTTGTCGTGAATTCGGTCGGAAATTCGGTGAATATTATGAGATCAAGGGGATTGAGTACACGGGTCGAAAAATGACCCAAACAAAATCGATAGGAAAAAATCACATTACATTGGTAAAATGTCATTAGATTTTCGATTTGTCGCCGCGTTTTCGCGTAATGTCGATTGAAAGTTAAAAGTCGTCTGCTAAAAGCCCATCTTACTGTATAAAGAGTCGCGGCATGTCGTCAGTCAGTCAGTGGCGTCGAGATCGGTGGCGACGTTAATGGCGTCGAATTTTTTTTTTTATTACTTGGCGTCAAGACGCTGCCGCGTCTCTTGATATTTTAACCGATCCGTTCTTTTCGTCTTACACTGAAATTCGCACGCAAATCCAATCCACGGTTCTCGAATTAATCTACGGGGCACTCGACAAGATCACATTAATTCACGATGTATAAACAAACTTTACCCGGATCTGCCTATACCAGTCAGGGTTCATCCCGCGCTCAATATTCGACGTGGGTCTCGGTGTCTTTTTCTTTCTTATCTCCTTTCTCGACACGTTCGACGCACTTTCTCACTTTTTATATTCCTCGGGGACCTGCACGTACATTTCGGTAGTTTCGCGAAATCTTAATTTTTGCCGGTTCATGCCTCTATACACGTGTGCGCTCGACTGGCGCTCCGTCGCACGTGCTCGTTTGTCGGAACCCCGAAGTCCAACGGGCGTTTCCGAACTCTATCGCGCTAGGCCCGCGTTTCGCGAGGCGTCGTGCTAGCCCAGTCGAGACTTTTACGGCGAGAAATAATTCCAGCCCACGATGAGGATTAAATATTATATATTCTACGCATGCAAGGCGGGAATATTTTAACCATGCAACACAAAAAAATAACCGAGAAAGAAATCTGTACTAAAATTCGATACAAACTTTACTGAATTCTTTTTCGCAATCTCGGGGGTGTTCGGACGGTTTATCGCTATCGCGAATCGGGCCCCACGTTGGGCGTCAAAATTTGTGACACAATTTCCGGTATTCGCGTCCCAAAATCAGCTCTCGTCCGACTCGTACGGGATAGGACGCCAGCCGCGCAAATTCTTACGCGACAAATTTATTTTTTCCAACGAATCGACGAGCTGTCGTTTGCCCGACTGCCGCAGCCCTGAATTTGGTAGAGGGGCGGGGTTGATCCACGACAACAGCACAAACGATTTTACACGAACACTCCGAGATTTGGTGACAATCGTAACAAGTTTTTATTTTTTATCGACTCTCACATCCGGCGGGAGCGGTTCGGGATACGCGTAATTCGCGGTCCTCTTATTTTTCCAAATCGTACAGATTTCTTGCGCGAACGGAAATGACGACAAACAAATAATATCTTAATTCTAACTTATGCTAAATGTCTTTTGTTCTGGTACTTAAAAAATGAACCCCTCTCGGCGGCTCTACGTTAATTTAATTTGAGCGAGGTCTTCGCGCGCATTACAACGGGTTTAGATGAGCGAAACGACGGCCTCACCGCTACAGTTTCAGAAGATCTCGATCCGGTAAAACCTCGGTCTCGATCTACGATTTTTCCGGTAGTGTCGCTTTCTTGGGTGGCGGGAACGGCTACGGCTTGGGAAGTGCACCTCTCCCCGCTCCAGACCAGAACTCAAGTCATGACAATTTCGCGAGGAACCTTTCCGCGGACCTGAGTCCCGACCCCTATTCCTTGCCTAGTCACAGCCTTTTCGATTTTTCGACGTTGACCTTGCCGATAAATTTCGCATTTTCAAAATTATTGGACGTAAAAATTGCCCGCGGCTCCCGTCTCAAGACCTGATTGGGTCACGGACTCATCGGGGTGATGACCGGCTGTAGAGAGAGACAGACAGCTCGGAGTGGGGCTTCGAGCCGGCGACCCATCCTTGGAATTCGCGACTTTCCGTTGTCGCTCGCTGATACCCAACGGAATCCATTGTCGCGAGGTGCGGAGGGCCGTTATTAGGCGAGACCCCCCCCCCCCCCTTCTCATTGGGGTCCGCTGGTATTGAATATAGATGAGCGCCGACGTAGGTAACTCCGTTGCCGTTCGATTCTCGCCTCGTTCCGCAATCCTGTCTGATGTAACGGTGAGAATACGCCGTTCGCTCCGAAGTATAACATAAATTTAAAAAAATTAGAGTGTTAATAAAATAATATCGCGCTAAGCTGGGGCCCTGGGGAATTGGTTGAGGGGTTCCTGCACGGCGGGAGGTGCCTTTCCATTCGCCGAGCCTAAGCCACCTTTAATGTATTTTGACGTGCAAAATTGCCACGTCCCAATACATTATATTATCATATTGGTCTATTAAGTATTTGTTATGCCTGACTGTTAACTATGACATATATCTACAATTTTTTGTATATTGATTTCATTACTTCTTGTTTCATGCATTTTTTTCAATTTCGAGTGTAATTAACTTTGTTTATGTTACAAATTCTGTGCTGCGTAACAATTGTTTTACATCTTAAAAGAAAGGGTAAAAATTTGAACTTTCGTTTTTCTTTGTCACACAATGTTATACCTACACTAACAAGTATTGTTTCGGAGAAAATGGCTTGATTCGACACGCTTCATGTGTGTCACATTAAGCGTGTTCTACAGCAACATATTTTAAACGTGTTGTTACCAAGAATGGTATAGAGCGTATTGTTTCAACGCGGTGAAACAAATAAAACACGTTTTTTCAACGCGTTAACCAGGTCCTGCACACGTTGTAGGCATGTTGTGTGTTGCCGCAACACACCGACAACACGCTTATTTTTTACAGTGTAGATACATTTTAAATTATATATTGTAGGTCATCATTCTCACATCGTTGAAGAGGAATATTAATTTGTTTTTAAAAGTCAGGTGTATTTTGTATCAGAAACGTTTTGCACTCCAAGCCGTTTTCTTCAGTACATTTTTGCGTTAGTGTATATTTCAAAATAGAATTTTTTTTTGTTTCATCCTTTATTTTTAGAGTGTCTTTTAAATTGTAGCCTACCGTTTTTATATTTTTATACCAAGACCCAAAACGAAGCTTTTGTTTTTGAAAATACTAAAAACACGTGCTTCAAGTATTTATTTGAATTATTTTCATGACGGGAAAATGTCGGTCTCTCGCCGATGTCGACGTTCGAATTCGTCATACGAACGCGATCTATCGGCTGTCAACGCCCTACCAACGACCTAGGACCCTGGGAGCTAGAATGGGTCGTCAGCTTTCGCTGATCTATACCTCGCGTTATTTATAATTGTAATCCGTCGTTATATTAATAATTGGGATTAGTTATATTGCCGATTCTAGATATTGTCCGAGGTACCCAGTCAAGAAAGTTGTTCGACAGCCGGAAACATACGGAACTGCAACCCTCTCAACATAGAGTAAGTGAGGCTAAATAAACCTGTTTTCTGTTGGAGCGACCTCGATCCGTCCGGAAACTTTGCAAATTTTACCATCCTTGAAATTTTCCTTTTGGGGTCATCCAATCGAACCATCGAGCAAACCGAGCTAAACTGGCGTTATAAAATAGATTATTATTGTAGAGTTAGTTGGCGCCCAATTTGGTAACGGAGTTTTTAAATAAAGAGCTCTGCCAGCCACTGACCTCGCCCGCGGCCGGTAGAGGCTTTCGAATAAGCAAATAAATGACTTATTGAAAAGTGGTCAGTCTCGTCTTACTGCTAACAAAGATTTGTCATTTCATGATCTTGTTTAAAGTAAATTTATGGCTAGTATCATAGTCCTACTTTTTGTTGTGTTTTTGCGGGTGAGGTTTTCTCAGCGACAGTACTAAATTAAAAGTACTTTTGTACTTTTAATTGTATTTTGCGCCTCTTCCTCGAGATCATAGATGTAGTACCCCCCACTTCCCACAGGTGTCGCCAAAAATTTTAAAGGTAAAGAAAATTTTTTCATACCATGCGCTCCCTCGTATGCGCCTGCGTACGTCATGCCCGACTTGCGTCCATCTTGAACCTCCATTATTTCGCTTTGTGCACGTGTCATCACATTAATAATTGCCGAAGCCATCAACAAATTTTGATTATGGGTAAGAAAGGAAAGAAAAGGAGGTCGTATGATGAAGAAGAGGAGGACAATCGAGGGATAAGAAGAAAGATTCAACGTTTGGAGAAGGAATTAGACCGGAAAAAGAGAAAGCGTCGTAAGTAGAGGTTTAACATCTTTTTTTTGTTTGACAAAAAAGAGGACGCCATCGGCTCATGTAACTTTTTTTGAAAAATGTACAAAGCCATGTACCGAACCAGCTCACAGTCGATTATACGCGAGCGATTTTATCGTTGTGCGTCGTACTTTTGCCTCTTACCAGAATGTACGCCTTTCGTTTCACGAAGGAAGACGGTATTATCGGACGACGACCGTTGAGTTTGACACAGATAACGCGGTCCACAACATTTTTTGCTGGCATTGCTGAATTCCCCCCTTGGGGGTTAACCTTGCAAGATCGAATAAGAACAATCGTTTTCACAGGTAAGCGCTCATCGTCAGGGAGTTCATTGACGTCACAGAGTTAGATTAGAAGAACGGCTAGAAGATCGCTGTCTCTCGTGCCGATTTGGCATTGATCAAGACGCTCAGAGACTCGAAGAAGTTCGAGAGCACGTTCTCGATCATGTCGCTCCCAGATTCGGGGAGGCTCGCAGGCTCGATGTTCAAGAACTCGATCTAGATCGAGACGCTCACCTTCTAGGAGCCGCTCAATCAAGACCTTTTCAGAGGACGCGTTGAGCGGTGGTTCACCGCATCGAATAAACTCGAGAAGCCCCGTGCCGACTTCAGAGATCAAGGGCGGCATCCGCTCAGAGGGTAACGAGAATACCGAGACGTCCGCAGTCACTCCCGCGCCTTTTCGGAAGAGGCGCTTCATACAATCACGATTGAAGTTCACTTAGGTAAGTTCGTTTAATCATTAATTTTATTTGATCTTAATTCAAGTAAATTTTTGAGGAGGTGACTAAGTTCGCATAAAGTTCCTCATGCACTATATTTGGAAACTGAAAGCCACTTCGTTCAACGGTGCTTGCACAGTCATGAATCTACCTTTACGATACTTATATTCCCTGCACCTCTCTGATTATTCCATCACCGTTTTTTTCTTCGCTTTTATTATCGTTCTGCGACATGATCATCGTTCGTTCTTGCATGAATTATTGGACGACTAAAAACTGTAGGATATGTTCCCCAAAAAATCTAGCGATGATTCCAATCTCCCAAGCTTCTATCCCGTAAAATATTTGTGTGTGACCAAAGCCAATATGCAAAATCACAATTCTCACTGAAGGTATTCCTTTCGCGAAGGGCCGTATTTTGTGCGGGCATAAGGAGGACTCTTATGTATCATTGGTAAATTACAGTGGCGCTTAACTCTAGGACCCTACACATGGGTACCGCAAACTCCACATTATTAGTGAGAAATGCTGACATAATTTTTCTCGCTTTGTTCAAGCGCATTTTTCTCGCAAAGCCTATTCCATTCGTCAGTTGTCCAGCGTTCGATTAAAAAAAATCTCTATGACAAACAGTAGAGTAGCAAAGCCAGTTCTAACTCAGGGATCTCAGGGGGGAGCGGGCGGGGGTCCCGCGCGGGGTATCCGGGGTGTGACGTCACGGCGGGAAGGATAAGGCCAGGTAGTGGGGGAGCGAGACAGTGTCTGCAGCAGAGGGAGGGGGGAGAACAAATAGTGGCAGGTAACCGTTGGAAAGCCATAAAGTTTTTGTATTTTTTATCGTATAACTCGGAATTATCAGCTTCATTATGGACACATGTGGGTAAACTACTATAAATGGCTAGAAAAGTTTCCACCAATAAGAAAACGCTAGCTGCCATATGAAGGGCGCTCTTTCAGAGACTTATAAAAAAATGCATTATTTATTGCATGCAACTGCAGGTATGAAAGGTGTCGATAAGAAAATTCAATCCGTCGCGGTTTCATTCCGAAAGATTACGTCAAGATGTTCACATGTGCGAGTATGTACGCAGTGCATCCGGCCAAGCACCCGCTAGACTTGACCAAAAACGAGCTCGAACAGGTTCCAAAGGTTCTGCTCCTAAAATATTGGGGTGAATATCTTGGTTTATTGTGGGATCGTTTGCCAGAACATCATCGGAACGATAGTGAAGTGATATCATATCTCCCATGCATGAAGCATTATAATACGCCACACATGAAAGATCACATTGATGGTCCCCCACCGCAACGTCGGAAGTGTGAAAAATGCTGTGGAAATTCTCCACGTACGGGGTTCATCAAACGTGTTTGAACCCGTTTTCTTTTTGGGAGTGTGAAAAAATGTCGAAGAGGGTAATTCTCCATGTACGAGGTTCTTCGAACGTGTTTGGACCTGTTTTTCACGACTGGAAAAGTGGGGAAAAGTTTGAAAATTTGAGTGGGAGGGTTACGAGGGAGCTTATAATTTGATGTTGACGTCGAAATACATCAAGTATGATGATGCTTTCGATGGATCAAACGACTCCATGTACTCGTTATTAGCACGTGCATAACGGTTTGAGCATTGACTAAGACCACCGTGTATACCCCGCTCAACAAATAAAACCATATCGATGTCCGTTGGTAATTCAAACTTGATACTCGAGTGTTTTAGCATTGCATCCCAGGTATACCCCGGCAATGTGTAGTAATACGCGGGATCTAGGCCATAGCTCTCAATGCATGTATTCCGAAAGTTTTCGAAAATATCGGCTAAGAATAAGACATCTGTCTTCAAGTACAAATCGCTATAGTCACCCAGCGTCCGACTGGAGAACCGCTCCCAAACGTTCTCAGCATGTGCGTACTCACTCTCGGATACTGTAGCATCTGTCAGGGAGCTGTAAAATGCGTCACGTGCTGGTAGGCAAGTGTCGTCCAACCTAGTCACGTCGTCAATATACTCATAAGGAAAGACCCCTTTTCGCGTCAACAAATTGAAATCGCCTGACGACAGAGTTGAAAATTGCATCCGTAAAATGTTGAGTTTGTCCTCGGTCAAGAATGATGCTAATTTGTCAAGACTGGTGTTGAGGAATTTGTATGAATCGATGAAGCGCAATTGGATCCTATGGTTTGTATCGTCTTTAATTTCAACATGCTTGGCGAAGGAGATGTATTTCTCTTTTGTGATTGGAAGGACGTCAGTTTTTCCTTCGAAAGCTGTGGCTACTTCCTTGATAATAAAATGAGCATCATAACCCGACAAATTATGGAAAACAATGGGAATAAAAAATGATTGTTTGTAATTTAGGTTGCATTTTGAATGGGCAGGACCTCTATAACGTCCGGTCACATGGCAATGATCTCGAACGCGTACATCGTCTTGCGCAAATGGTTTTTCGCATATGTGACACTGAGTGGCGTTTCGAAAACTCGCCAAACCATGATATGCAGTCAGCACTGCGACGTGAATGATATGAAGAGAGCGATTCATCGTATGCACAGCACACGTAATAACCAATACTAAATACTTCATGCTGATGACATATATCTTTTGTCGCGTTCTCCTCGCCAGTCTTTGCTAATACACACTCCAAATTGGCATACACGATGAAGGGGTGTCGTTCTTTCCGGTAGAAGCTTACGAACTGGAACCACTTATTGGTATCGTTCGGTAGACGGATGGCACAGTTGTTTATCGAGCTGCAATCAACCTCATGTGACTGCAGTTTGGCCTCCGATGAGAAATAATGCAAACACCTACCGAAAATTATTATTTTTTTTTACATGTTTTAATTATTCTAGCATATATCTAATAAACACTAATATACACATGTGTGTGTGTGTGTGTGTGTGTGTGTGTGTGTGTGTGTGCGTGGGTGCGTGCGTGCGTGCGTGCGAGCGTGCGTGCGTGCGTGCGTGTGTGTGTGTGTGTATTAGTTACGTTAACTATTACATACCGATCGCATATATATTTTTGATGGCCGTTTATGTTGAGTTGCGCGTTCACAAGCCTCGACAGGTTTTTGATCCAAGCGAAATGCCCCACATTGTTGTCCTCCGTATCTTGTACGTATAGCAAATTAATGTGAGTAGTAGAGCTGTAGCGGTTCTAACTCAAAGGGAGGTCACCGGGTCGAGGGGAGGTCGCCGGACGCATGTGACGTCACAGGGGAGGCCTCGGTGGAGGGCCATGTGGTCCGTAGAGCGACTGGCGGGAGGGGGAAGCCCGCGTCGATGAGTGTTTTGTATGTGTGTGTGTGTGCGTGCGTGTATGCGTGCGTGCGTGCGCGCGCGTGTGCGTGCATGCGTGTGTGTGCGTGCGTGCGTGTGTGTGTGTGTGTGTGTGCGTGTGTGTGTTTGACAACAATATATGTGTAGAAAAATTTCGGCAATTTGAAGACGCTATGTGTTACGTGAAGGGCGGCTATTCAAAGCCCCCTAATTTATGGCATGTAGATGCGGTGCCTTGGTTTCGTTTCCGAAACCGTTAAAACTTTTGCATGCATGTCCACTCCTGTCACGAGTCTCGCCAACACTTTAGACAGGTCTCGACAGGTCAGGATTGCTTAGAAAAACTATAAACTTGAGGAATCAAAGGCGGTGACCGCGGATGGACCACTTGAGCCGCACTCTTGAAAAGTCTCATCCAGATCTCCATTTCGAAATATAACCTCGAGATGTCGCCATGTGCGAGTATGTACGCATTCAACCAAGCAGGTGTTCTTCGAACGTGTTTGAACTTGTTTTTCATGATTGGAAAAGTGGGGGAGAAGTTTGAAAAATTGAGTGGGAGGATTACGACGAGGGTCAATGGCTTTGACTGCGGATGGACCACTTGAGCACGGCTGCACTCTTGAAAAAAAAAAAAAAAAAAAAAAACGTCTCAATAGATCTCGGATCTCGGAAAAATATATATATATTTTTGTTTTTAGGGGGAGCCATATGAATCTGATGTGCTCAAATGTTTGTAGGCGTGTCCACTCCTGTCACGAGTCTCGCCAGCGCTTTAGACAGGTCTCGACAAGTCAGGATTTCTTAGAAAAACTATAAACTTGAGAGATCAAAGGCGGTGACCGCGGATGGACCACTTGAGCTGCAAGACCCATAAAATCTTTTGACCCAATGCATTCCGACTTCCTGTTTTTTGTCTAGCGTTCCTCGAGCAATCTATGCGTTATCGGAAAACTCTGTTTTTTCCCGAGAGAGGGCCGAACTTTTTTCCCCGAAGGCCCTTTTTAATGATCCGCTCCGCTCAAATCTGACCACACTTTGCATGAAGCAGTCAGTCTGTTAACATCGTGAAAGTTTTTTCGTACTCGTCAACATGGAGCAAATCTTGCATGAACAGGCAGTGCTTTTAAATTCAGTTGAAGATTTTGCCGCGTGGGAGCAGCGATGCGTTGAGTTCATCGAAGGGCTGGAAACGCAAAGCCGGATTAAGCGCCCGCGATTATTAATTGGATATCAACAGTCCCTAATAGCCCAAGTAGCGCGTCTGGAAGGATTGAGGAATTGTGTGCGGAGTCGTTTCGTACACACGGGTGCAGGACATGGTGATCATGAGTTAATCTGGCGAGAGATTGAAACATCCTTCGAGAGTCGGATTTTGACCGGTTCCATCATCAATCGCAGCCACATCGAGCCGAATCACTTCCTAAATGATGCTCGCGTCCTAGTGCTTCATCATGTGCAAAATATTATCGGCAAGCACAACAGCATCAAAATCAATACAGTGTTTAATGGTGAATTCGCGAGTGGTGACAAACATGCGAATAAAAGTATCAACACGCGAAACTGCGAACTATTTAGCACAAGCGATTTGGGCGAGTGGTATGAACAGTGTGTTATCGAGCCCACTTTAACCTTACTCGATGAATTTCAAGAACGTGATAGTGGCTGGGCTCTGCAGAAAATACTTAACCTCACGATAAATGTGAATAAGTATAATCCGATGCGTGCCGGGTGCTCCATATCATTACCGCGGGAAATAATGATGAAGAGGGCTGTGGTTAACGTTAAATCCAAAGATAACGCATGTTTTGCATGGGCAGTTGTTGCGGCTCTATACCCAACTGACCGAAACAGTGACCGTCCATCTTCTTACCCGCATTATTCGACAGTACTGAATCTCCAGGATATCGAATTCCCGGTGACGATACATCAAATAAAGAAATTTGAAGCTCATAACAATGTATCGATCAACGTGTACACCACCACCACCAAAATGGACATTGTTCCAATACGAGTTACTCAAGACAAGAAGGAAAAGCACATCAATTTACTGTATCTGCAAGATACCGAGGACAGCAATGTGGGACACTTCGTATGGATCAAGAACCTGTCGAGACTCGTGAGGGCACAACTGACCAAAATGGAACATAAAAAATATATATGCGATCGGTATGTAGTTACCATAATATATATAAAGGTAATTATATATGCTAGACGAATTAAACAAAACAATCTTGTTTTTTTTTTACAGATGTTTACACTACTTCGGGTCAGAGGAAAAATTGCAATCACACGAAATCGATTGTGGAGCAATAAATGACTGTGCGATCCGGCTACCAAACGACACCAACAAGTGGCTCCAGTTCAGCAACTTTAGCCGGAAAGAGCGACATCCCTTCATCGTGTATGCTGATTTGGAGTGTGTTCTGGCGAAGACCGATGGGGAGAACCTAGCGAAAGACATGTATCAACACCATGAAGTATTTAGTATCGGATACTATGTGTGTTGTTCGTATGACAACTCACTATCTTCATATCACTCACGCCGCAGTGCTGATTGTGTATCATGGTTTGTCGAAGAACTAAAAAATCTAGCACTGCAGATAAAAGAAACTTTCTGTGATAATGTACCAATGATGCATTTAACACCGAGTGAGTGGGCTAGTTTTCGCGCAGCGACTCAATGTCACATATGTGAGAAACCATTTGCGCAAGAAGATGTACGCGTTCGAGATCATTGCCATCTGACTGGGCGCTATAGAGGCCCTGCTCATTCCAACTGCAACCTAAATTACAAACAGTCATTTTTCACTCCAGTAGTTTTCCACAATTTATCCGGTTATGATGCACATTTTATAATCAAGGAAGTAGCCACAGCGCTCGAAGGAAGAACCGATGTGCTTCCAATCACAAAGGAGAAATACATCTCATTCACAAAGCATGTTGAAATTGAAGATGATTCAAAACACAAGATCCAATTGCGCTTTATCGACTCATATAAATTCCTCAACACCAGACTCGACAAATTAGCATCATTCTTGACCAAGGACAAACTGAAAATTTTACACACGCAATTCCCAACTTTCTCGACAGACGATTTCAATTTGTTGACACGAAAAGGGGTCTTCCCTTATGAATATATTGATGACGTGACCAAGCTACACGACACTTGCCTACCACCACGTGACGCATTTTACAGTTCCCTGACAGATGCTACAGTATGTGAGAGCGAGTACGCACATGCTGAGAACGTTTGGGAGCGGTTCTCCATTCGAACGCTGGGTGAATATAGCGATTTGTATCTGAAGACAGATGTCTTGTTATTAGCCGATATTTTCGAAAACTTTCGAAATACATGCGTTGAGAGCTATGGCCTAGATCCCGCGTATTACTACACATTGCCCGGATATACCTGGGATGCAATGTTAAAACACTCGAATGTCAAGTTTGAATTACTAACTGACATTGACATGGTTTTATTCGTTGAGCGGGGTATACGCGGTGGTCTGAGTCAATGCTCAAACCGATATGCACGTGCCAATAACAAGTACATGGAGTCGTTTGATCCATCGAAAGCATCATCATACTTGATGTATTTTGACGTCAACAATTTGTATGGATGGGCAATGTGTCAACCCTTGCCATATGCAGATTTTCGATGGGTCAACGACGTGTCCAAGTTTGATCCATTATCCATCGCGCTAGGCTCACCTATAGGCTACATCCTTGAAGTCGACTTGGAATATCCTCAATCTCTACATGATGCGCACAAAGACCTGCCGCTTTGTCCAATACATGAAAAACCGCCGGGTAAGCGGGAAAAAAAGCTGCTAGCAACTGTCTGCGATAAAAAACGCTACATCATACACTACCGGAATTTACAACAGTGCTTACGCCATGGGCTTCGCCTCACGAAAATCCATAGAGTCCTACAGTTTACACAATCCCCATGGCTGCGTTCATATATTGAGTTGAATACCCAGTTTCGAACGCTTGCCAAGAACGATTTCGAAAAGAATTTGTTCAAATTAATGAATAATGCGGTCTTTGGCAAAACGATGGAGAATGTGCGCAATCATGTAGATGTAAAGCTTGTAAGAAAATGGGAGGGCAGATATGGCGCAGAGGCAATGATTGCGAAGCCAAACTTTCACAGCCGAAGCGTTTTTTCGGAAAATCTCGTTGCCGTGGAATTGCGCAATCTCGAGGTGAAGTTCAACAAGCCGATATATGTGGGTATGTGCATACTCGACATATCCAAAACGTGCTTGTATGGATTTCATCACGAGTATATGGTAACTCTGTATCGAGATAGATGTAAAGTCATGTATACCGATACGGACAGTCTCATATATGCCATTGAGAGCGATGATATATATGCCGACATGAAGCGCGACATTGAAAAATTTGATACAAGCGATTATTCGGCGGACAATCGGTATGGTATACCGCTCGTCAACAAGAAGGTGCCCGGTCTCATGAAGGACGAATGTAATGGAGCAATTATGACGGAATTTATTGGACTTCGATCGAAAATGTACGCGACACGTGTCGAGGGTAAGAAGGACATGAAAAAAGTTAAAGGTGTCAAGAGTAGCGTTGTGGCTAGGACAATCACGTTTGACGATTATGCTCGATGCTTGAGGGAAGAAGTTGAAATGGAGCGGAGTCAAACGTGCATTCGATCAAAATTACACCAAGTATACACCATTCGCGAGACGAAAATTGCTCTGAGTCCTCATGACGATAAGCGGTATATCCTACCTGGGACCTCTGATACCCTACCATGGGGGCATTATAGAATACCGTCGTGAAAAGTTTTGTAATTTTTTTTCTTTCTACAACCGTGATGTAAAATTGTGTACATTTTTGTTGTTGTGAATATCGATGTATAAAACTCGTAAAAATTATGTATATATTGTGTTCACTCGATGTAAAACTTGTTAAAGTTATGTTTGTTGTTGTAAATATTTAATCGTGTAAGAATGGATTTATTATTTTCTGTAAATAAAGAAACGGACTTTTTATAATCCCATGTGGTTATTCACTCTATCCATCTCCTCGTACCCACGTTCCACGAAAAACCATGCATGAGGGGTTCAAAGAGTTTCAAGAGACTTTCTACGACGTTCATGAGACGTTTGAAGATGTTCGTGAGACGTTCAAGAGACTTTCGAAAACGTTCATAAAACGTTTGAAGACATTCATGAGAGGTTCGAAGACCTTCAGAGACTTTCACAGACATTCACGAAGGGTTTGACGATAATCATAATACGTTTGATGACATCGATGAGGGGTTTGTCGGCGTTTTGGAGACTTTCACAGACATTCACGAAGGGTTTGAAGACGTTCAAAATACTTTCGAATACGTTCAAGAGACCTTCGACGACATTCATAATACGTTTGAAGACATTCATGAGAGGTGCGAAGACGCTTGAGAGACTTTCAAAGACATTCACAAGGGTTTCGAAGACTTTCAAGAGACTTTTGAGGACATTCATAATACGTTTGAAGACGCTTAAGAGACTTTCAAAGACATTCACAAGAGGTGCGAAGACATTCAGAGAGACTTTCGAAGACATTCAAGAGATCTTTGACGATATTCATAATACGTTTGAAGACATCGAGGAGGGGGGGTTCAACGACGTTTTAGAGACTTTCACAGACATTCACGAAGGGTTTGAAGACGTTCAGAGACTTTCGAAGACATTCAAGAGATCTTTGACGATAATCGTAATACGTTTGAAGACATCAATGAGGGGTTCGGAGACGCTTGAGAGACTTTCAAAGACATTCACGAAGGGTTTGAAGACGTTCAAAATACTTTCGAATACGTTCAAGAGACCTTCGACGACATTCATAATACGTTTGAAGACATTCATGAGAGGTTCGAAGACGCTTGAGAGACTTTCAAAGACATTCACAAGGGTTTCGAAGACGTTCAAGAGACTTTTGAGGACATTCATAATACGTTTGAAGACGCTTAAGAGACTTTCAAAGACATTCACAAGAGGTGCGAAGACATTCAGAGAGACTTTCGAAATCATTCAAGAGATCTGTGACGATATTCATAATACGTTTAAAGACATCGATGAGGGGTTCAACGACGTTTTAGAGACTTTCACAGACATTCACGAAGGGTTTGAAGACGTTCAAAATACTTTCGAACACGTTCTAAAGACTTTCGACGACATTCATAATACGTTTGAAGACATCGATGAGGGGTTCGGAGACGCTTAAGGGACTTTCAAAGACATTCACGAGGGGTTTGAAGACGTTCAAGAAACTTTCGAATACGTTCAAGAGACCTTCGACGACATTCATAATACGTTTGAAGACATTCATGAGGGGTTCAAAGACGCTTGAGAGACTTTCAAAGACATTCACGAGGGTTTCGAAGACGTTCAAGAGACTTTTGACGACATTCATAATACGTTTGAAGACGCTCAAGAGACTTTCAAAGACATTCACGAGAGGTGCGAAGACATTCAGAGAGACTTTCGAAGACATTCAAGAAATCTTTGACGATATTCATAATGCGTTTGACGACATCGATGAGGGGTTCAACGACGTTTTAGAGACTTTCAGAGATATTCACGAAGGGTTTGAAGACGTTCAAGATACTTTCGAATACATTCAAGAGACTTTCGACGACATTCATAATACGTTTGAAGACATTCATGAGGGGTTCGAAGACACTTGAGAGACTTTCAAAGACATTTACGAGGGGCTCGAAGACGTTCAAGAGACTTTCGACGACATTCATAATCGTTTTTTCAGGTATTCATGAGCGGTTCGACGACGCTTGAGAGACTTTCAAAGATATTCGCGAGAGGGTGAATCCCTTTTCGGGATGAATGTTTGGACGAATCCCAAACAAACCCAAACAACGCCAGCAAAACTCAAACATCATGAAAGTCTTCGGTGACGTTTGAGATAAGACGATCTTCGACGGCATCCATAAACCAAAGACTTTCATGATGTTTGAGTTTTGCTGGTGTTGTTTGGGTTTGTTTGGGATTCGTCCAAACATTCATCCCGAAAAGGGATTCACCCTCTCGCGAATATCTTTGAAAGTCTCTCAAGCGTCGTCGAACCGCTCATGAATACCTGAAAAAACGATTATGAATGTCGTCGAAAGTCTCTTGAACGTCTTCGAGCCCCTCGTAAATGTCTTTGAAAGTCTCTCAAGTGGCTTCGAACCCCTCATGAATGTCTTCAAACGTATTATGAATGTCGTCGAAAGTCTCTTGAATGTATTCGAAAGTATCTTGAACGTCTTCAAACCCTTCGTGAATATCTCTGAAAGTCTCTAAAACGTCGTTGAACCCCTCATCGATGTCGTCAAACGCATTATGAATATCGTCAAAGATCTCTTGAATGTCTTCGAAAGTCTCTCTGAATGTCTTCGCACCTCTCGTGAATGTCTTTGAAAGTCTCTTGAGCGTCTTCAAACGTATTATGAATGTCGTCAAAAGTCTCTTGAACGTCTTCGAAACCCTCGTGAATGTCTTTGAAAGTCTCTCAAGCGTCTTTGAACCCCTCATGAATGTCTTCAAACGTATTATGAATGTCGTCGAAGGTATCTTGAACGTATTCGAAAGTTTCTTGAACGTCTTCAAACCCCTCGTGAATGTCTTTGAAAGTCCCTTAAGCGTCTCCGAACCCCTCATCGATGTCTTCAAACGTATTATGAATGTCGTCGAAAGTCTTTAGAACGTGTTCGAAAGTCTTTAGAACGTGTTCGAAAGTATTTTGAACGTCTTCAAACCCTTCGTGAATGTCTGTGAAAGTCTCTAAAACGTCGTTGAACCCCTCATCGATGTCTTTAAACGTATTATGAATATCGTCACAGATCTCTTGAATGACTTCGAAAGTCTCTCTGAATGTCTTCGCACCTCTTGTGAATGTCTTTGAAAGTCTCTTAAGCGTCTTCAAACGTATTATGAATGTCCTCAAAAGTCTCTTGAACGTCTTCGAAACCCTTGTGAATGTCTTTGAAAGTCTCTCAAGCGTCTTCGAACCTCTCATGAATGTCTTCAAACGTATTATGAATGTCGTCGAAGGTCTCTTGAACGTATTCGAAAGTATTTTGAACGTCTTCAAACCCTTCGTGAATGTCTTTGAAAGTCTCTCAAGCGTCTCCGAACCCCTCATTGATGTCTTCAAACGTATTACGATTATCGTCAAAGATCTCTTGAATGTCTTCGAAAGTCTCTGAACGTCTTCAAACCCTTCGTGAATGTCTGTGAAAGTCTCTAAAACGTCGTTGAACCCCCCCTCCTCGATGTCTTCAAACGTATTATGAATATCGTCAAAGATCTCTTGAATGTCTTCGAAAGTCTCTCTGAATGTCTTCGCACCTCTTGTGAATGTCTTTGAAAGTCTCTTAAGCGTCTTCAAACGTATTATGAATGTCCTCAAAAGTCTCTTGAAAGTCTTCGAAACCCTTGTGAATGTCTTTGAAAGTCTCTCAAGCGTCTTCGCACCTCTCATGAATGTCTTCAAACGTATTATGAATGTCGTCGAAGGTCTCTTGAACGTATTCGAAAGTATTTTGAACGTCTTCAAACCCTTCGTGAATGTCTGTGAAAGTCTCCAAAACGCCGACAAACCCCTCATCGATGTCATCAAACGTATTATGATTATCGTCAAACCCTTCGTGAATGTCTGTGAAAGTCTCTGACGGTCTTCGAACCTCTCATGAATGTCTTCAAACGTTTTATGAACGTTTTCGAAAGTCTCTTGAACGTCTCACGAACATCTTCAAACGTCTCATGAACGTCGTAGAAAGTCTCTTGAAACTCTTTGAACCCCTCATGCATGGTTTTTCGTGGAACGTGGGTACGAGGAGATGGATAGAGTGAATAACCACATGGGATTATAAAAAGTCCGTTTCTTTATTTACAGAAAATAATAAATCCATTCTTACACGATTAAATATTTACAACAACAAACATAACTTTAACAAGTTTTACATCGAGTGAACACAATATATACATAATTTTTACGAGTTTTATACATCGATATTCACAACAACAAAAATGTACACAATTTTACATCACGGTTGTAGAAAGAAAAAAAATTACAAAACTTTTCACGACGGTATTCTATAATGCCCCCATGGTAGGGTATCAGAGGTCCCAGGTAGGATATACCGCTTATCGTCATGAGGACTCAGAGCAATTTTCGTCTCGCGAATGGTGTATACTTGGTGTAATTTTGATCGAATGCACGTTTGACTCCGCTCCATTTCAACTTCTTCCCTCAAGCATCGAGCATAATCGTCAAACGTGATTGTCCTAGCCACAACGCTACTCTTGACACCTTTAACTTTTTTCATGTCCTTCTTACCCTCGACACGTGTCGCGTACATTTTCGATCGAAGTCCAATAAATTCCGTCATAATTGCTCCATTACATTCGTCCTTCATGAGACCGGGCACCTTCTTGTTGACGAGCGGTATACCATACCGATTGTCCGCCGAATAATCGCTTGTATCAAATTTTTCAATGTCGCGCTTCATGTCGGCATATATATCATCGCTCTCAATGGCATATATGAGACTGTCCGTATCGGTATACATGACTTTACATCTATCTCGATACAGAGTTACCATATACTCGTGATGAAATCCATACAAGCACGTTTTGGATATGTCGAGTATGCACATACCCACATATATCGGCTTGTTGAACTTCACCTCGAGATTGCGCAATTCCACGGCAACGAGATTTTCCGAAAAAACGCTTCGGCTGTGAAAGTTTGGCTTCGCAATCATTGCCTCTGCGCCATATCTGCCCTCCCATTTTCTTACAAGCTTTACATCTACATGATTGCGCACATTCTCCATCGTTTTGCCAAAGACCGCATTATTCATTAATTTGAACAAATTCTTTTCGAAATCGTTCTTGGCAAGCGTTCGAAACTGGGTATTCAACTCAATATATGAACGCAGCCATGGGGATTGTGTAAACTGTAGGACTCTATGGATTTTCGTGAGGCGAAGCCCATGGCGTAAGCACTGTTGTAAATTCCGGTAGTGTATGATGTAGCGTTTTTTATCGCAGACAGTTGCTAGCAGCTTTTTTTCCCGCTTACCCGGCGGTTTTTCATGTATTGGACAAAGCGGCAGGTCTTTGTGCGCATCATGTAGAGATTGAGGATATTCCAAGTCGACTTCAAGGATGTAGCCTATAGGTGAGCCTAGCGCGATGGATAATGGATCAAACTTGGACACGTCGTTGACCCATCAAAAATCTGCATATGGCAAGGGTTGACACATTGCCCATCCATACAAATTGTTGACGTCAAAATACATCAAGTATGATGATGCTTTCGATGGATCAAACGACTCCATGTACTTGTTATTGGCACGTGCATATCGGTTTGAGCATTGACTCAGACCACCGCGTATACCCCGCTCAACGAATAAAACCATGTCAATGTCAGTTAGTAATTCAAACTTGACATTCGAGTGTTTTAACATTGCATCCCAGGTATATCCGGGCAATGTGTAGTAATACGCGGGATCTAGGCCATAGCTCTCAACGCATGTATTTCGAAAGTTTTCGAAAATATCGGCTAATAACAAGACATCTGTCTTCAGATACAAATCGCTATATTCACCCAGCGTTCGAATGGAGAACCGCTCCCAAACGTTCTCAGCATGTGCGTACTCGCTCTCACATACTGTAGCATCTGTCAGGGAACTGTAAAATGCGTCACGTGGTGGTAGGCAAGTGTCGTGTAGCTTGGTCACGTCATCAATATATTCATAAGGGAAGACCCCTTTTCGTGTCAACAAATTGAAATCGTCTGTCGAGAAAGTTGGGAATTGCGTGTGTAAAATTTTCAGTTTGTCCTTGGTCAAGAATGATGCTAATTTGTCGAGACTGGTGTTGAGGAATTTGTATGAGTCGATAAAGCGCAATTGGATCTTGTGTTTTGAATCATCTTCAATTTCAACATGCTTCGTGAATGAGATGTATTTCTCCTTTGTGATTGGAAGCACATCGGTTCTTCCTTCGAGCGCTGTGGCTACTTCCTTGATTATAAAATGTGCATCATAACCGGATAAATTGTGGAAAACTACTGGAATGAAAAATGACTGTTTGTAATTTAGGTTGCAGTTGGAATGGGCAGGGCCTCTATAGCGCCCAGTCAGATGGCAATGATCTCGAACGCGTACATCTTCTTGCGCAAATGGTTTCTCACATATGTGACATTGAGTCGCTGCGCGAAAACTAGCCCACTCACTCGGTGTTAAATGCATCATTGGTACATTATCACAGAAAGTTTCTTTTATCTGCAGTGCTAGATTTTTTAGTTCTTCGACAAACCATGATACACAATCAGCACTGCGGCGTGAGTGATACGAAGATAGTGAGTTGTCATACGAACAACACACATAGTATCCGATACTAAATACTTCATGGTGTTGATACATGTCTTTCGCTAGGTTCTCCCCATCGGTCTTTGCCAGAACACACTCCAAATCAGCATACACGATGAAGGGATGTCGCTCTTTCCGGCTAAAGTTGCTGAACTGGAGCCACTTGTTGGTGTCGTTTGGTAGCCGGATCGCACAGTCATTTATTGCTCCACAATCGATTTCGTGTGATTGCAATTTTTCCTCTGACCCGAAGTAGTGTAAACATCTGTAAAAAAAAAACAAGATTGTTTTGTTTAATTCGTCTAGCATATATAATTACCTTTATATATATTATGGTAACTACATACCGATCGCATATATATTTTTTATGTTCCATTTTGGTCAGTTGTGCCCTCACGAGTCTCGACAGGTTCTTGATCCATACGAAGTGTCCCACATTGCTGTCCTCGGTATCTTGCAGATACAGTAAATTGATGTGCTTTTCCTTCTTGTCTTGAGTAACTCGTATTGGAACAATGTCCATTTTGGTGGTGGTGGTGTACACGTTGATCGATACATTGTTATGAGCTTCAAATTTCTTTATTTGATGTATCGTCACCGGGAATTCGATATCCTGGAGATTCAGTACTGTCGAATAATGCGGGTAAGAAGATGGACGGTCACTGTTTCGGTCAGTTGGGTATAGAGCAGCAACAACTGCCCATGCGAAACATGCGTTATCTTTGGATTTAACGTTAACCACAGCCCTCTTCATCATTATTTCCCGCGGTAATGATATGGAGCACCCGGCACGCATCGGATTATACTTATTCACATTTATCGTGAGGTTAAGTATTTTCTGCAGAGCCCAGCCACTATCACGTTCTTGAAATTCGTCGAGTAAGGTTAAAGTGGGCTCGATAACACACTGTTCATACCACTCGCCCAAATCGCTTGTGCTAAATAGTTCGCAGTTTCGCGTGTTGATACTTTTATTCGCATGTTTGTCACCACTCGCGAATTCACCATTAAACACTGTATTGATTTTGATGCTGTTGTGCTTGCCGATAATATTTTGCACATGATGAAGCACTAGGACGCGAGCATCATTTAGGAAGTGATTCGGCTCGATGTGGCTGCGATTGATGATGGAACCGGTCAAAATCCGACTCTCGAAGGATGTTTCAATCTCTCGCCAGATTAACTCATGATCACCATGTCCTGCACCCGTGTGTACGAAACGACTCCGCACACAATTCCTCAATCCTTCCAGACGCGCTACTTGGGCTATTAGGGACTGTTGATATCCAATTAATAATCGCGGGCGCTTAATCCGGCTTTGCGTTTCCAGCCCTTCGATGAACTCAACGCATCGCTGCTCCCACGCGGCAAAATCTTCAACTGAATTTAAAAGCACTGCCTGTTCATGCAAGATTTGCTCCATGTTGACGAGTACGAAAAAACTTTCACGATGTTAACAGACTGACTGCTTCATGCAAAGTGTGGTCAGATTTGAGCGGAGCGGATCATTAAAAAGGGCCTTCGGGGAAAAAAGTTCGGCCCTCTCTCGGGAAAAAACAGAGTTTTCCGATAACGCATAGATTGCTCGAGGAACGCTAGACAAAAAACAGGAAGTCGGAATGCATTGGGTCAAAAGATTTTATGGGTCTTGCAGCTCAAGTGGTCCATCCGCGGTCACCGCCTTTGATCTCTCAAGTTTATAGTTTTTCTAAGAAATCCTGACTTGTCGAGACCTGTCTAAAGCGCTGGCGAGACTCGTGACAGGAGTGGACACGCCTACAAACATTTGAGCACATCAGATTCATATGGCTCCCCCTACAAACAAAAATATATATATATTTTTCCGAGATCCGAGATCTATTGAGACGTTTTTTTTTTTTTTTTTTTCAAGAGTGCAGCCGTGCTCAAGTGGTCCATCCGCAGTCAAAGCCATTGACCCTCGTCGTAATCCTCCCACTCAATTTTTCAAACTTCTCCCCCACTTTTCCAATCATGAAAAACAAGTTCAAACACGTTCGAAGAACACCTGCTTGGTTGAATGCGTACATACTCGCACATGGCGACATCTCGAGGTTATATTTCGAAATGGAGATCTCGATGAGACTTTTCAAGAGTGCGGCTCAAGTGGTCCATCCGCGGTCACCGCCTTTGATTCCTCAAGTTTATAGTTTTTCTAAGCAATCCTGACCTGTCGAGACCTGTCTAAAGTGTTGGCGAGAGTCGTGACAGGAGTGGACATGCATGCAAAAGTTTTAACGATTTCGGAAACGAAACCAAGGCACCGCATCTACATGCCATAAATTAGGGGGCTTTGAATAGCCGCCCTTCACGTAACACATAGCGTCTTCAAATTGCCGAAATTTTTCTACACATATATTGTTGTCAAACACACACACGCGCACACACACACACACACACACACACACACACACACACACACACACACACACACGCACGCACACACGCACGCACACACACGCATGCACGCACACGCGCGCGCACGCACGCACGCACGCACACACGCACGCACACACACACACATACAAAACACTCATCGACGCGGGCTTCCCCCTCCCGCCAGTCGCTCTACGGACCACATGGCCCTCCCCCGAGGCCTCCCCTGTGACGTCACATGCGTCCGGCGACCTCCCCTCGACCCGGTGACCTCCCTTTGAGTTAGAACCGCTACAGCTCTACTACTAATGTGCTTTTCCTTCTTGGATTGGGACACGCGTATCGGAACAATGTTATTTTTGTTGGTGGTATATACATTGATTGATAAATTATTTTGAAGCTCAAATTTCTTAATTTGCGGTATGGCCACTGGGAATTCAACATCTTGTAGATTGAGTATTGTTGAATAGTGTGGGTATGAAGATGGACGGGCACTGTTTCGTTCGGTGGGATATAGAGCGGCGATCACAGACCATGCAAAACATGCATTGTCATTGGACTTGACATTTACAATGGCACGCTTCATCATTATTTCCTTTGACAATTTTAAGTGGCACCCGGCGCGCATTGGATTATACTTATTCACACTTATGGTTAAATTTAAAATTTTTAACAAAGTCCACCCACTATCGCGTTCTTGAAATTCATTAAGAGATGCTAGAGTGGGTTCGACAACGCCTTGCTCATACCACTCGTTTAAATCAGATGTCTGGAAGAGTTCAAAGTTTCTCGTATTGACACTTTTGTTTGCATGCTTATCACCTGCCACAAACTCACCGCTGAACGTGGTATTAACCTTTACACACAAATTTTCCTCGACAACGTTTTTCACATGTAAAAGCACTATGTCCCTGGCATCTTCGAGAAATTGGCGTGGGTCAATATGGTCGCGATTGATAACTGAACCAGTCAATACACGATTTTCAAATGCCGTTTCAATGTTCCGCCATATCAAACCACTTTCTCGCGCACCATATTCCGCACCCTCATGAATGAAACGTTGACGCACAGAGTTTTTCAAGCCTTCAAGTCGCGCTATTTGAGCGATTAATGATTGGCTATATCCGATCGATAATCGCTGGCGTTTATTACAGCTTTGATTTTCCAACAACTCGATGAATTCATTGAATTGATGCTCCCACAGATTGTACTCTTCCGCTGAATTTATAAGTGCGGCTTGCTCTCGTAATCTTGCTTCTGATATGTCGCCGGACATTTTTATAAATTTTTTTCAACGAAAAATCGTTGAAGACAAATAAAACACGATGTGGATGAGTTCACTGCTCGACTGCGAATGTTTCAATTTTCCGAGCCGCGGTCACAGCCTCCACAACTTTCGAAGAAAAATATGTTTCCGTCTTTGTCCTCGACTGACTATCTTAGAAGTCTAACAGTATACCCTCTCAGACTTTTTTTACTGCAATGTGTACTACAGTGACGATAGAGCATGAAAAAAATGTGGAACGGTTAATATAGATATGAGGAGGGGAGCATATTATGGGGTTTTTAAGTGCGAGTGGCGTTCACGGCGGAAAATGTAAAGGAATCCGGTATCTTGATGGAAAATATAAAGACTGCCAGTATATGGACTGAAATGTTTAATGGGATATCAGGAACGTGAGAGAAACAGGCTGAAACCCGCTATAGCGTCTGCGCTCAAGTTATTCATACATAGGGAAACGAGATTCCAAAAAAAAAATATGGCGATCACCTGTATGATTTTCCCACACGCCGTCGTCAAACGTGGTTTTGTGGAGATCGTGGAATGTCTAAATTCTAGCAGGTCAACATCCGCCTTTACCAATGGAGTTTTACTTCAACTCATTTAACCCTCCAGCGATAGTAAGGAAAAAATCATAATCACTTGTATGATTTTCCCATGCGCTGTCGTCAAACGTGGTTTTTTGGAGATCGTAGAATGTCTAAATTCTGGCAAGTTAACATCCGCCTTTACCAATGGAGTTTTACTTCAACTCATTTAACCCTCCAGCGATAGTAAGGAAAACTCATAATCACTTGTATGATTTTCCCATGCGCTCTCGCCAAAGGCGGTTTTGTGGAGATTGAGCCCTAGCAGGTCAGCTTCCGCCACTACTGATGGAGTGTTTCTTTTCTGATAACGCCCCACTCTGGAGACGGCAAATCTTTTCGTTCACCCTTAGCCTGGATGGGGTATCTTAGAAGGTATACTTGTTTGTACTTCTGCCTCCACTATCTTCTACATGTTATGAGAAAAATGGGAAAAAACTCGTTTTCCCTTTGTTTTTCAATGTTCAAGTAAGACAGAAAAAATGAGCAACTCATCCCCACCATTCTGCATCCAATGAGGATCCGATAATTAAAAAGGACTCGGGTAGTCGTTTTTTCATCATTCTAGTCTCTCCAATTTCCGAGAGTGATTTTGAAAAGTGCTGCGGAAAAACGTACAACATGGTTGATCAAATCCTTGACATTGAAGTGATCAATGTTGTCAGCGATGACGATGACGCAATGGTTGATGAAATCCACGGCATTGAAGTGATCGATATTGTCAGCGACGAGGACGACAACGCAATGGTTGATCAAATCCGCGACATAGAAGTGATCGATATTGTCAGCGATGACGACGACGACGGAATGGTCGATCAAATCCGTGACATTGAAGTGATCGATATTGACAGCGATGACGATGACGACGACAATGAGATGGAAGTGACAGATGAAGAAGAAGAAGAACTGGACAGTGATCTCGAAGTTAATGAATCCGGTTGTGAAAGTGATTATGATGGAAACCATGATAGGCGAGAATTCAGACTGGACCTGCAAATTATTCATAATCTTAACCGACAAACTGTGTATTGCGTCAATTACTATTACTTCATTCCATCTCGTGGTGTGAAATGTTGTACGAGGTGCATATTGGACATGGGTGCAATGGTTGAGAACGTGATAGCAGTGCGTGGCCACTACCGAGAAACATACGACGTAATGACTGGGATCTTCTGCAGTAACTGCCGAGATCCACTCCATGAAATTGTTCTAAGCAGCGTGTGTACCACTTGCTTAAACGGATTCCCTTCTGTGCCTGAAGAAATTGGTGCGGTTCCAATGAACAATATCGCCAACAACGACGATGACCGCGACGACGACAGTGATAATGAAATGGATGCCATGGACATAGATGAACTGAGAGATGATCTAGAACTCATGGATTCAGGCTATGAAAGTGACTGTGATGGTGAAAACCATGATGTGCAAAAATATAGACTGGACTTGCAACGTCATCGTATTCTCAATTCGAGAGCTGTATCCTGTATAAATTATTTTTATATAACAACGAATGAAAGGGCAAGGTATTGCACTTCATGCTTCCTCGAAGACCGAGACATGTTTGTGGAAGCAAAAGCCGTGCGGGGCCACTACAGGGAACGTTTTAATGGAATGAGTGGAATTTTCTGCTGCACATGTCGAAATCCACTTCATCAAATTGTTCCATGCAACATGTGCTCCATCTGCCTACATGGATTCTCGGTTAATTGTAAGTTTTATCAGTAAATACTATTATTCTAAATATTATAGTACCAAGTAGATTAATAAGAAAAAATGTATGTTTTTTGTTCCAGAATAATCACAGTCTTCATACGTCTTCATTGCATTTTTCATACATCGACACACACACACACACACACACACACACACACACACACACACACACACACACACACACACACACACACACACACACACACACACACACACACACACGAACACACACACGGGTCTTTCAATGTATAACATCTACATATACAATATTGTACACAAAAAAATGTTACATTAATAATAGAAAAAAAATGTTCTTATTCAGTGCTTTGTAAACAAGTTTATTATGAATAAAAAATTTCATTCTATTTTAAAAATTCATTAGCTAATTATGACCCCCCCCCCCCCCCCCCCCCACCTCGCCCCCACTTCACCCGAGACACCGTCTCGCTCCCCCACTACCTGGCCTTACCCTTCCCGCCGTGACGTCACACCCCGGGTACCCCGCGCGGGACCCCCGCCCCGCTCCCCCCTGAGATCCCGGAGTTAGAACTGGCGTTGCTACTCTACTACAAACAGTTCGTTAGCAACTTTGATTTGAAGCGGTAGGATTTACGTAACCCCAGTGTAGGTTATTTATTGCGTACGGATCGTGTAGGGTCCTAGGGTTAATAAAATTAAGTCACCATTATTATATCCAACGATAAACTGGAATAAAAAATGTTGACCACGTTTAGTATATTTAGACATCTTCACATTTTCTCTGAAAAGTCGTGGCTATGAAAATTCTTCTGCTATATAGTTTTTTCTAAGTTTTATTATAAATATTTTCTTTAAAGCTTCGGTGCTCCCCTGCTTTTCTTGTCGTTAAGAAATCTCTAGATTTTTTTTACACGCGTCAGCCGTTTATATCAGGCATCTAGAGTTATTTAGTGTATACGGTGCTAGATAGAAATGTGGCCAGCGTGTCATCCTCATAAAGCGTTGTATAAATGAGCCGATTTTTAAAGTCGCATTTGTTCTCTAGAATTTCGGTAACATGGCTTCAATTTTACCAGTATACTGGGATGTATTTTGAGCTGATTATAGACGAAAATCAGTTAATTGTTGAATATTCGGGCTTGTAAAAGGAATACCTTAATACCCACATATTGCAAATCCGTCGAAGCAGAAAAAAGCATAAGAATTTCATCAACCACTTGCAATATGGCAAAAACTTAAAAAAAATACGAAGTTTCAAAAAACATGATATATTTCTGGAGTATTAAAAGTATAGACTATCCAAGACTATATAGTCTGGATAAACTTCCGAAAAGCAGAAACCGACTTTTTATCTCAAATTTGGCACACACCTTCCTTTTGATATTTTAAGAGGTCCCCTAAAAGGTTTTTTGGCGATGCGCCATAGTTTTCGAGATATCGATTTATGAAAGTTATTTTTTACCGCCTCCTACTACATCTATAGGTAGCGGGCTCGGCCTTGGCTATAACTATAAATGTTGTCGTGCTCTCCATTTTGTGTGAATGATGGGGTCCGCGGAACACTGGTATGGGCGCAAGGCACCTCAGATGTAAATGTGTCTTCTAATAAATTAGCACATGAGAACATAATTTATTGGAAATTAATTAATGTTTACTCGTAAGGAGACAGTTTTTATGATATTGTAACTACAGCATTTATTCGGCGTCACTAAATATGTTTTTTTACTTGCCGATTTTTCACATCAATTGAAAGCCATATTTAAAATAGAACATTTGAATAAATATTTCCTTAAATCAAATAAATACTACTTCCCAATCACGAAAACCTCTTATTTCGCGACTGTGATACTAATTCGCGCATACACACTTTGCTCTTCAACGCGACGAGCCTGACAGCACGCCGCTTGTCAGATGTAGCTCACCCAAACGTTTACCATGTAGCTTTTTCCTATGCCAATACTTTTGACACAAGTGTCAGTGTTGCGTTTCGGAAGTGAGAAACTCGAAAGGGAGAACTGATTGAAGTGTAAGTAAGAACATAAAGTGAGGAAAAAACGTTCAAGTAAGAAAATAATAACGGACGAAATTACACAATTCCTCGAAAGAAAACAGCTGGGAGATTATGAAGAATCCTATTAGATGTTAACAAAAACTCTATTTGCCGGATATAAAACATCTATTTCTTCTAACTTATATGTCCTATTAGATGTTAAGACAAATTCTTAGTAAATCTTAAACATAAACTTAAATAAAAAATGTTCTTAGCTCTTAATAAAATCGTAGTAGGTCGTCATACCAATAAGAAAACTTCTTCGCCGGGAGATAAACTTCTTTGTCTTTAATAAATCTTTTTTCTGAGTGTAGAACACTGGTGTGGGTGCAGGCCACCTCGGATGTGCGTGTGGAATCGTGGGATGCGTAGAACACTAGGGTGGGTGTAGGGCATCTCGGATGTGCGTGTGGAATCGTGAGGTGCGTAAAACACTGGGGTGGGCGCGGGTAACCTCCGATGTGCGTGGAATATTGAGACAGACACAGAGCGTCGTAGATTATTTTTTTTTGTTTTCCACGGTTAATTTTTTTGCCGGTGTAATAGATTTTTAGGGTTTATTTATTACATTTAAATCTTTTTGGGATTTTAAATTCTTTTTGCTTCTCTCGTTTCTGATTTTTTCGTTTTTGGCCCGGTGTTAATTTTAGGGATTTTGAATGGTTTTTCTTTTAATTTTTGTTTCATTTTGTATATTTTAAATTTTTTGGATAATACATGATTCGTTTTTATAATGCTTGGAAACCGGCCGCTGCACGGTGGGGCCAAATCCCAAAAAGCTGGCCAAAAGTCCAAAAATAGAGTTTATGTTCTGTTAATTTGTAGTCGTAGGTTAAGTTAGGTAAAGGTCCGAAGGTCGAATTCCAGGCTTCCGCGCGCCCTCTCCCTTATACCTGCTACTGTGGGACAGTTGAAAGGGACTCTCAATCGAGCTAGACGCTCCGTGCAGTAAGCAAATATTTCAACGCTATATTCAAGAGGACGCCAAATCTCTAAAAATCAATCGATTTAAATTTTTTTTAAATGGAATCCTCAGCTGGAAGTAAGTGTTTTTTTTTCCTAAGGTACACGAATCATTGGTACGAAAATGAACGGAAGATTACAATGGTAAATTTTAAACACATAGAGAAAAGTTTCTTAAGAAAAGTTCTATAGAGTTCTGCGACTTGACCGATCGCATGTTGTCGATGGAACTATTATTGAATGAAAAAAATTGAAACTTGCTGCCTCTAGCTGCCATTGTATCATTGGTGCGAGTTCTTGCAATGTGAAACATAGTTTTCTGAATTTCGTACATTAACGGCGCAGAATTTTTTGCTACTTTTCTTGAATTTGTCTGCGGTCTTCATTATTGTATTGAGTTCTATGATACGTAATTCACTTTTATAGATATCCTCTTTTCGTTTTCAAATAATAGTTTGGAATAAATAATAGTAACGATGTTGGATATGGAATTATCCATCTATATAGATATTATATTTTCCAATTTTAGCATCTGTCGCTGATGAACGTAAAGCATGTGGCCTGACAAGAGAGGACATTTTTTCGACATCGAAAGGTCATTTGAATGACAAAGCGACTGAAACATATGCAGTGATCGAAAATTTCATGTCTGATAAATTGCAACGCTCCTTTGGTCTATCAGACAATGCAAAACCTGTCCTCCGCAAATTGTTGCATGACTTGCATAAAAAGTAGCAGCAAGCATCAAGAACTAAAGACAAATTTCTGCAAAAATATTCTGAATGGTTGAGCGTATTTGTTCCTTTCGAAGAAATTAAACATCTTTAGAAAGATCTCATAATTTGGGTCGGTATTCTTCAGAATTTGCAAAGTCTAGTGACCGGACAAAACGAAGGAGGACTGAAGAATTACGCGCAAGGCATAGTATGGAAGAATTGACGTATGTGACTCAAATGAGCCTTCGTTCACCTGGGAAATCAGTTGCTGCGAAAATTGTCCGTGATGTGGGATTGGGAAGCGCATCTAAAGCTAAGAAGTATAAGAAGTCCATAGATGCGACTCAAGAAACGATTTTATCTGCCGATGCTGCTGTGTCGCTCATAGTGGAACTAAAATGATTGAAATCACAATATCAGGGGCTTCGTAATAGAAGCAAAGAGAACAGCTGTAATTTATTTCCACCGTATAAATTTGCCATATCCAGCCAAGTTCAAATGTTATCCGCCTAAGTCAGCTATTTCTGTCAATAAATGTAGTGCTGAGGTAAAATTGCAGGCTTTGCTGAATGACAGCTGAAAGAATATTATTAACACAAATGGATGTTGTCAAAAGTTTGTCTCATGAAAATGTTAGCAACTTGAATTTAGTTTGTAAGTGAGGTTGCGATGGCACTTTTGACCAAAGTATGTACAAGGAAAAGTTCACCAATGATGATGGAAGCAAGTCCGATGCTAATATTTTTTTACCTTAATCGTCCCACTGCAGCTTGAATCAGACGACCAAGAAACAAACGCTAGACTTGTTGTATGGAAAAATCCGAGGCCGTCATCTCCTCGCTTTTGTAGACCAATGAGGATCCAATTTTTTTTCGAGAGTCCTGAAGCCACTCGTGAGGAAATGAATTAATTGAACAGCAAGAGAACAATCTTGTCCCTGTCGAAAAGATCATAGATGATAAAGAAATAAGAGTTTCTTTGCGACTTGCTTTCACCATGGTAGACGGCAAAGCTTGTAATGCTATTACGCATAATACGTCTACTCAACAATGCTATTTATGCAAAGCAACTTCAAAAGACTTTAACAATATCGATGAAATTCTGGAAAAGGAAGCATCTGAAGATCATTTACAGTTTGGATTATTAACTTTGCATGCATGGATACGGTTTTTCGAACGTTGTTTGCATGTAGCATATAAGATTGAAATTAAAAAATGGCAAGCGCGTAGTGATAAAGAAACGGAACAAATAAGAATCCGAAAAACAAATATACAGAAGGGACACCAACCAAAGCCTGGTTTCGGTAGCTCAAGTGATGGGAATACCGCTCGACGATTTTTCGAAAACTCAAGCATTCCTGCTGCTATTAAGGCTGCTGGCCACCTTGGCCGATCGAAAAATGGGTATATTTTTTAAAAAAAACTCGAAAGTATGGGCCGCAATATTTTTATTTTTTTACACAACGTCAGAAAGGGCTTTAAGAATAACGTTAATAAATTTCCGTTCAGAATATTAAAAATGGTGCCGTTATGCTCATTGCCGCAGAGGGCCTCCGCACGATACACGCGGTCGTTATCCCAGCTGTTACCCGGTCATGTCACATCTGAAAAAAACCAGCTCATTCGTGAGTAGTGTCGCTACAATGTAGCGTAGCGGATTTTTTCTACCATTAAAAAAATTATGGCGAGCCGAAGAAAAAAAATTGTATTTTTCATTGAATATTCGGCTCACCATAATTTTTTTAATGGTCGAAAAAAAACCGCTACGCTATATTGTAGCAATACTACTCACGATTGTGAAACAAATTATCCTTCGGATGAAGATGCGTGAACTTTAAATGAAACGATTGTATGTTTTATCGTATTATACAACATATGTATCTATATTGTACTTTCTCTATAAAAGTGGTTCTTATCAAATCCGCCATTTTGATTTTATTTCAAATGTTGACTTCGGATTCATAATCAGCGACCCCGAAAACCCCTGCGTACTGACTTTCAGCCAAACTTATAACGTTTTCGAATTTTGGCCAGCTTTTTGGTATTTGGCCCCACTGTGCGCTGCAGCGATGGTGGGCTGGTTTCTACCGCCCAAACTTGACTAAGATCCACACAAAGCGGAGAGCACGATAACATATACAGGATGTCCCAGAACTCAACGTCAAGCCGAAACGGGGTGACAGGATTGATTGTAACCATCATGAGAAAAATCAGAAAAAAATCTATCCCATGCAGTTTGAAAATGATGGGCATTTAAGAAAAACCTAGAAATTTGGTCAAACTGTAACCATTTTTCGGTTATTGTGGTTAATTTTTATTATTTTTGTTCATTTAAACTTTGGAACCGTAACCCTAAATAACATTTCTAGAATCACAGTAAAAAATAATGACACAATTGCCCCAAGTTTCCTAGAATTAAGACTATTTGTTAAACTATGAATTTAAAATTTTCAAAATCTGTCTACTTTGAAAGGCCCTGTTTTAGAAAAAAAGTACTCGACTGCCTTGGCAAGTGCCATTAAAAGTTGGCGCATTTAATCAGGATTGTAAAATGGTACAATACTTGTTAGTTTCATACTAAAAAAAACGAGTACAAAAATAAAAACCTCAAGTAACCCGATTTTTTCTAACCCATTTTACTCAGTTAAAATGTTTTTTATTCGCACAAGCTCTTGGTAGGTTCTTAATTTTACGGCAAAATGATGAGAGAGATGGATAGTGGACATGTTTGCCATGAGTGAGCGAGACAGATAGTGACGCCACGCAGTGAGACGGAGATGCGTCGTTTAAACGAGTGCGAATGAAACAGGTACAGACGACATACCAAGCAAATGGCTACGCTACTAGTCTGACACCAAGAGTACGTTTCGCTCATTCGTCTACTGCGCACCTTTCCGTATACGCTTGTGTTGATTTAGTACTGACAACTTTGGCTTCTCTTATTGGACTTGGATTTTTGTGAATTGGACTTGTTGATTACATACCGGCAACTTTGGCTTCTCTCTTTTGGAATTGGACTTTTGTGTTGGCATCCTTGTTATCTACCATGCCTACGCGCTACACTTCACAAGAATATGCGAACATGCACCTCATTTATGGGGAATGCAGATGCAACGCAAGTTACGCCGCTAGACTTTATCGTGAAAGATATCCAAATTTAGAGCGCTATCCGGATCACCGCGTGTTTGTTAATGTGCACCGTTCACTCACGGAGGGCGGCTATTTCCCGAATCAAATACGGACTGGAGGTAGACCTCGCTTTCCTTACGAGGAAGAAGTGTTCCGAGAGGTCGCAGATTACCCAAGTATTTCCGTTCGTGTAATTGAAGAAAGAACGGGAATACCCAAAAGCACAGCACATCGTATTTTACAAAGAGCCGAAATGCATCCGTTTCACGTACAACGAGTTCAAAGTCTTCTCCCTCGAGATTATCCTGAAAGGATTTCATTTTGTAGAACAATGCTACAGAGGCATAATGAAAATCCCCAATTTATACAAAAAATTCTCTGGTCAGACGAATCTACATTTAAAAAAGATGGTTACATAAACTTACACAATTTTCACGAGTGGCATGTGGAGAATCCACATTTAATGCGGGAAGACAGATCCCAGTATCGCTTTAAAGTAAACCTGTGGACCGGAATTTTAAACGGCAAAATTGTTGGGCCTTTTGAGCTACCTGAGAACTTGAATGGCACGAATTACCTACATTTTTTACGAGAAAATTTACCAACTTTGTTAGAGGACGTACCACTAACAGATCGTCGCCACATGTGGTATCAACAAGATGGCTGCCCAGCACATTACGCAGTGCAAGTAAGAGATTTCCTTGACCAGGAATATCCGGGAAGGTGGACTGGACGTTCAGGCACTACCTTGTGGCCAGCCGGTTCCCCAGATTTAAATCCCCTGGATTTTTTTTTATTGGGGCGTTCTCAAAGAAAAAGTTTATTCAAAGCCCATTGAGAGCGTAGCCGAGCTGCGTGAACGAATTTCTCAAGCTGCTGAGGACATCAACTCTCGAGGATATGCCCGGCTAATAAGTAGATCTTTTTTAAGAAGATGTAGGGCGTGTATTGAGGCTGATGGCAAACAATTTGAACATTTGCTGTAATAAAAAATGTTATTTCCCTGTGTATCTGACTTTTATTCCAATAAACCTAAACTAGGTCAAGATTTTTCATTATTTTATTAATTTTACTTACTTTTGTTGATTTTGGTAAAAGTGGCGGCACTATCTGTCTCTCTCACTCATGGTAAACATGTCCACTATACATCTCTCTCATCATTTTGCCGTAAAATTAAGAACCTACCAAGAGCTTGTACGAATAAAAAACATTTTAACTGAGTAAAATGGGTTAGCAAAAATCGGGTTACTTGAGGTTTTAATTTTTTTACTCGTTTTTTTTTTAGTATCACACTAACAAGTATTGTACCATTTTACAATCCTGATTAAATGCGCCAACTTTTAATGGCACTTGCCAAGGCACTCTAGTACTTTTTTTTTAAAGCAGGGCCTTTCAAAGTAGACAAATTTAAAAAATTTTAAATTCATAGATTAACAAATAGTCTTAATTCTAGGAAACTTGGGGCAATTGTGTCATTATTTTTCATTATTTTTCACTGTGATTCTAGAAATGTTATTTAGGGTTACGGTTCCAAAGTTTAAATGAACAAAAATAATAAAAATTAACCACAATAACCGAAAAATGGTTACAGTTTGACCAAATTTCTAGGTTTTTCTTAAATGCCCATAATTTTCAAACTGCATGGGATAGATTTTTTTTCTGATTTTTCTCATGATGGTTACAATCAATCCTGTCACCCCGTTTCGGCTTGACGGTGAGTTCTGGGACACCCTGTATAAGTATAGTCAGAGCTGAGCCCGTAAGCTATAGGTATTGTAGGATTGCGGTAAAAAAATCAATTTCGAAAATTCATATCTCGAAAAGTATGACGCGTCGCCAATAATCCTATGAAGAGACCTTTTAAAATATTAAAAGAAACGTGTATGCTAAATTTCAGATTGCAATTTGGTTTTCGCTTTTCGGAAGTGTAGCCAAAATTTGAATTCGTGATCGTGTGCTCTACTGTTTCTGTTCAAAGATGTCATGCATAGTATCGTGTATGAGTATTTCCTGTACAACAGCTCTTAAAATAGCAGCGGTGTGAATGTTTATTGTCGGCGAAGCAATTCAGGGAATTAAATCCAGCGTTGACTCCCATCGCTGACGAAATCGAACCAATAACCTGTAATGGGTTTTTTTTAAATGTTTCATACAGTGATAGTGCGAATATTTCTTGTGCGTGGAAGAATTCGCGGAAGTGTCTGCAGCACTGATTCTGATTGTCGAAAAAAAAAACACATCGGTAACCTGCGAATACGTCTTGAAACATTTTGCTTGCTGGAGCAGTTACAATGCAAAACATGTAGATTCGCGATCGTGTGATGTACTCTTTCGGGTTATCTGTTATGGGTACCGTAAACCCCACATTATAAGTGAGAAATGCTAAACAATTTGTCTTGCTTTGTTCAATCGCATGTTTCACGTGGAAAAATATATATTAGGTTTTTCTCGCATATCCTATTCCATTGTTCAAGCTTTCATCCCAAACAGTTCGTTAGCAGTGTTGATTTGAAGTGCTGGGATGCGCGTAACCCTTGTACTGGTTCGTTGTTTCGTACAGAAAGTGTAGGGTCCTGGCGTTAGGGTAGGAGTTTTGCTACAATCTAAAATTTCGGTACAGATTAAAATATTTGATACCTCGCTGAAGATTGCAACATGTAATGTTTGGTTGAAAATGGAATAATTAACCCGTCTTTTTATGGGAAATCCGTTCCGTCAATATTGTAATTACCGAATTCATCTCCCTATCGATTTGATAGCTATGATATTAAAGTTGCTACGTGTAAATTAGAATCTGAAGATTCGAACGTGAATATAAAAATACAGGTTCACCGAATTATTAATGGGTATGCATAACGTTGAATAAAAAATAAATAAATCGATTTTCAAAATTTTTTTTCGGCTCAGGTATTGGGATGATAAGATTTATCTTTCGCACATATATAGTACATACTCTCGACACATCATCGTTTTTTTATTGCAAAATATATACAAGCAACGTAATCATTGTTATTTAATAGGGTCTGTAATCAGGGCTGTAGCCTCCGCACGGCTCGGACGCGTACATGATTTCGGTAACTCAATTCATTTATAGTAAAAAATGAAAAAGTATACTTTTGGTACAATAATAAAACTACAAACCCACCGAAAAAGTTTTCGAAATTTTAAAATTTGCATAAATTGCAGTGTTTTGAAGAAAAAATGTCGATTTTCGACCAAAAATAACAACTTGGAATGGTTACTATTAACAAACGGACGAACATATGAAAAAATAATCCGGTCAGTCGATTGAATCGGTTATAAAATATGTCCAATCCAAATTTGAAGTAAATCGGGCGATTAGATTTTGAGATATGACGCACGCCAAATTGTAAAGTATACTTTCGAGATAACCGCAAGAGAAGAAAACGTACTAAATCCGCTTTTTCCGTGTACCATTTTCGTATAAATGTTTAGGTCTGCTCAATATCTTCGGTGGTTCTTTATGATTTCAGGTACGGACAATACGAATATGACATTTATTATGTTCTATAATCGCTTTTTCCCGTTATAGACAATTTAATTGTTATAATGACGATTGTGACGAAAACTGAATTTTGTAGAAAAAAGTTTGACATAAAAGATGTTTCTTTTTGAATTGACAATAAAACATGTCTATAGTTTGTTTCGCTTGCTCCATTATTAATGGAGATATGAACAAGAAACATTTTCTTGAGAAAGACGGAACGATGAGTGAAAGGAATGAAACGGTGAGTGAGAGGCAATACGATTGATTTTCGTCGCTTATACCTCCATTACTAATAGAGCTAGTAAAAAAATAAAACACCTTTTATTTAAAATGTCTATGTATAAAATGCACATTTTCGTCCTAATTGTTGCTTAAGGTAGTACAAGCGCGCAATCTTGTTTTCTATAGATTTTGATCAAATTTTGACCAGGCATTATTCATATCATTATGCATGTTTGAGTGAAATTTCAGAACAGTCGACTATTTAGATTGGGAGATAATGGATTTTAAAATTGCAACTTTTAACACTGCAGTGTCTACATTGAAATTTAAACAGAATAATTTTCCGTGAAAAAATGTTTGTCCCCTATAATAAGAAGACATATGCCAACACCACAGAACAGTATTGTTCAATATTTCGAGAAAAAAATAATAATAGTGTTCCTAAAGTTAAAAATGTTGTCATAAAAAAATATTTTCATTATAAATATTAATATTTTATATTGTTTATGTTATCTTTATTAACGAATAAATGTGTTGGTTCATTAATAACTAATTAAAAACTTTGTTCAATTAAAAATTACTTAGTTTCCAAATAAAAATTTGTGTTGTAGTATTATTTTAAATATGCCGCGCAAACTCACGTCATTGGATACGTGGCACGATGCGGTGTTGCCACATGTCTTCTTATTATAAGGGACATATTTTTTACGGAAAATTATTTTGTCTAAATTTCAATGCAGACCCTGCAGTGTTAAAAGCTCGCAAGGGTTCCGTACAGAATAAAAACGCAAATATTTCATTTGATATGAGACATGACGGCATATAATTTGATTTATATATAGGCATATAATTCGCCTCAGAGAACGGGGGAGACTGCTGCGGGACAGCTCCAACGGACCGCGAAGATGATTTTATACATAGACATATATATATATATATATATATATATATATATATATATATATATATATATATATTATTCCGGGCGATTGAGAGGCGGATTTCTGTTGACAAATTCATTATAATGCGATAAGGGTACTCAGCTTGAATCTGTGTTTTCTCAAGGCCGAGAGATTTCGCTCGTTGGCTCTTTCCTTGCTCCGGGATCCGCGAGGATCGTCTTCATTGCTCCTGCTACATCTTTACCACTCTTACTCAGCATTGGCACGGCCCAGGCAAATTTTGAGAAGGTATCGATGACGAGAAATTTGTGTTTGGAGTTGCGACGCGCGTATGATGACATATTGACGAGATCAGCTTGCCACGTCTCGTCCAAGCCACTTTTTTTTTACTGAAAATTCATGATTTCTTATTTTTTCCCCCGTAAATTTCCCTTTTTCCTATTACCTGAGTGAACGGCTGCGGAGATATTCGGAGAAATTTTTAAATGAAAAAAAAAGAGATTTTCGTAAAAAAAACTTTTTACAGTTTTTGATCCCTCATAATTCTGAGAAATAATGAGTTTCCGAAATTTTTGCAAACAATATTTTCCCTAAGGGGTAACACCACTGTAACGGCCTGCCACGAAGCGTTTTAGACAAATAATACTTGGGGTAATTATTAAGCATATATTTAAGCATATTGCAAAAAAATGTTATGGAAAAATATTACAAAATGGCGACACTGCAACAAATTCTTCCGAGGCATGTTGAACTTAAGGTGCTCTGCGGCACGCAGTATAACTTGTGCCAATTTTAATCTGGACAAAATAATTTTTTTTAATTAAATCTAGATGAGTGTAGCTAGTGAACCACGTAGGGGATTTTAGAAATATTGATTTTTGAGTAATTGCCGAGTATGTTACTAAAAATGTTCAATTTTTTTTTAAGGCAGTTATTTGTTAATAAATATTGGTTAAATTAACTTATCGAAAATCCCCTACGTGGTTCAGTAGCTCCACTCATGTAGACTTAAGGGGTTACCCCCACTTGCGATTTTGAAAAAATCGATTCTTTTTTTATTGCATTTTTTGAAGTATAAGTATCTGAGAATGTGTCCTGAAAATTTCAAGTCGATCCGAACAAAATTGACTGAGATATGAGCGTTGAAAGAGAAGAATCCGTTGTGTAAACGACCGGAAATTGAAACTTTAAACGCGTTTTTCTCAAAATGGCATTTCTGAAGTCGGTGACCAAGATTACTCGAATACTAATGAACCGATCTTCTTGAAATTTTGCAGACTTATTTAATACATAAAAATGTAGTCTTTAATCGTTTGATTTTTTTTTCGAAAAAAAAAATGGCCGTTTTATAGCCAAAAAACGGCCGTTTTTTTTGTTAAAATCGAACCATTAACTTTGACTGTCCGCCATTTTGTGAAAAATGAATATTTTTTAAAATCCTTCGATTAAAGACTAGTTTATACTTATATTTGACTAAATCCATCCGCATTTTTTTTCAGATGATCCACTTCGCCGCCATGTTGGTCACCGCGAACCGTGTATATAAAAAAATTATTTCATTGACGGCCATTTGCTACTAAACAATGTAATATTTTTCAATAAAAAAATTACTGAAAGTTCTTCAAGATGTGTTCTTCAAGATGGTATATTGATCGATTAAAAAAGTTTTGTAGTTTTCTTTAAAAAAATTCATGAAAAAGGCCTTTTTGCGCTACAAGTGGGGGTAACGCCTTAATAAAACGAAATTCTTTTTTTTAGATTAAAATTGGCACAGTTATACTGCGTGTCGCAGAGGTTCGATATGCTTCGGAAGAATTGCAGCAGTGTCGCCATTTTGTAATATTTTCGGATAAAAATTTATAGCAATATACTTAAATATATGCTCAATAAATACCGCAAGTATTATTTGATTATCACATTTTCTTTCGCCAAAAAAATATCAAAAAATATGCTGTCTGTAAAGCCGTTACAGTGGTGTTACCCCTTAAAGTCTTCATTTAATTTCCGAGATTTTACCGCGATCATAATTAAAATGATGAAATATTCGGAAAAATTCGAAAAAATTCGGAGAAATTCGGAGAAACTCGGATGTTTGCGTAAAAATATTTGTTCAAATTCATAGAAAAAATCGGAAAAATTTTCCGGATAATATTTTCGACACTAAAAGATAAACTAAAAGATAACTAATTAAAATAATAATGATAACTCATAAAAATAACTAATCAAATAAGAATTAATAGTAATAATAATTTTTCAAAAAGCACTCAGCGCGGGGAACGATCCCGCGCCCCTAGTGCAATTTTTTTCTGAAAAACTCCAATTTTTTCGGAAAATTTTTCCGAATTTTTCTATGAATTGGAACAAATATGAAGGATTCGGAGTTTTGCGGACAATTATTTTTACGCAAACATCCGAGTTTCTCCGAATTTCTCCAAATTTTTACGATTTTTTTTTGAATATTTCATCATTTTAATTATGATCACGGGAAAATTTCGGAAATTAAATGAAGACTTTAAGGGTAACCTTAAAGTCTTCCACTTAAACCCACCACTGTAACGGCCTTACAGGAAGCGTATTTTTTGATATTTTTTTTGGCGGAAGGAAATGTGATAAACAAATAATACTTGCGGTATTTATTGAGCATATATTTAAGTATATTGCTATAAATTTTTATTCGAAAATATTACAAAATGGCGACACCGCAGCAATTCTTCCGAAGCATGTCGAACCTCTGCGACACGCAGTATACCTGTGCCAATTTTAATCTAAAAAAAAAAGAATTTCGTTTTATTAAGGCGTTACCCCCACTTGTAGCGCAAAAAAAGGCCTCTTTCATGAATTTTTTAAAAGAAAACTACAAAACTTTTTTAATCGATCAATATACCATCTTAAAGAACACATCTTGAAGAACTTTCAGTAATTTTTTTATTGAAAAATATTACATTGTTTAGTGGCAGATGGCCGTCAATGAAATAATGTTTTTATATACTCGGTTTGCGGTGACCAACATTGCGGCGAATCATCTGAAAAAAAAATGCGGATGGATTTAGTTAAATATAAGTATAAACTAGTCTTTAATCGAAGGATTTTAAAAAATATTCATTTTTTACAAAATGGCGGGCAGTCAAAGTTAATGGTTCGATTTTAACGAAAAAAAACGGCCGTTTTTTTGGCTGTAAAACGGCAATTTTTTTCGAAAAAAAAAATCGAACGATCAAAGACTACATTTTTATGTATTAAATAAGCCTGCAAAATTTCAAGAAGATCGGTTCATTAGTGTTCGAATAATCTTGGTCACCGACTTCAGAAATGCCAATTCATTGACGGCCATTTGCCACTAAACAATGTAATATTTTTCAATAAAAAAATTACTGAAAGTTCTTCAAGATGGGATATTGATCGATTAAAAAAGTTTTGTAGTTTTCTTTAAAAAAAATTCATGAAAAAGGCCTTTTTTTGCGCTACAAGTGGGGGTAACGCCTTAAGTCTACATGAGTGGAGCTACTGAACCACGTAGGGGATTTTCGATAAGTTAATTTAAACAATATTTATTAACAAATAACTGTCTTAAAAAAAATTGAACATTTTTAGTAACATACTCGGCAATTACTCAAAAATCAATATTTCTAAAATCCCCTACGTGGTTCACTAGCTACACTCATCTAGATTTAATTTAAAAAAATTATTTTGTCCAGATTAAAATTGGCACAAGTTATACTGCGTGCCGCAGAGCACCTTAAGTTCAACATGTCTCGGAAGAATTTGTTGCAGTGTCGCCATTTTGTAATATTTTCCCGTAAAATTTTTTTGCAATATACTTAAATATATGCTTAATAATTACCCCAAGTATTATTTGTCTAAAACGCTTCGTGGCAGGCCGTTACAGTGGTGTTACCCCTTAGGGAAAATATTGTTTGCAAAAAATTCGGAAATTCATTATTTCTCAGAATTATGAGGGATCAAAAAATGTAAAAAGTTTTTTTTTTTACAAAAATCTCATTTTTTTCAGTAAAAAATTTCTCCGAATATCTCCGCAGCCGTTCACTCAGATAATAGGAAAAAGGGAAATTTCCGGAAAATAATAATAATAATAAGTTTTTTTTACGAAAATCTCATTTCTTTTCATCTTTAACTTTTCTCCGAATATCTTTGCAGCCTCGGGTCATAGGAAAAAGAGAAATTTCCGGGGAAAAAAATAAGAAATCATGAATTTTCAGTAAAAAAAATGTGTTTTTGGGAAATTTTTTTCTCCAAAAATCTCAAATATGACTAAAATATGAGAAATCATGAAAAATTTGGAGAAAAATTTGCACTAGGGGCCCCCGCGGACCCAACCCAGGAACGCTACCAACGGGTCCATCTCATAGCTTGTAGAATATGTGCACTTTCTGGTACTTACGATTCGCGGCCGGATAGATGATTGGCTTGTTTTTGGGGATAATGCTTTATCGCTTGATGAAAGTATGAGAATTAATATAATAATACGAATATAAATATATTTCCGCTTACTTTTATGAATTATAATTGATTGGGCATAAGGACGGGTGTGAGTAAAGCGTAAATGATTTTTTAGAAGATAAATAAGTTGTAATTTAGATTTACAGTAGAACCTCGATTATCCGAACCAATTCGGACCGAGACTAGTTCGGATAATCGAAACGTGGGTTGTTTGAAAGGAGATCATAAACAACACCGTTTTACATAAAAACAGTACATACATATATATTAAAATTTGACATACATATTAACGTTGAAATATATATATATATATATATATATGTGTGTGTGTGTGTGTGTGTGTGTGTGTGTGTGTGTGTGTATTTTAAATACTTGAAAAAAGTCGAATGCCTTTTTTATATTAAAAAATAAAATCTACTATTTTTAATTGACGAACGGCTGTAACGCGTTTTTGAGCAGCTAAGTCTCGCAGCCGTTTGAGAAGAAGTTGCGTTGGGTTGCTCATTGTTACTCACGGCGGTGGCAGCGAGCAACAATGTATCTTTTGCGCACACGTTCGGATAATTGAGCGTTCGGATAAACTAAGTCATCGTTCGGATAATTGAGGGTTCGGATGATCGAGGTTCGGATAACCGAGGTTCTACTGTATTATTATATTTAAATTAACGTATTGTAACGAGTCTTATTTCGTTACAAATAAATTTTATAGGTTCGGGGACTCGAACAGCGAAGAAATTAATTAAAATTCAGGTGTTTTGGGTATTTTAACAAAAAGTGTGTTTTATTCAGGTTTTTATGGCTCGATATAATGCAAAAATAACGCTATGTATAAGTGTAGTGTGTCGTTTGTGTTGTTTTTGTATTCTCCGCAATGTTTTTCTCGGTCGGTCAATTACTTTTTACTCGCACGGTACATTTAGTTCGGCAGGATCAGTTATCCTGGATCGGTATTGATTATGCCCTGTCTTCTATTTCGGTGGCTTCTATTGGCCTGAGTTTGCGGCGTGTTCTCGCTAGCGGCGCGATGTGTATCGGTGCTTAGCCTATAGCGACGCGGGCTTTCCGTTGTATCGTTCCCTGAGGGCGAGTCGAGTCGCGGCGCTCTCTCGCTCGTGGCGCCAGAGATTAGTAGGGAGATGTACAACGCGGCCCTTTTCGGCGTGCCTCGTAAATGGCGCTAAATCGCGGCGGCGAGTTCGGGAGTATGATTTCGTGATCATCGCCTCTGTCGAGGTTGCAGATTCCCTTGTAGCCGCGCGAGTCCGTGATCACCGTTCAAGTCGGTATCGCAGTCAGCGTGAACACGAATGGGTAGCTCGGAAGGGGAAAAGTCTCTGCCCCTCGCAAATCGCGCTCGCTCGACGGGCGAACGGAGCGAGGTTTTCCGTCCGATCGAGCTCGACATATATGTGTGGCTGTACTGCGGATTGGAATATGCATTAAATGAATTTCAATGTGAAAAACATGTATCGAGATCATTGTTTTCTCTCGGTTGCCCGTTTATGCCGAAAATGCGGGTTAAAAAAATTAACGACGAACCGCGTTGAAAAATAAAACGCCGTAACGACCGTGGGAGGTTCACAAAGAAATCTTGAGCCTTTGCCGCGATCGTTTCGACATTTTTTTTTTTCAACAGTAAACATTATGGATAAGGGTGTATCATAAATGATTCTACATCTGCAACGAGTGTTGTGGCTGAATTGGCAGCGTGGCGGATTAACGATGCTTAGGGTCCGAGTTCAATCCCCGGTGAATCAACATTTTTTTTCTTCATTTTATATTCAGAAAATGTCGAACTCACTCTCGCTTTAGCTATTCTCGCCTGTTCAGGCATTATTTATGATTTTTAATTCGTATATGCTTAATAAAAAAAACAAGACATTGCTACCGGGGATCACTGCAGTCAGATCGCGCGTAAAATTTACCCCCTCTTTAGTCTCTTACGCGCCATCACCCAATCATGGTAGCGCGTGTCCGTGAGCGAGCGACGCTTGGACATCTTCGGAAAGAGCCGAGCACGGTCGAAGTATCCCGACTGCGCCTTCGGCAGCTGCACCAATCCATGGACGCTGAGCACGTTCATGTGCGGCCAAGCCGAAACGAAGGCTTCGAGGGAAAAAGCAATCTGAGCACGACTCGCGTGTGACGTCACCCGACGGCACGCGCGAGGCTTTTAGATGATTTCAATGCTTATTTAGCTCTTGGTTTTCTGCGTTATTAATGTATACAAAAAATGTATCGCGCGCTCTGATTGCTTATTTTTTTAGTTTATACGGTAATTTAAATATGATAATAAAATTACTCACACCCGTCCTTATGCCAAATAAAATATAATTCATAAAAGTAAGCGGAAATATATTTATATTCGTATTATTATATTAATTCTCATACTTTCATCAAGCGATAAAGCATTATCCCCAAAAACAAGCCAATCATCCATCCGGCCGCGAATCGTAAGTACCAGAAAATGCACATATTCTACAAGCGATGAGATGGTCCCGTTGGTAGCGTTCCCGGCTTCGGCCCGCAGGGGCCCGTGTTTAATCGTATTTGAGATTTTCGGAGAAAAAATGATTTAAAACCGATTCAAGTTCTGGTCTATTTCCCAAAAATACATTTTTTTTCACTCAAAACTCATGATTTCTCATTTTTTTTTCCCGGAAATTTCTCTTTTTCCTATGACCTGAGTGAACGGCTGCGGCGATATTCGGAGTGAAGTTAAAGATGAAAAGAAATGAGATTTTTAAAGATAAATTTAAGAGAAAATTTGAAGATTAAAAAAATGAGATTTTCATAAAACAAACTTGTTCTTATTTTTTTTCGGAACTTTTTCATCTTCCTATTGAGTGAAAGGCTGCGGAGATATTCGGAGAAATGTTATAGATGAAAAAAAAATGAGATTTTCGTAGAAAAAACTTATTGCATTTTTTTATCCCTCATAATTCTGCGAAATAATGAATTTCCGAAATTTTTGCAAACATTGTTTTCCTTAAGGGGTAACACCACTGTAACGGCCTGCCACGAAGTGTTTTAGACAAATAATACTTGGGGTAATTATTAAGCATATATTGAAGTATATTGCAAAAAAAAATGGACGGGAAAATATTACAAAATGGCGACACTGCAGCCAATTCTTCCGAGGCATGTTGAACTTAAGGTGCTCTGCGGCACGTAGTATAACTTGTGTCAATTTTAATCTGGACAAAATCATTTTTTTTTAAATTAAATCCAGATGAGTGTAGCTAGTGAACTACGTAGGGGATTTTAGAAATATTGATTTTTGAGTAATTGCCGAGTATTTGACTAAAAATGTTCATTTAGACTTAATAAAACAAAATTATTTTTTTTAGGTTAAAATTGGCCTAGTTATACTGCATGCCGCAAAGGTTCGTCATTCTTCGGAAGAATTGCTGCAGTGTCGCCATTTTGTAATATTTTCGGATAAAAATTTCAAGCAATATACTTAAGTATCTGCTCAATAAATACTGCAAGTATTATTTGTTTATCACATTTTCTTCCGGAAAAAAAATATTAAAAACTACGCTTCCTGTAAGGCCGCTACAGTGGTGTTACCCCTTACAGTCTTTATATAATTTCCGAGATTTTCCCGTGATCGTAATTAAAGTGATGAAATATTCGGAGACGTTCGGAGAAACTCGGATGTTTGCGTAAAAATAATTGTCCGCAAAACTCCGAATTCTTCATATTTGTTCCAATTCATAGAAAAATTCGGAAGAAATCGGAGTTTTTCGGAAAAAAATTGCACTAGGGGCGCGGGATCCTATTATTCTATAATCCTATATTATTGCTATTAATTCTTATTTGATTAGTTATTTTTATTAGTTATTATAATTCACTTTTTTTATTTTTTTTAACTTCCACCTGTACAGGGTTCTTCCCTCTTGATACATACCCCATATTCCAGTTTATATCCCTACCTTGCGGCCGCAGCCGACTTCCCCCTCTGTATTGCATTCACCATGACATTTCTGCCATGGGTATAGGGAAACTGCGGAAAACCTATACCAATACAGCCGGTCCCGAGTTCGCTTCCCAGTCTCGGAGCTAGTCGCGTTTCGTCGAGAAATAACTCACAGACTACAGTCACACTTACATGACACACACCAGTTATCATCATTATTTTAATTAGTTATCTTTTAGTGTCGAAAAATTTTTCGCGGACTCTGACCGCTTATTTTATTAGTTTGTACGTTAATTTAAATATAATAATAAATCTAAATTACAACTTATTTATCTTCGAAAAAATTGCGCTTTACTCACACCCGTCCCTATGCCAAATAAATTGTAATTCATAAAAGTAAGCGGAAATTTATTTAGCCATAAAGCATTATGATAATGCTTTATCGCTTGATGAAAGTCTATGAGCATATAGTATATGAAAGTATTTGGTTAATTATTGAATGAATATAATACGAATATAAATATATTTCCGCTCATATACTTTCATCAAGCGATAAAGCATTATCATAATACTTTTATCAAGCGATAAAGCATTATCATAATGCTTTATCGCTTGATAAAAGTATATGAGCGGAATTGCAATTTTTGTCCAAAAAACTCCGATTTTTCCGGAAAATTTTTCCGATTTTTTCCCGAATTTTTCTATGAATTGGAACAAATATGAAGAATTCTGAGTTTTGCGGACAATTGTTTTTACGCAAACATCCGAGTTTCTCCGAATTTTTCCGAACATTTCATCATTTTTATTACAATCACGGAAAAATCTCGGAAATTACATGCACTCTTTAAGGGGTATCACCACTGTAACGGCCTTACAGGGAGCGTATTTTTTGATATTTTTTTGGCGGAAGAAAATGTGATAAACAAATAATACTTGCGGTATTTATTGAGCATATATTTAAGTATATTGCTATAAATTTTTCATCCGAAAATATTACAAAATGGCGACACTGCAGCAATTCTTCCGAAGCATGTCGAAGCTCTGTGGCACGCAGTATAACTGTGCCATTTTTAATCTATAAGAAAGAGTTTTCTTTTTTATTAAGTCTACATGAGTGTAGCTACTGAAACACGTAGGGGAATTTCGATAAGTTAATTAAAACCATATTTATTAAAAAATAACTGTCTTTAAAAAATTGAACATTTTCAGTCAAATACTCGTCAATTACTTAAAAATCAATATTTCTAAAATCCCCTACGTGGTTTACTTGCAACACTCATCTAGATGTAATTTAAAAAAAATTATTTGGCCAGATTAAAATTGGCACAAGTTATACTGCGTGCCGCAGAGCACCTTAAGTTCAACATGCCTCGGAAGAATTTGCTGCAGTGTCGCCATTTTGTAATATTTTCCCATACATTTATTTGCAATATACTTCAATATATGCTTAATAATTACCCCAAGTATTATTTGTCTAAAACCCTTTGTGGCAGGCCGTTACAGTGGTGTTACCCTTTAAGGAAAATAATGTTTGCAAAAATTTCGGAAATTCATTATTTCTCAGAATTATGAGGGATAAAAAAATGTAATAAGTTTTTTTCACGAAATTCTCTTTTTTATCTATAACTTTTCTCCGAATATCTCCGCACCTTTCATTCAATAGGAAAAAGAACTAAACAAGCATTGAAATCATCTAAGAGCCTCGCGCGTGCCTGAGTCGTGCTGAGATTCCTTTTTCCCTCGAAGCCTTCGTTTCGGCTTTGCCGCACAATGAACGTGCTCAGCGTCCATGGTGATGTAGCTGCCGAAGGCGCGGTCGGGAAACTTAAACCGTGCTCGGCTCTTTCCGAAGATATCCGAGCGTCGCTCGCTCACGGTCACGCGCTACCATGATTGGGTGATGGGCGCGTAAGAGACTAAAGAGGGGGTAACTTTTACGTGCGATCCGGCTGCACTGGACGCGGGTTCGATCCCCGGTAGCAATGTTTCGTTTTTTTTTTATTAAGCATATGCGAATTAAATATCATAAATAATGCCTGAACAGGCGAGAATAGCTAAAGTGAGAGTAAGTTCGAAATTTTCTGAATATAAAATGAAAAAAAAAGTTGATTCACCGCGGATTGAACTCGGACCGTAAGCATCGTTAATCCGCCACGTTACCAATTCAGCCACAACGCTCATTGCAGATAAAGAAACATTTATGATATACCCTGATCCATAATGTTTACTGTTGAAAAAAATGCCGAAACAATCGCGGCAAAGGCTCAAGATTTATTTTTGAACCTTCCACGGTCATTTCGGCGTTTTATTTTTCAACGCGGTTCGTCGTTAATTTTTTAACCCGCATTTTCGGCATAAACGGGCAACCGAGAGAACACAATGATCTCGATACATGTTTTTCACATTGACATTCATTTAATGCATATTCCAATCCGCAGTACGGCCACACATATATGTCGTGCTCGATCAGATGGAAAACCTCGCTCCGTTCGCCCGTCGAGCGAGCGCGATTTGCGAGGGGTAGAGACTTTTCCCCCTCCGAGCTACCCATTCGTGTTCACGCTGACTGCGATACCGACTTGAACGGTGATCACGGACTCGCGCGGCTACAAGGGAATCTGCAACCTCGACAGAGGCGATGATCACGAAATCATACTCCCGAACTCGCCACCGCGATTTAGCGCCATTTACGAGGCACGCCGAAAAGGGCCCCGTTGTACATCTCCCTACTAATCTCTGGTGGCGCTAGGACTCGCGGTCTACGGGCCGTGGGCGCGCGCTCTCTCCCGATCAATTATCGCGCGTCGATAATTGATCGCCCGGTCCTTGATCTAGGCGTTCGATGTCGCCACCGACCGGTCTACGCTAGTCTACTCGAGAGATGTGCCGCGAGCACTCGATTTACCCTTTTTTGCATATGTTTCGGCGCTCTCGTAATTTCGGAATACCTCTTTGTCCCTTCTTTGATCCTGATCCATATAGCTCGATAATCACGGTGTTTGTGTGCGTGTGTGTGTGTGTGTGAGTGTGTGTGTGTGTGTTTCGTATGACTGTAGCATACTCTTCCTTATCTCCTAATGTAATATTTCTTTTATTTTTCAAATTTAATATTCTTCCCTTACATCTATTCGCAACGCTCGCTCGCTATGCTACCTTCTCTGATCCTATTTTCTCCTGCTCTTATTTTTCTCGCTATTTTCGATAATTGTTCGCTCCCCTTAAGTAATTAACTTTCCTTATTGCTCTTTTTCTTTTTCTTTGATTTTCCAGTATTTTCTCGTAAAAATAAATTTATTTTAATTCTTTCTAAAGCCTTTTAGGCGCGACTCCGTTTTTTCCTTGTTTTTCAACGTTCCATGTACCAGACGTTTCCGATCCGCGAGGGATGTACTTTGTCCGATCGTACTTGTCGATCCACGAGGACTGAAAGAAGCGATCTTTCTAATGCTTTTTAGGCGCGACTCCGTGTTTCTCTTGTTTTTCAACGTTCCATGTACCCGACGTTTCCGATCCGCGAGGGATGTACTTTGTCCGATCGTACTTGTCGATCCACGAGGGACTCAAAGAGTGCCTTTCCTCCAAAATTCTCCTCCTTTTATACCCTGATTTTAACGCTTTTCAGGTCCCCTTCTTCTCCGTCTTCCTTTAATAAAATTAGTGGTTATCCGGATTTTACCGGTTTTTCTTTCCCTGTAGTTCAAATAGTCGTTGTGTCCGGTTTTCACTGGTTTTACTTTCCCATTTCTTTGGTCTACCCTTAATCTAATTAGTGGGTCTCTCGCTTACCCAAAATCGGTTACCTTTTGAATTTGTGGTGGGGGAAATAATGATGAGACGGACCTGTACGTCTCAGTATAAACTAAAGAAATAAGCGATCAGAGTGCGCGATACATTTTTTTGTATACATTAATAACGCAGAGAATCAAGAGTTAAATAAGCGTTGAAATCATCTAAAAGCCTCGCGCGTTCCGTCGGGTGACGTCACGCGCAAGTCGTGCTCAGATTGCTTTTTCCCTCGAAGCCTTCGTTTCGGCTTGGCCGCACATGAACGTGCTCAGCGTCCATGTGTTGGTGTAGCTGCCGAAAGCGCGGTTCGGACTCTTCGAGCCCGCTCGGCTCTTGCCGAAGATGTCCGAACGTCGCTCGCTCACGGACACGCGCTACTATGATTGTGTGACGGGCGCGTAAGAGACTAGAGAGGGGGTAACTTTTACGCGCGATCTGGCTGCACTGGTCCCGGGCTCTTCTCTTTGTTCGGCTATCGGTCTTCCCATTGGCTACCAGACCGACCTTATCGTCGAACGCTGATAGGTTCTGGAAAGTTCACGAAATTCTCGGGATTGGACATACGACCGTTATTCCTCTCCGAAGAATACCACCGACAAAAATAAGACGAAGAAGGAAAAGAAGAAACCGTTGTGATCTGTTTATGGTCCTCGCGGCCGTTGCGGTTGCTCGGATTACGTACAAAGTAGATGCGTCCGTAACCACCACCCTTTTTCGTTTTCGTTCGTCCCTTGAAGATATGGAAGCTGGTCTAAAGTGTCGACAATTCGAGGACGATCAGACTTCGTAGTTTTCGATTATATCGTTCGGGTTATAGCGTCGTTTTCGGGGAAGAAAAAATTAAAATCATATCGCCATTTTTTCAAGAGTATTGTGTGGAAAATCGATGTGTTTTTCCCAAATTTGAATACAAACCCAAATAAACCTAGACATTTTCGAGAACAGAGTTTAGTTTGTTTGGCTTTGTCGATGACGTTATTTTTTAAAATGTTTGGGCTTGCCGATAACGACATTTTGGCGAATGTTCTGGTTTGTCGATTAGGTTATTTGGAAAAATGTTTGGGTTTGCTGGCGGCGCAATTTTAAAAAAGTTTTGGGTTTGCCAATGACGTAATTTTGTAAAATTGAGTGCGTCGACGACGTCATTTCAATAAGGGGCCGTACGTAAATTACGGTCACGATTTTAGTCACGATTTTAACCCTCAATCCATGAAGGGTTTTTCGGCACACTCAATCCATAAAGGGGGGTCATTTTTGTCTGCGCGCTACCACACTCAGAATTATTGATAAAAAAATCTGTAAAGATTCATGGTTCATTTTTAAAATGTACTTTTGAAGGACGAACACGAGTTTTCGGATATTGTTATTTTTAATATATTCTTTCAAAACAGATATCAAGCAATGCGCGAAAAAAATGCGTTTTTATAATTTCTGCCCGGACAGATTTGACCGGACTTCATGGGTTGAGGGTTAAAACTTCCAGAAATAGCAAAATTTCTGCATGTTCAAGTTTTCAATTTAAACCTCGAGTACAATTTTACCGTGGACAGCTCACAGCTTTCTATACGCAATGTCAGTTAAGGGGGAAAATTACTGTGCAAAAACTTACACAGTAGCTTTCCCACATCCCCCAAGCAAAATTTTAAGGACATTTTTTCAAAATAATTCTTGAAAGTACTTGTATTAAAAAATATGTTGGCAGCATTTTTATTCACAAGTCCGAAAATTGACGGAGTTATAGTCACGTAAGTGAGAACAGGTAGCGCGACCGGTAAGTGCCCTCAATCCCTACAGGTGGGGCATCATTTACAATAGATAAAGTACAGGCTCTTATTATTTTGTGAACTATCATGAAGATGAAGAACCGTCATATCGCCCGCGACTAGATGTTTCAATGTAAGTATCAATATTCTAGAAAATATCGTAACTTTATATCAAGAAACACGGAACGAAAACTTTGAACGCGTTTTTCTCGAAACTAGTTTTTTCGACCTTGTCCGAGCGAATACTTAAAAACTTATCAACCGATTTTCAATTTTTTTTTTAACATTTTTGTAATCGCAGTGATTTGATAATTACTATTGATACTATTTGATAATTACTATTTTTAAAGACTGCTCGAATACAGAAAAAAAAGCCTTGAAAATAGAAAAAAAATGTCCAAACTTTCGGCATTTTGTAAAAAAAAACGAAAATAAGAAAACAGCTGCGCATAACGATAGCTACATTTGTATAGATATCGATAAATTGTTGACTTTTCATTTACAGATAACCTTTCATAAAGATGTCGATGAGACAATGAAGAGACATTTTTTTTCGGCGTCAAATCAAGGGATATATCTCTGTTAATTTTCAAGATTTTGTCACAAAAATTGGTATAAAACTAGATGAATATATACTTCATAAAATGAGTATAAACCCGATCCTTTCATAATTAGTTATGTCTATGAATTTTCAAAAAAAAAAACCGTTTCATAAACCTGTAATAGCATGCTTTCAGATCGGAATGATTAAATTAGCGACCGTTCAAAAAGTATATTTATTTGAACATCTGAAGTGCAGATTTCTTCAGAACAAATTATACCCCACTGTTGTAGAAATGAGCGATATTTTATTGTGAAAAATGTTTTAAAAAAAAGTAGAACAATATATATATACGCGCTAAAACATTCATTCACACATAAATTGCATTCAATTGCGTCCGCAGATTGTAGGCCATATTTTGAATTTGTCAATTCAGCGTGTAATTAAAAAAAATTCCCAAATTCACAATTTTTTCTGTTATTACTTACCATTGAAGATTATTAAAAAAAAACATGTCCCATTTTCTCAAAATTTCTGGAAGGTATTGCAGGTCGAAAAACGGCTGGGGTTGATTCGACCCACGATGACTGTTAAGGGTTAATAAAAAGGATAATAACTTGTTAGATTCCCAATCGCGAAATTACGGAAAAAAATACGAGAGAACGACGTTCGAATGTGTTTTATTGAAAGAAAGGGGGAAAAACGACAGTGACGAGAAGCAAAAAGCAAACAAAATGAATCTAGCCAAGGAGCAAAAAGTCTCAAAACTCTAGGACGATCCGTCGAAATGATGGAATCTCCGAGAGGTGGATTCAGAAGGTCATAAGAGGAGGGAAACGCGAAAAAGAAAACAAAAAAAAGATTTTTTTTATATGCCCGAGAACGGACTGTGAGAAAATGACGAGATAATCGAGGTAAAGATCGCATTGTTCCATGAACGATGATACCGATAAATACGAGACCTTTTGGTTCTAATTTTGATGACGCTTGGCGTTATCATGCACTTTTTTCTGAGGAAACTTAACAAAAAAGGGACAAGTAAACTTTAGTGTGAATAATCAGTATTTTGGGATGGTACAGAAGTAATTACAATTGACCATAAAATATTAATAGTCTGAATTGCTGTTTTCGGATATTTAGAGAATTTTTGTAAATCACAGTAAGAATGTCTTAGAAAAAAAATTATAAGGAATTTTAACCAAACAAACGCGTCAAATTGAGATGACGAATTAGGAAATAAAAATGGAATTACGAATGAGTAGAATGTAAAATATAAAAGGTTTTTCAGTATAAATATTCTGTATTTTGTAATGGTACAGAATTATAATTGACCATAAAATGTTAATAGTCCAAATGGTAGTTTTTAGAATTTTCAGACAATTCCTGGAAAATTATAGTACGACCAGCTATTTAAAAAATAATGAAAAAATTGCATGAAACGAACGAGTAATATTGAAATGATGAATTATGAATTTAAATTTGAATTACGAATGAGAAGTATGCAAAATTCAGGTTTCTGTTTGTAAATCGTTTTTGCACACCAAGAGAGACCTCTAAAATTCTTTCAGCGAAATCGGACAAAAGTGGGACTAGTAGAATGCAGTATTTGTAATGGTAAACTTTAAACGTTTTTTTTGGAACACCACAGGAAGAACGTATATTTATTGTTAATCTACAAGGAAATTGAAGGAAAAAAACGAGAAAATTGAAATGATGAATTATGGACTTTAATTGGAATTATTGAAGAGTAAAACTATAAACTAAAAATGTTTATTTCGGATTACCTGTCGTTGCAGTCACACCAAGAATGATTAAAAATTCTTTCACTAAAATCGAACAAAAAAGGGACAAGGAAAATTCAGTATTTTGCAATGAAACAGAAGCAAGTAGAGGAGCTAGGCCGGTTCTGCTTCACTTTGGGGGGAGGGTCAAGGGGGGGAGGGTCAAGTGGGGGAGGGCCAAGTGGGGGAGGGTCAAGTGGGGGAGGGCCAAGTGGGGGAGGGTCAAGTGGGGGAGGGTCAAGCGGGGGAGGGTGAAGTGGGGGAGGGTCAAGTGGGGGTCAAGGGGGGGGGGGGGGGTCAAGTGGGGGAGGGTCAAGGGGGGAGGGCCAAGTGGGGGAGGGTCAAGTGGGGGAGGGTCAAGGGTTGGGTCAAGGGGGGAGGGTTCAGGTGGCGGTGTCCAGATGGCGGTGTCCAGGGGGGGGTCAAGGGCCGGTGTCCAAGAGGGGGGGGGGGTGTCCAGGGGGGTCGCTGAAGGCGGTGTCGGGGGGAGGGGGTGTCGCTGGACGCGAGTGACGTCACAGAGTGGCCTCTGTGGAGGGGGGCCATGTGGTCCGTGGAGCGTCTGGCAGGGAAGCCGCCGTCGATAAGTGTTGTGTATGTGAAGGGCGGCGCCTTTCAAAGTTCAATATTTATGACCTGCAGATGGTTCCAGCCGACAGACAGGTCCTGACAGGTTTCTCGGGGAAAAATCTTTAGGGATCAAAGGAACCGCGGATGGACCACTTGAGCGCAGCTCTTGTCGAGGCCTCCATTCCGAAATATAACGTCAAGATGTTCGCATGTGCGAGTATGTACGCAGTGCATCCGGCCAAGCACCCCCTGGACTTGACCAAAAACGAGCTCGAACAGGTTCCAAAGGTCTTGCTCCTAAAATATTGGGGTAAATATATTGGCTTATTGTTGGATCGTTTGCCAGAACATCATCGGAATGACAGTGAAGTGATATCATATCTTCCATGCTTGGAGCACTATAATACACCACAGATGAAAGATCACATCGATGGCCCCTCACCTCAACGTCGGGAGTGTGAAAAATGCTGTGAAAATTCTCCACGTATTGGGTTCTTCGAACGTGTTTGAACCAGTTTTTCGGGAGCGTGAAAAATGTCTGGGGCAAATTCTCCACGGTTCTTCGAACGTGTTCGAACCTGTTTTTCACGATTGGAAAAGAGGAGAGAGGCTTGACAATTTGAGTGGGAGGCTTACGAGGCAGATTATATTTCTGTGGACCAAGCTTAGACTGCACTATTCCACTGCACCATCAACATCTAAAAGAACTTTGAAAGTGCGTGGAAAATGGATCTCTCGAGTATCAACAAAGTCGGCCGGATGGCGAAATTCCTCCCAACGAAGAAGCTGTCAGAACTCCCCGTTAAGTCGGAACGACTAATCTCCGACATAAGGGCCGTACAAACCAAATTTGGAAAACGCTACATCGCAGACATCGCGGATGAGTTCTCTGTCTTCTTACCGGCACGGCTTGTGAAGGCCTTCGACCAAGATCCGACAATGTTCGAGAGTATGCTGCAAGTGGCACGCGACGGTCAGCTCTGCATGCAGTATATTGGTGGAAAATACAACAGTGTCGAGTTCCGTCGTCTCTAAACATGGTGGACGGAAAAAAATCGTTGGAACACCATCGTCAAACAGCTGTCCGCATCATCGAGAATATGCTGCAACTGGTCAACTCAGTGGTTCGGAACTACAACAGCGTTCCATCGTCTCCAAGCGTGGAGACAAAATTGGGCACCACCGTTCGCATGGTTTTTTTTCAAAGTGCTGACAATGTAAAAATGTATATGTTTAATCGAATTGTAAATGATGGATGTTTTCGTCGTAAAATAAAGAATACAAATGACATTTTCATCTAGATGTGTTTTATTGATTAAAAAACATCCCTCTCTCGTGCTTCGTATACGCTCAACCAGCTTTTCACCGATTTTACATTCTCATGGGCGCAGTTTGTATTGAAGGGATGATGGGGGGCATTTGGAGTTAGTGATTTTGGGCAGCGATGGACAGTCCAGAGTCTCCAAGTCATTTTTCGAATCCCTTCGCATAGATGTTGGGGGCACCTTGCAAGATTTCTCGAATTGTCTTTCTAGCTGCCTCGTATGGTATGCCATTATGATCCCAAGGAATTCCATGGAAATTGCGTTCCAGCCACTTGTTTGTCATTTTGTACTTGGCCGGTAAAGAGTCCCATGCAAATGGTGCGTCGAAGGCGAGCGTCAGTGGTTCAGCATTCTTCCCATGGAGTTTGACGATGGACATCTCCTTCAGGACCAATTCGTTGACGGGTCTCTTAAAGCCCTGCAGGTCGACGATAAGCTCCATGTTGACTGAAGTGGATGTCCATTGGCATGATTTTATACAATTTTTTTAACTCCGCCACTGATTGGATTATACTCTTCGTGAGACGGTGCAGAGACTTCCGAAGACATTCATAAGACGTTCGAAGACATTCAAGAGACGTTAGAAAACATTCATAAGGCGTTTGAAGGCATGCGTGAGTGGTTCAAAGAGTTTCAAAAGACTTTCTACGACGTCATGAGACGTTTGAAGGTGTTCGTGAGGCCTTCAAGAGACTTTCGAAAGCTTTTAAAGACATTCATGAGAGTGTCGAAGACATTCAAGAGATCTTTGACAATATTCACAATACGTTTGAAGACATCGATGAGCAGTTCGACGACGTTTTAGAGACTTTCAAAGACATTCACGAGGGGTTCGAAGACGTTCAAGAGAATTGCGACGACATTCATAATACGTTCGAAGACATTCATGAGGGGTTCGGAGACGCTTAAGAGAGACTTTCAAAGATATTCACGAGGGGTTTGAAGACGTTTGAAAGACTTTCGACGACACTCATAATACGTTTGAAGATGTTCAAGAGACTTTCAAAGACATTCGCGAGAGGTGCGAAGACGTTCAGAGATTTTCAAAGGCATTCACGTGGGTTTCGAAGACGTTCAAGAGACTTTCAGAGACATTTGCGAGAGGTGCGAAGACGTTCAGAGACTTTCGAAGACATGTAAGAGATCTTTGACAATATTCATAATACGTTTGAAGACATCGATGAGAGGTTCGACGACGTTTTAGAGACATTCAACGACATTCGTGATACGTTTGAAGACATTCATGAGAGGTTGCAAGACGCTTGAGAGACTTTCAAAGACATTCACGAGGCGTTCGAAGACGTTTAAGAGAATTTCAATGACATTCATAATACGTTTCAAGTCATTCATAAGGGGTTCGAAAACGCTTGAGAGACTTTCCAAGACATTCACGAGGCGTTCGAAGACGTTAAAGAGAATTTCAACGACATTCATAATACGTTTGAAGACATTCATGAGGGGTTCGAAGACGCTTAAGAGAGACTGTCAAAGACATTTACGAGAGGTTCGGAGACGCTTGAGAGACTTTCGAAGACATTCACGAGGCGTTCGAAGACGTTAAAGATAAATTCAACGACATTCATAATACGTTTGAAGACATTCATGAGGGGTTCGAAGGCGCTTAAGAGAGACTTTCAAAGACATTCACGAGAGGTTCGGAGACGTTTAAAAGACTTGCGACGACACTCATAATACGTTTCAAGACGTTCAAGAGACTTTCGAATACGTTCAAGAGACTTTCAGAGACATTCGTGAGAGATGCGGAGACGTTCAGAGACTTTCGAAGACATTCAAGAGATCTTTGACAATATTCATAATACGTTTGAAGACATCGATGAGGAGTTCGACGACGTTTTAGAGACTCAAAGATATTCACGAAGGGTTTGAAGACGTTCAAGAGACTTTCAACGACATTCGTGATACGTTTGAAGACATTCATGAGGGGTTCGAAGACCCTTAAGAGGGACTTTCAAAGACATTCACGAGGGGTTCGGAGACGTTTAAAAGACATTCAACGACACTCATAATACGTTTGAAGACGTTCAAGAGAATTTCAACGACATTTATAATATGTTTCAAGACATTCATGAGGGGTTCGAAGACGCTTGAGAGACTGTCAAAGACATTCACGATGCGTTCGAAGACGTTCAAGAAATTTTCAACAACATTCATAATACGTTTGAAGACATTCATGAGGGGTTCGAAGGCGCTTAAGAGAGACTTTCAATGAAATTCACGAAGGGTTCGGAGACGTTTAAAAGACGTTCGACGACACTCATAATACGTTTGAAGACGTTCAAGAGACGTTCGAATACGCTCAAGAGACTTTCAGAGACATTCGTGAGAGGTGTGGAGACGTTCAGAGACTTTCGAAGACATCCAAGAGATCTTTGACAATTTTCATAATACATTTGAAGACATCGATGAGGGGTTCGAAGACGCTTGAGAGACTTTCAAAGACATTCATGATGCATTCGAAGACGTTCAAGAGACTTTCGACGACATTCGTGATACGTTGAAGACATTCATGGGGAGTTCGAAGAGGCTTAAGCGAGACTTTAAAAAATATTCACGAGGGGTTCGAAGACGTTCAAAAGACTTTCGACGACACTCATAATACGTTTGAAGACATTCATGAGGGGTTCGAGACGCTTGAGAGACTTTCAAAGACATTCACGAGAGGTGCGAAGACGTTCAGAGACCTTCGAAGACATTCAAGAGATCTTTGACAATATTCATAATACGTTTGAAGACATCGATGAGCAGTTCGACGCCGTTTTAGAGACTTTCAGAGACATTCACGAGGGGTTTGAAGATGTTCAGAGACTTTCGAAGACATTCAAGAGATCGTTGACAATATTCATAATACGTTTGAAGACATCGATGAGGGGTTCGAGGGCGCTTGAGAGACTTTCAAAGGCATTCACGAGAGTTTCGAAGACGTTCAAGAGACTTTCGACGACATTCATGATACGTTTGAAGACATTCATGAGGGGTTCGAAAACGCTTAACAGAAACTTCCAAAGACATTCACGAGGGGTTCGAAGACGTTCAAGATCCTTTAGACAACATTTATAATACGATTGGAGACATTCATGAGGAGTTCGAAGACGCTTAAGAGAGACTTTCAAAGACATTGACGAGGGGTTCGAAGACGTGAGGTGCGAAGCGAGACTTTCACAGACATTCACGAGGGGTTTGAAGACGTTCAAAATACTTTCGAATATGTTCTAAAGACTTTCCACGACATTCATAATACGTTTGAACACATTCATGAGGGGTTCGGAGACGCTTAAGAGACTTTCAAAGACATTCACGAGGCGTTTGAAGACGTTCAAGAAACGTTCGAATACATTCAAGAGACTTTTGACGACATTCATAATACGTTTGAAGACGCTTAAGAGACTTTCAAAGAAATTCACGAGAGGTGCGAAGACATTCAGAGCGACTTTCGAAGACATTCAAGAGATCTTTGACCATGTTCATAATACGTTTGAACACATCGATGAGGGGTTCAACGGCGTTTCAGAGACTTTCAAAGACATTCACGAGATGCTCCAAAACGTTCAACAGACAATCGACGACATTCATAATCGTTTTTTCAGACATTCATGAGGGGTTCGCTGACGCTGGAGAGACTTTCAAAGACATTCGCGAGAGGGTGAATCCCTTTTTGGCATGAATGTTTGGGCGAATTCCAAACAAACCCAAACAATGCCAGCAAAACTCAAACATCATGAAAGTCTTCGATGACGTTTGAGATAATACGACTTTCGACGACATTCATAAACTAAAGACTTTCATGACGTTTGAGTTTTACTGGCACTGTTTGGGTTTGTTTGGGATTCGCCCAAACATTCATGCCACAAAGGGATTCACCCTCCCGCGAATGTCTTTGAAAGTCGCTCCAGCGTCTGCGAACCCCTCATGAATGTCTGAAAAAACGATTATGAATGTCGTCGAATGTCTGTCGAACGTTTTGGAGCCCCTAGTGAATGTCTTTGAAAGTCTCTGAAACGCCGTTGAACCCCTCATCGATGTGTTCAAACGTATTATGAATATGGTCAAAGATCTCTTGAATGTCTTCGAAAGTCTCTCTGAATGTCTTCGCACCTCTCGTGAATGTCTTTGAAAGTCTCTTAAGCGTCTTCAAACGTATTATGAATGTCGTCAAAAGTCTCTTGAATGTATTCGAACGTTTCTTGAACGTCTTCAAACGCCTCGTGAATGTCTTTGAAAGTCTCTTAAGCGTCTCCGAACCCCTCATGAATGTGTTCAAACGTATTATGAATGTCGTGGAAAGTCTTTAGAACATATTCGAAAGTATTTTGAACGTCTTCAAACCCCTCGTGAATGTCTGTGAAAGTCTCGCTTCGCACCTCACGTCTTCGAACCTCTCGTCAATGTCTTTGAAAGTCTCTCTTAAGCGTCTTCGAACTCCTCATGAATGTCTCCAATCGTATTATAAATGTTGTCTAAAGGATCTTGAACGTCTTCGAACCCCTCGTGAATGTCTTTGGAAGTTTCTGTTAAGCGTTTTCGAACCCCTCATGAATGTCTTCAAACGTATCATGAATGTCGTCGAAAGTCTCTTGAACGTCTTCGAAACTCTCGTGAGTGCCTTTGAAAGTCTCTCAAGCGTCCTCGAACCCCTCATCGATGTCTTCAAACGTATTATGAATATTGTCAAAGATCTCTTGAATGTCTTCGAAAGTCTCTGAACGTCTTCAAACCCCTCGTGAATGTCTCTGAAAGTCTCTAAAACGGCGTCGAACTGCTCATCGATGTCTTCAAACGTATTATGAATATTGTCAAAGATCTCTTGAATGTCTTTGAAGGTCTCTGAACGTCTTCGCACCTCTCGTGAATGTCTTTGAAAGTCTCTCAAGCGTCTCGAACCCCTGATGAATGTCTTCAAACGTATTATGAGTGTCGTCGAAAGTCTTTTGAACGTCTTCGAACCCCTCGTGAATATTTTTTAAAGTCTCGCTTAAGCCTCTTCGAACTCCTCATGAATGTCTTCAACGTATCACGAATGTCGTCGAAAGTCTCTTGAACGTCTTCGAATGCATCGTGAATGTCTTTGAAAGTCTCTCAAGCGTCTTCGAACCCCTCATCGATGTCTTCAAATGTATTATGAAAATTGTCAAAGATCTCTTGAATGTCTTCGAAAGTCTCTGAACGTCTCCACACCTCTCACGAATGTCTCTGAAAGTCTCTTGAGCGTATTCGAACGTCTCTTGAACGTCTTCAAACGTATTATGAGTGTCGTCGAACGTCTTTTAAACGTCTCCGAACCCTTCGTGAATTTCTTTGAAAGTCTCTCTTAAGCGCCTTCGAACCCCTCATGAATGTCTTCAAACGTATTATGAATGTTGTTGAAAATTTCTTGAACGTCTTCGAACGCATCGTGAATGTCTTTGACAGTCTCTCAAGCGTCTTCGAACCCCTCATGAATGTCTTGAAACATATTATAAATGTCGTTGAAATTCTCTTGAACGTCTTCAAACGTATTATGAGTGTCGTTGAATGTCTTTTAAACGTCTCAGAACCCCTCGTGAATGTCTTTGAAAGTCTCTCTTAAGGGTCTTCGAACCCCTCATGAATGTCTTCAAACGTATCACGAATGTCGTTGAAAGTCTCTTGAACGTCTTCAAACCCTTCGTGAATATCTTTGAGTCTCTAAAACGTCGTCGAACTCCTCATCGATGTCTTCAAACGTATTATGAATATTGTCAAAGATCTCTTGAATGTCTTCGAAAGTCTCTGAACGTCTCCGCATCTCTCACGAATGCCTCTGAAAGTCTCTTGAACGTATTCGAAAGTCTCTTGAACGTCTTCAAACGTATTATGAGTGTCGTCGAAAGTCTTTTAAACGTCTCCGAACCTCTCGTGAATGTCTTTGAAAGTCTCTCTTAAGCGTCTTCGAACCCCTCATGAATGTCTTCAAACGTATTATGAATGTCGTTGAAAGTCTCTTGAACGTCTTCAAACCCTTGGTGAATGTCTTTGTCTCTAAAACGTCGTCGAACCCCTCATCGATGTCTTCAAACGTATTATGGATATTGTCAAAGATCTCTTGAATGTCTTCGAAAGCCTCTGAACGTCTCCGCACCTCTCACGAATGTCTCTGAAAGTCTCTTGAACGTCTTCGAACGCCTCGTGAATGTCTTTGAAAGTCTCTCTTAAGGGTTTTCGAACCCCTCATGAATGTCTTCAAACGTATCACGAATGTCGTTGGAAGTCTCTTGAATGTCTTCAAACCCTTCGTGAATATCTTTGAGTCTCTAAAACGTCGTCGAACCCCTTATCGATGTCTTCAAACGTATTATGAATATTGTCAAAGATCTCTTGAATGTCTTCGAAAGCCTCTGAACGTCTCCGCACCTCTCACGAATGTCTCTGAAAGTCTCTTGAACGTAGTGGAAAGTCTCTTCAACGTCTTCAAACGTATTATGCGTGTCGTCGAAAGTCTTTTAAACGTCTCCGAACCTCTCGTGAATGTCTTTGAAAGTCTTTCTTAAGCGTCTTCGAACCCCTCATGAATGTCTTCAAACGTATTATGAATGTCGCTGAAATTCTCTTTACCGTCTTCGAACGCCTCGTGAATGTCTTCGAAAGTCTCTCAAGCGTCTCCGAACCTCTCGTGAATGTCTTTGACAGTCTCTCTTAAGCGTCTTCGACCCCCTCATAAATGTCTTCAAACGTATTATGAATGTCGTTGAAATTCTCTTGAACGTCTTCGAACGCCTCGTGAATGTCTTTGAGTCTCTAAATCGTCGTCGAACCCCTCATCGATGTCTTTAAACGTATTATGGATATTGTCAAAGATCTCTTGAATGTCTTCGAAAGCCTCTGAACGTCTCCGCACCTCTCACGAATGTCTCTGAAAGTCTCTTGAACGTATTCGAAAGTCTCTTGAACGTCTTCAAACGTATTATGAGTGTCGTCGAAAGTCTTTTAAACGTCTCCGAACCTCTCGTGAATGTCTTTGAAAGTCTCTCTTAAGCGCCTTCGAACCCCTCATGAATGTCTTCAAACGTATTATGAATGTCGTTGAAATTCTCTTTAACGTCTTCGAACGCCTCGTGAATGTCTTCGAAAGTCTCTCAAGCGTCTCCGAACCTCTCGTGAATGTCTTTGACAGTCTCTCTTAAGCGTCTTCGAACCCCTCATGAATGTCTTCAAACGTATCATGAATGTCGTTGAAATTCTCTTTAACGTCTTCGAACGCCTCGTGAATGTCTTGGAAAGTCTCTCAAGCGTTTTCGAACCCCTTATGAATGTCTTGAAACGTATTATGAATGTCGTTGAAATTCTCTTAAACGTCTTCGAACGCCTCGTGAATGTCTTTGAAAGTCTCTCAAGCGTCTTGCAACCTCTCATGAATGTCTTCAAACGTATCACGAATGTCGTTGAATGTCTCTAAAACGTCGTCGAACCTCTCATCGATGTCTTCAAACGTATTATGAATATTGTCAAAGATCTCTTACATGTCTTCGAAAGTCTCTGAACGTCTTCGCACCTCTCGCGAATGTCTTTGAAAGTCTCTTGAACATCTTCAAACGTATTATGAGTATCGTCGAAAGTCTTTCAAACGTCTTCAAACCCCTCGTGAATGTCTTTGAAAGTCTCTCTTAAGCGTCTCCGAACCCCTCATGAATGTCTTCAAACGTATTATGAATGTCGTCGCAATTCTCTTGAACGTCTTCGAACCCCTCGTGAATGTCTTTGAAAGTCTCTAAAACGTCGTCGAACTGCTCATCGATGTCTTCAAACGTATTGTGAATATTGTCAAAGATCTCTTGAATGTCTTCGACACTCTCATGAATGTCTTTAAAAGCTTTCGAAAGTCTCTTGAAGGCCTCACGAACACCTTCAAACGTCTCATGACGTCGTAGAAAGTCTTTTGAAACTCTTTGAACCACTCACGCATGTCTTCAAACGCCTTATGAATGTTTTCTAACGTCTCTTGAATGTCTTCGAACGTCTTATGAATGTCTTCGGAAGTCTCTGCACCGTCTCACGAAGAGTATAATCCAATCAGTGGCGGAGTTAAAAAAATTGTATAAAATCATGCCAATGGACATCCACTTCAGTCAACATGGAGCTTATCGTCGACCTGCAGGGCTTTAAGAGACCCGTCAACGAATTGGTCCTGAAGGAGATGTCCATCGTCAAACTCCATGGGAAGAATGCTAAACCACTGACGCTCCCCTTCGACGCACCATTTGCATGGGACTCTTTACCGGCCAAGTACAAAATGACAAACAAGTGGCTGGAACGCAATTTCCATGGAATTCGATGGGATCATAATGGCATACCATACGAGGCAGCTAGAAAGACAATTCGAGAAATCTTGCAAGGAGCCCCCAACATCTATGCGAAGGGATTCGAAAAATGACTTGGAGACTCTGGACTGTCCATCGCTGCCCAAAATCACTAACTCCAAATGCCCCCCATCATCCCTTCAACACAAACTGCGCCCATGAGAATGTAAAATCGGTGAAAAGCTGGTTGAGCGTATACGAAGCACGAGAGAGGGATTTTTTTTAATCAATAAAACACATCTAGATGAAAATGTCATTTGTATTCTTTATTTTACGACGAAAACATCCATCATTTACAATTCGATTAAACATATACATTTTTACATTGTCAGCACTTTGAAAAAAAACCATGCGAACGGTGGTGCCCAATTTTGTCTCCACGCTTGGATACGATGGAACGCTGTTGTAGTTCCCAACCACTGAGTTGACCAGTTGCAGCATATTCTCGATGATGCGGACAGCTGTTTGACGATGGTGTTCCAACGATTTTTTTCCGTCCACCATGTTTAGAGACGACGGAACTCGACACTGTTGTATTTTCCACCAATATACTGCATGCAGAGCTGACCGTCGCGTGCCACTTGCAGCATACTCTCGAACATTGTCGGATCTTGGTCGAAGGCCTTCACAAGCCGCGCCGGTAAGAAGACAGAGAACTCATCCGCGATGTCTGCGATGTAGCGTTTTCCAAATTTGGTTTGTATGGCCCTTATGTCGGAGATTAGTCGTTCCGACTTAACGGGGAGTTCTGACAGCTTCTTCGTTGGGAGGAATTCCGCCATCCGGCCGACTTTGTTGATACTCGAGAGATCCATTTTCCACGCACTTTCAAAGTTCTTTTAGATGTTGATGGTGCAGTGGAATAGTGCAGTCTAAGCTTGGTCCACAGAAATATAATCTGCCTCGTAAGCCTCCCGCTCAAATTGTCAAGCCTCTCTCCTCTTTTCCAATCGTGAAAAACTGGTTCGAACACGTTCGAAGAACCGTGGAGAATTTGCCCCAGACATTTTTCACGCTCCCGAAAAACAGGTTCAAACACGTTCGAAGAACCCAATACGTGGAGAATTTTCACAGCATTTTTCACACTCCCGACGTTGAGGTGGGGGGCCATCGATGTGATCTTTCATCTGTGGTGTATTATAGTGCTCCAAGCATGGAAGATATGATATCACTTCACTGTCATTCCGATGATGTTCTGGCAAACGATCCCACAATAAGCCAATATATTTACCCCAATATTTTAGGAGCAAGACCTTTGGAACCTGTTCGAGCTCGTTTTTGGTCAAGTCCAGGGGGTGCTTGACCGGATGCACTGCGTACATACTCGCACATGCGAACATCTTGACGTTATATTTCGGAATGGAGGCCTCGACAAGAGCTGCGCTCAAGTGGTCCATCCGCGGTTCCTTTGATCCCTAAAGATTTTTCCCCGAGAAACCTGTCAAGACCTGTCTGTCGGCTGGAACCAGCTGCAGGTCATAAATATTGGACTTTGAAAGGCGCCGCCCTTCACATACACAACACTTATCGACGGCGGCTTCCCTGCCAGACGCTCCACGGACCACATGGCCCCCCTCCACAGAGGCCACTTTGTGACGTCACTCGCGTCCAGTGACACCCCCCCCCCCCCCCCCGACACCGCCTTCAGCGACCCCCTTGGACACCCCCCCCTCTTGGACACCGGCCCTTGACCCCCTCCTGGACCCCGCCACCTGAACTCTCCCCCCTTGACCCCCCCTTGTCCCTCCCCCACTTGACCCTCCCCCACTTGACCCTCCCCCCCTTGACCCTCCCCCCCTTGACCCTCCCCCACTTGACCCTCCCACACTTGACCCTCCTCCACTTGGCCCTCCCCCACTTGACCCTCCCCCCAAAGTGAAGCAGAACCGGCCTAGCTCCTCTACTGAAGCAATTTCAACTAATCGTAAAATATTATTGGTTGAAATTGGTCTGAATGGTAGGAAAATCACAGTATCTTTAAAAAAATGTACGAGGAAATTAAACGAAACGAACGAGTAAAATTGAAATGAAGAATTATGGATTACACATGGAATTATTTAACAGTAAAAAAATTAAATAAAAAATTCTGATTTCTGTCTTTCAACCATTTTGCCGTCACACTAAGAATTACTATAGAAATTATTTCACCGAAATTGCAATAATCAAATTTCAAATAAATATTCAGTGTTTGGTAATCTTCGATAAGATTACAATCGGCAATAAAACGTGAAGACGTTAATTTGAAAAAAATTTAGGCCTCAAATTGTTTATAAAATGAAAAATATTTATCAGTGAGAAAAAAACTTCGAATAATTACTAAACAAATATACTTGAAAAAATTGTGTTAATATTTGAGATTGATCGGTTTTTGCATTACCGAGAAATCTTTCTCACCGACTTAAAAAACACAGTTTTGAGAAAAACGCGTTGAAAGTTTCAAAAGCACTTTCGAATGCTCTGACACATCATTACAAATGTACGTGTAACTTCGAGAATATTCGCCGGATAGACAAGACATTTTCCGTGTACTTAAATCTATGTACATTAGGAAAAAAAAAGATTTCAAAAATCGATTTCTCGCAAATTTTAATTGTATATAACCCCTTAAAAACTCTTTTTGTTGCACATATCTACTTATAAAAATATAGTCTACTTCATTATTATATATCGGCAACTGAATTAATTCCACCTCGCCGAATTCAAGACAGAATTTTTCGTAGCACCGACGAACATTGTAATTCACCAGAGTAGTGGCGAACAGTAGATTTTCAACACTCAGTCGATCGACTCTATAATATTGTAACGGAAGTCACTGGTATGTGATACGTTTTGCGTTCAATTTTTGGTAACACGAAAAATATTTGTGGGATAAATCATTTGAAAGAGTTACGTTACGGAATAAATCGTCTCGTAGAGAACGGACAAAAATCAATAAAAAATTACGAATTAATCCTTTTTCAGAGGGCATTTCGTGACAATTGAGGGTTCGGATGATCGAGGTTCGGATAACCGAGGTTCTACTGTATTATTATATTTAAATTAACGTATAAACTAAAGAAATAAGCGATCAGAGTGCGCGATACATTTTTTTGTATACATTAATAACGCAGAGAATCAAGAGTTACCGAAACCGAGTTACCGAGAATCAAGAAACCGTCTTTTCTCTCTTTCTAATTTCTCACGCGCTAGAGAGCATTTTTCGGTTTTCGCAGTTCGAGCGTCGAACGTTCTATATATCGATATACATCGCGTATAAGCGCGGCGTTTCCAAATCGCATCTGGATACTTACGTTACGCCGTTTTGCTAGTTATTATCAAATATTTCGAACCTTAAGTAAAAAAAAACCAATATTTAATTTCAACAGAAAGATATAGTTTCTGCAACCATTTTTATTTAGTCAGGGTTCAATATTTTGAATTAATTTTATGTCTATACATAAAATGAATTCAAAATACAGTGAAAGAGATACACCAAACGTGGAATTAGATTTGGTGTAGACACAGTTCTAATTTTTATTACGTTATAAGAAAGAAATAATGCATTTTTATTCAGCGCTGCAGTGATGAAAGCTGCACGACAAGAATTAGCAACACTAACAAATAATTCGAATTTAAATTCGATAAATTAAAATCATACTGCGACTAAGTGTAACTTCAAAGTTGAATTGAAATATCACATTTATAACAATTCGATTTTCCTGTTTCTTTAAATCTATGTCAATTGAAAAAAAGTGTTCACCATAAAAGACTTGAAGATCGTTAAAGAAATTTATTCTCGTTTCCGAACCTGCATTTACATTCTCAGTACTACTATTGGTTGCTGAGATATCGTTGAATTTACACAAAAGGATCCTTGTGCATTGAAAGTTTGATATCTCATTGAAAAATAATGGTTTAGAGATTTAAAAAAAGGGAATTGAAGCTGCATAAACAAAATATTCGGTCCGTGTGAAAATTTGGCTTGAAAAAGAAACAGAAAAATATTTTAAACGATTTTTTTCCCCCCTATATTGTAGCATTACATGCTGACCGTAGCTCCGGAAAATATTTGACCAAAAGCTATAAAAAGTAGACTGTTACAGCATTAACATCCTTTTTTTATCAATCCCGATACAACTATTTTTCACGAAACTTACTTTGTCAAAAATCGAAAAAGAAATAAATATACAACGATTATAGAGTTTGTAAAAATTCCTTGAAATGCGGATGCCTCTCGGCGAATACCATAAGAATACATATTTCACATTGCGGTCGGAAAAATTGGTCAACTCTAGGCCTTTTTGACCGGACTACTGAGGCAGAGGCTCTCACCGACTGGGCCATGAATCCGAAAGAAGTAGCGGAATTAAAGATACTCACAAATCGCTGGAAATATTGTTTTTTCCAAAAAAAAGGAACTTGTTGCGCCTTGAGGCACATAGTCTTGAGGGGAAGATTGTTAAAAGATCAACTTATCAAATGAATTTTTTTTTTTAAATTACCTCCGGAAGTCTCACTATCTTCAGGATGAGGTATTTTTCGAAAAATCGTCCCATTGAATCCATTTCATTGATGTGGATAAGAGTAAGTAGACAATTTTGTTTATTATATACTCTCGAATAGTTGGTCCACCATATTTCAATATTTTTTTTTCATAAATATCACGAGGAAGCCATAAGAAATAAATATTTTCCTGAATGTGTATTTATTATTATGTGGCTCAATTTTAGCGCTGAGCAGTTGAAAAAAATGTACTGGGTTGCCACTGCAACAATGCTTAAAAAAAACGACCTCTTGAATAGTGATTTTCGAAATATGTATGTATATTGCTAACGACTATTTAAAAAAGGTAACCACTGTTTTTTGCCAAATGGCAAAAACCAATTTTCAAAATAGTTACTTACGCTTAATTGAGTATACTAATAGCAACAAATGTAAAAATGGAAGTTTTTTTTGGATATCCGTATGGGTAAAAAAGAACGCCCAGTTACCGGTGGAGCCGAAGGAGCTTGGGGATCGCGACAATCGATGTAGATAGCATACTTCCAGCTTGGATTTTTGATAAGCCGTTTTATCTCTTTTACATATTTAAATGGCAAAAAGTAACTATTTTTAAGACTATTGAAAGAAGTACAATACATTCGCATGTTTACCAGAATTTTTTCGTAAACAGATTATAATGTTTTCAAACCAATTTCTAATCATATTGCAGTTTTACCTGTTTAAATTCATAAGGATACTTCTCATAGAAAATTTGGCTCTCCATAAGATTATTTATATGCACCCTGAAACATCTCCTAGCAGACCGCCGAATGGAGATCGAAATTACTCATGTTGTTTTTTTTTTCATTTGAATTCGACGGTATAGTGATTGCTCATAACATGGGAGGTAAATTTATTAGGCAAGAAGGTGGAACGTTAAATAAATCTGATGGCGCCTGGATAAAAGGGCGATATAAGAGAATTTTACCCTGAAGATCGGTTGCAATCTTTGATGGGATAAACGGCGTAACTGATGATATCATTCCGCGGAGTTATTTGAAGGAGAAGCGAAGCTTCTCCTGTGAGAGTTTAACTTTACATAATAAATTAAGCGATCCAGCTCAAACATTGCTACTGATGGCGCCAATGGCCATTATAACAGTTTTGTGACATGCACTATAAACCTTCGTATACAGTCATCAGATATTTCCCTTTTCCGCTTACTTTCTACTACTTTTGTGCTTTGCCTTCTATTATTTTCTTTCCCCAAATCCACTACTATTTTTATTTGTAACCGCAAACACCAGTAGAGGATGTTTAAACGTATAAAATACGCTCATAGAATGTGCTTGCGTTTTTAAATAATGAATAGCAAAAATGGAGACATTTGTTTAGATGAGCCCTTTTACGTTTTCGTATCATGGCGCCCAAATCACTCCAGCCGTATGATCTGAACGCTGAAATATCATGAGACACAATCCATTTTACATATGTAATCTTAATCGATGTTTTCATACGTGGTGCTATGCTGAATGTTCAATCTTCTAAAGTGTAATCTACAAAATATTCAAAATCACACTACAGTGACGATCGAGAATTATCAGTTCATCGAGGTACGACAAATTTTGCTATTCGAAAACTATTTTTAGCATTGATATATAAGCGACATAAATATCACATGCAGGTAGATAAATGACCACAATTTTCAAACTATTCCCGATGTTAACGTAAGAGCAGTGTGTATAGCATACACCATACAACGAAGACGGAAATGTCAGGCACTTCGAATTTATACCGTAATGCCTTTACGATAAGAATTCTATACAGTACAAGCTCATGTTGATATAGATTTCGACATTTTCTCGCCTTTTATCTAATATGCTATTAATTTATTTCCGCTTTGTTAGCGATTAGTTTCCTTTTTATGATGGAGGGAATTTCTTTAATTCCACATTCGATGCTTATGAGGTTTAACGAAGCTGAATAGCATTGCAAGGGTGAACTTCCATATCCTTAGAAGTTCCTTAGAATAAATCTTATATATGTAAATACTCTTAAGGCTACAGCACTAGAAAGATAAAAATGTTGGGCGTACTCTTAAACGCTAAATACGCTCAAACACAGCGCTTCAAATGTCATATTTTGTGAATTCTCTCGCAGACATAATGTTGCAAAAATATCGTTTCCAAACGTTTCTTTCAGGCACAGACTGCGAATGCAACGAAAAAAATACTCTCACAGAAAATTTTAAAAATATTCTTAAGCAGACTACTGAGGAGATTCAATTTCGAGAATACTGTTAAGCGCAGTACTGCAGCGACAAAACGTTTGATGATAACAAAGACCTAAATGTATACAGCACCACAGCGTAAATACCCATACACATGCAGCATAGCAAACACATTGCTTGTACAATTTTTTTTTCAGACGCAGACTGTCAAGTTGCAATTAACAGAAAATCTTTAGATACAGACGCTGGGGAGATACAAATATTGAAAACAGTCTTCGGCACATTGCTGCTGGGATAAACTTTAAAAAATAATCTTAGATGCCTTACTGCGCAGATAAAGTTTTATACTCCTAGACCCAGACTGCGAAGATGCAATTTTCAGAACATCCATAGATAAGGTGCTGCAAAGAAAAAAAAACTCTGAACTCTTGCCACAGTACTGCTGCGAAATACTTTTCAAAATATTCTTACACGGAGCACTGGACAGATAGCTTTATTATTCGAGACTCTTCGCTGCAAAAACAAATTTTTCGATGATGTTCTGAGATGCAGCGCTGCAAATGTGCAGTTCTGTGACTATCCTAACAGATACAGCTTCGGAGACTAGCCATTTCTTGAAATACCATTCAAACACAGATTGCAAAGATGTAATGTTGATGATATCTCCAGCCACTGCGCTGCGAAGGTGAAAATATTGAAACCATTTTCAGCGATAGTGCTGCGGAGATAAAATTTTGAAATTACTCTTACACCCAGGACTGTAGTGATAAAGATTCGAACAACTACCTGAAAACATAGTACTATCAAGAGAATATGCCAGAAAATTCTTTACTTAAGTAACGCTACCCGAATAAACCGAAATTGTAGGATTTTATACCCCTGTCGTTTATCATGCAAAAAGAAAGCGAGAAAATTCGCTTGAAGGTGGACGATATTTTTTCTAACGTGCAGAATAAAAAGGAAAAATATCCACGTACAAATAAGCGTACTAGGCTAAAAAAAAATTTTGAGTACAAAATTTTCTAAAAAAACAAAATGAAGATACATTTGTTCTCTTTAAAATGCCGCTTGGTAGATTTGATTATCTTTATTTTTGAATCAGTTATTGAACTCTTATGCCCTCTGCACACTGCGCGCGATGGGCGACAAGCGATGAGCGATATCCAATGAGAGCTTGAGTATGACAGAAATGCTCTATGAGAGTGACGTTGCCATTGGATATCGCTCATCGCTCGTCGCTCGCAGTGTGCAGAGGCCATTAGTCCGGTAAGAGATTTGAACTAGTGTTTCGTTCGAATTCGATACCGCCATAACTTCTTGTTATTAATTGTTTTTTTTCGTGATTACATAAGTTGTTTTTAAAGGATTGTTAGTCAATGAAACTTTAAACAATTCTATGATAATATCGAAGAATTAGGTCAATCGGATTCACGTCGAATCAGAATAGCGCGAAAACAAAATAATTTTCAAGCCTTTCGTTGTTGCCCGTGTATGCCGCGAGCAGCGGTGTCGTTCACGCGCTTTGACGAATAGCATTTTGTATATCCCCTCCAACATTTTTCGCGTCGCGGAACTATTGTCTTTTTCCAGTATTACGAAACGCAGTGGCGAGTGTGACACGGTTTTCCGTATTTTCGTTGACACGTTTCTTTGCGACCGCATTTTATCACGATTTCCTTTACACTATTATATTCAGATACACTAGTATATATAGATATTAATAATACTTTTTATTGCTAAGTTTTTCCTTTATCTTTACATTCATAGTTTTTATTACTATTAAGTGTATATATTAAGTCTGTATATTAAAGTTATAGTTTATATATAGTATATATAGTGTGTGTGTGTGTGCACAATTATACACACATATAGTGTATAATTGTGTTGTGATATTTTCAACCCTCGAAACTGTTTTCGTTCTGCAAACTTCTTGTGCATACCCAAAACAATTTTCGGAAATGCCTGGTGGCCGCAGACCGCAGCGACGTATCCTGGCGTCGGAAAAAATCCACGACGGAAGAGTGTACCAGAAGAGTGGACAATCCTCCGATGGAATAACCATGTAAGTTAAAACAATTGTAAAATTTTCACCCGGTACGTTTACAGATTGAATGATCCACCATGCTACCAAAAGAGGTGAAAGGGATATAAAAATTTTGATAGATAGTTTGATAGAAAATTTTGCCCAAAAACATTGTTGATTGAATATTCTCCATGGTCGAATATCATTTAGTAGAAAATGTGCTGAGAATTTTTTTGCTTTTAATCTAGCCCGTCTCGTCTTCACTGTAAATAAATGATGATCGATAGATATTCAAAAATTTCAAAATTAAAATTAATCATCATTCTAGCTACGTAAACAAAATTTCGTGCGCTAAATTGACCAGGGTTTCAACATGATCCTTCCTCTTCTCTTTTTGAAAGCTTGGTGTTATGACGCGAGTGCAAGAGAGATAGCTGAACATTTCGCGGGAGAGCTAAGATCTACCTTCGCCCTGTTCAAGAAGAGGCTATGCATTCTCTCTCTTCGTCTGTCTCTCTGTCTCTCTATCTCTTTCTCTCGTTCGCTCTCGCTCTCCCGCTCTCTCTCATTCGATTCGCTGTTCCGAACAGTGCTCCCTCTCACACTCACGCGGAACCATCCGCGCACGCCTCACCTTCAGCGATACGAGACGACCCATTGCCGAGAAAGAAAAGACAGAAAGAGAACTCTGTCGAACCTCGTGGCGATGCATCGTTTGTTTACATTTTGGCTTGCTACGGCACGAACGCATCCGACCGACGTGTCTCGTAGCGTGTATAAATGTCGAACATCACAGTATTTTATTCGAAGCGCGCTGTGTTGTAAAATGCAATATTTGAAATCATGATGTTAAAATGGCTGATGTTTTTCGCGCTAAATTATTGAATAACAATGACACTTTTGACTTCGATAGTAAGGGAATTATTGTTTTATATATCGTATATAAAAAAAGAGTCAATTATGAATCATTTAAAGATATGCTTTAACCAAAAAAATGACAATTATGGATTGAAAAAAGATTCATGCCTCGGAAAATAACAAACCGCGAAAAATGACATTTCATCGATTTATTGGAAGACAACAACAATTTTAACGCTTAGATTACAACAAAAAAAACCGAAGCAGTTTGGAGTTCTCAGCGTGTTAGGTTGAAAAAATCTACAATATTGTCGCTAGGTTTTTTGTTTCCAAAACATTCTAAGGTAATCGAAAAATCAAAGAATCATTTTCTTCATTTTTTTTTCTAATAAAATTTTTATGAAAAAGACTTGATTTACCCAAAGATGGTAACACAGTTTATAAAGACTACGCTCAAATTTTCACAATAATAAATAAATTTGTTACAATATCGTTGGCTTTACACTATTGCCGTTTTTCCCCAGGAGCTCCAAATTATTGCATATAAACCACTTACAAAATGAAATACATCCAAATACCTGACTAATAAATTTGAGTACTAAATCTTGCATTGCATAGCGCAGAGCGTATCGAATTGAGTTCGGTGATACCTTTCCCGCTTATTCGCGTTGTGGCACGCGTGAATAATAAACGAATTAACTACAAGAGCCTCCTTTCTTTTTATTTCTCGCTACTAAATTATCTCGTGTCTTTAAAGAGCATAAAGGAAATACATGCTATCTCTCAAGTGTAAGAGGGAACGTTGTATGGAACACCGATATCGAGAGAGAGAGAGAGAGGGAGAGAGAGAGAGAGAGAGAAAGGGAGAAAGAAAGTGAGAGAGAGGGAGAGAGATCATCGCTTCAGACCCAGTCTCATAGTATTTACTTTAGAAAATCTATTTTACGAATTTTCTAAAACGGAAATCTCTGTTTATAAATGAATCGACATAAAACGGATAGATATACACATCAACGTCTTTGATTACCCTGGACAACTGTGGTGTCTAGTATTTGCGTATTACTCTATATTTTTTCATCTTCTTTACCAGGCAGTTTAAATTAATCTGCATGCCTACTGATAACGGAAGCCATACGAACAATGCAAAAAAAATTAAAAAAAATCTTTGTGCTGAATGTAATAAATATTGTTTTTTTTTCTACAAAATGCTATAGCGAACAATCGCACGAAATTGAAAATTTGATTCTATTTCACAGCTACTTAAGATGTCAAAAAAAGACGATTTGCTGTGGTACAGCCAAAATGGTGAACGGGACGATTTATCAATTAAATCCCCATTCGGAATTTTGCCAACCGGATCACAGAGAGGAGCTTATTGCCCGGTTTAAAGAAGCATTGGCAGAGGTTCTTTCCCAGCACTGGTACAAGCTGAAACCCTTGTACGATTCATTAGCAGCAGTGTGAGTTATTTTTGTTTGTATTTAAAATCCCATTAGGTCCAAGTTCACAGTTTGGCGGTGTTACTGGAATGCCTCATATTTTCCTGCGAACGGTTGTGCACGGTTTTTATTACGGACTCGAAAATTAAATACGTCAATGTGGCATGGATCGAATAAATGGTGCGCAGAATAAAAAATGATATATACACTGGGCAAAATTTGAATTTTTTCAATATTTATTGATAATACTTTCAAATTACTTTCAATGAATACTTTTTCTATAAAAAAATGTTTAGTGTTGCGAAAAACGTGAAATGAAAAAAGAAAAAAAATGGTGTATTCATTTTTTACTATTAGTCGAATAGCCTAATGTATAAATCGAATCAATCAACTTTTTTTTTTCTTTCATTTATCATTGATATTAAACATTTTTACGAAAATGATATCGTTTTTTACATGACAAAAATGAATTTAAAGAAACAAGTAAAAAAATGCTAAATGTATATTTTCATTGAGTTCTAGCAAAAGTGAAAAGAATGATGTAGAAAATTTTAAAAAAGTAGCTTTCACTTCAGCAGCAAAAATAAGACGTTGACATTAATAATTGATCATTTTCATGTTTCATCGTATTTTCCCATTCAATTATAGTTTACAATAAAATAATAACACATTACAATTATCGACATTCCAATTAGTTAAAGAATTATCAGCGTTTATATGTTTTCGAAACATCCAACGTCGGCGTTTTTTTGAAAACTGTATCTGTTTAAAGTGAAAAGATAAATAATTTTGTATTCTTGAGGAAATGTCTATCGTGGGTTACAATTTTACAAACAAAAATACGAAAATAAAAAATGGTTGGGGCCACAGACTAAATGAAAGGGCGCGTAATGCGTGATATACAGGATGTCCCTCTTTTGAAATCGATCGTGCAAATGTGGGATAGAGGATATGCTGAGTCGATTGCTTTAAGGATATATGGGTCCGAGATGTGCTACCGAATTATTATTCATTTTTAAAGGCGCATCGATCAGGTTTTATCAGCACCCAATGAGACGGCGCACGTTGGTTATCACGTATCGCTGCATCACTACGCGCGCGTTTCGCTCACCGACGTGCGCCGAGTTCATAGGATTTGATTGGTCCGCTTTTAAAGATAAATAATAATTAAGAGATTGATCTGAAACCTGTACGTCTTTATATGAATAGACTCGAAATTCCAGACTCCACTCCACATTCCAGAAACGCCTTTAATAGAGGGATGTCCTGTGACATATGCTACATTAATAAAGAAGTGGTCAGCAATGTCACAATCGTGTAATGCCCGTGAGAACTTTAAAAAATATGAGTTTAATTATGTCTTATTGAGTAATAAGGTTTTTATTATTGAACAATTTTTCTGGAAATTTTGCAATATATCTTTACGACGGGTTGATTTTTACATGCAGTCACCCCGAAGCTGCGATTGTGAAGCCCTATGAGAGTCTCCGAAGCTACATGAAGAAGTGTAGAAGGAGACGCTATCCATCCAACCCGGAAAACATTTCGGACTTCGTTAACCGGCTGATGGATCCGGAAAACGAAAGGATGATAGAGCACGAAACGGGGCGGCTCTTGGTCCAAAGAATAACGGACGAAAATGGTGCGGAGCACGCATTATTTTTCGACCAAAATTTCGTCCGCGGTGAAATGACCGATGCCACGAAATTATTGATCGACGCAACGTTTCGGTCAACGCCCCAAATTCGTGGAGCCCATCAATTATTGACTATCATGGGGATAAAATTCAACCATGTAAGAAATCCTTGCAATATTTCCTCACACTTTGACATTTTTGTTGGTGCTCTTTCAACCGAGATATGGTTTCCCATTTGTATCGAATGAGAAGAAAGAAATGTCAAGAACCCACAAGTTGAACCTATTTAATCTCGTACTGAGCACGTGTTTCATAACAAAATATAACTCGACATCCAATTTCCGTTTTCATGAGGAACTCCTGTTTGCTGATGCTGTCGAATTTTTAACGTGCAGACGTTCAAATATAGGATACGCGCATGCTCAGATATTTAGAACCATGCAAACCGATCATTTATAGAAAATCGTAGCGAAGTGGATGCTAGTTGACTCTCGATACAAAATTTAATTCTTGCAGTAAAAAAACCAGAAATCTATAATCATTTTTCCAATTGATTTCATTTTTGCACAATATAGGGCTTCCCGTTCGCGTGGGTCGTAATGTCGCGAAAAACCCAGGCCGCATACATGGCTGTTTTGCAGCACATTAAAATACACGTGCTACCATTGAACACGATCGTCCTCGTAATGAGCGATTTTGAACGTGGTTTGCGGAATGCCATTGCGAATGTGTTCTCAACGGCACATAGTACCGGATGCAACATCCATTACGATCGGGTAAGTTCTACTAGTTTTGTACTTAAATATGAATCAACAAACTTTCATTGATCATCAACTAATGCTGCACCAATCGTTCAGTTCATTTGTTAATACGGAAGAGGAACTGAAAAAACATTTATCAACTTTTAGGCCATCTATCGAAAAGCGAAGTCCCTAGGCCTTCAACGGATCATTCAGACCGACGCGGAAGCCAAAGAATTTTTTAAAAAAATCCTCGCACTGGCCTACTTGCCAGCGCAATTGGTGGATGTGCAGTACCGCAGAATAAGAGGCGATTTGTCAGCAGACATGAATCGCAGATTCAATGCCTTCCACCAATATTACAGCCGATATTGGCTGCGCACGGTTAAGCCGCAGGGCTTCAGTGTTTACGGTCTGAGTCGGCGAACGAACAACATCATTGAGTCATACCACAACCGATTAGGACATAGGATGGACAGACATCCCGGTCCTTGGGATTTCGTTTGTAAATATAAATAACAGGTGACAATATGTTATTCAATTTAATTATCGATATAAATTCAATTTTGTGCAACAGACAAGCTGCTCAATCTGCAAGAAGACGTTCGCGAGGACATACAACGCCTCCGAAACAATACTCAAATCAGCAAACATGCACGGTACACAACGGTTTTCAAACAAAAATCTTTGATGAAAGGTAAGCTTTTTAACACTTTTTCATATAGATGCATTTGGATAGGTGGAGAGCACTTTTCAATAGAAAAATTAACGCGCGTTTATTTTCGGGTGGCACAATCAAGTTTCAGATGCATCAGATCGTGGTTTGCTCTTTTTTCAGTTACCTGTAATGAAACGAACGGAATCAATGGCATTAATACAACAGTCGTTTATTATACATATATCTATAATTATATTATTTTTAGTCATTACATAATATTTGTTTATATTTATTAATATATGCGTGTGATCTCAGTTTTGTCATATTTGTAATTCGACATATTCGTGAAATTGTGAATATAACAATCGATCGGTGCAGTATCGAATCGGTTGTGCGATTCAATATCAAGTCGTATCGTTTTGATTAGCAATGAGTACAGTTCATTGCAGACACTGAATCATTACCTGTTGAACTCTACATCCTCGGTAGCGGCTCCGCGCCTGCAGCCACACTGATTAAGAACCTTAATCTTAACCGCGTGTTAATTGTTTTCTTGCGCCAAGATTCAACCTCTTGTCTATTATTCATGTATGTCCTACTATTAAAATAACGGAATACAAACTTATACTCCATTCAGCGTGGCAGGAACTGCACCGCCATGAAATAACGGCGGCGGAGTTCATGGAGAAGGCGGCAGCGTTGAAGGGGGACGTAGCAGCCCTGATCGCGCATGAAAGGCAGGATGGCATCGATGAGGCCGAAATGATTGAGCTCCCGGCACAAATACGATTGGGTAAAACCTTATAATCCACACTCTGCCAATCCTACGAACCTTCTTTGGAGAGTTATCATCACGTAGTTTGCCTAGCAAAACTTTTCTAGGAATAATTTCAATAACATAAGTACAAAAACAACCGCTTATGGCTTTATTTTATACGCAATTAGATGACGATCCTGACTACGACAGAGAAGTCTTCACCGACGAACGGCCTGACTGGCTTGCGGACAACGCAGAAGAAGTTGAAGAATCTCCAGAAAATGGTAATGAAAACCAATTTGTTGTACACAGAAAAACCAAGTATCCAGTGAATGCATTTCATGCGAAATGTATAAACATTATCAAAACAGCCTTGCGTTGCAGTAGGTAATATGTATTAAATAAAAATATATCTACTTTCTTCAGAGAACGACTCAGACGACGGAACGTCCGGCGATTCAGCCGATGATTATATAAACGAGGCAGAAAATATAACAGGTAATTTTTTAATATCCGTAAACGAGTCGATTGACTTGTAAATGGGAAAAGAGTATTGAATATCACTTCATTGAATCACTCAATAGCCATGACAAGATTAATGAATTTATGGTATTTAAAATGGAATTTTACCACAATTGATTTACGCTTCATTATTATCTTTTGCGATGCTTATCTAGTTATCTCACTAATTCCTTCTCTTGGTTGTAAATAATTTATTACAATTTTTTGGTGTAGGAGACATCCAGCAAAATGCGCTGTCGGTCGAGGAGGTCGTACGGCAGTGGCAACCACCGGACGACATTGGTAATTTTCATCATATGGAAATTCATAAACTTTTTTTCACCAACCGCAATTTTTGTATGCTTATGTTGTCGTGCAGAAGACGGTGCTTCGGTGGCTGGTCCCGACACCATTTCTTCAGGTAGAGAGTCACCACCGACGACGCGGAATCCAACAGGTAATGGTTGAGTTTCTGCAATTAACTGCGTTGACTGCTAATCAAAACGATGCGATTGCAAGGATTGATGAGCTCATAGACAGTACACTGCTCGTCAACGAAATCTTTGCAGTGCATCGTTCAATTCGAATTTTTTTTAATGAATGCTTATCAAATCTAATAGGGCATGTCTTATTGTAAATAGGGCGCTCAATCGATACACGGGAAGAAGCACGAATAACTCCCGTAGAGCCTACGGCGGAGAAGAATAAAAAACGCAACAAGCGGAGAAAAGGTTCATGATTATAAAAGATGTCACTAAAAAACTATCAGTTATAACAAAAAACCACAATATTGCTTGAATTATATTTAATTTCAGTGATGAGACGAAGCGCAGTTACGCGTTTGCGGGAGGGACCGACAGAAGACGTCGAGGCGCGTCAACTGCGCGCAGAATTGGCGGAGGCGAGAAGCGAGTTGGAGGCAGCCGAAAACAATCGTAAGAACATCATTGCTTATTTACTTCGCGAGGGTGGTAAAAAAATGTGTACAACTTGCAAGGCAAATCAGGATATCGATTCGACCAGGATATAACTTTTATCATCACAATCAAATTGATTAATTAGAAAAATGAAAATATACATCAAAGTTTCACTCTATTTTCGAAAGGTTGAAGTTTATAAAAAATGGTCGTAGCATGAAAAAATCGGTCCAAGCTCAAAGTCTGTCGAAAAATTACTAAACGTTCCAGTTAGGTAAGGCAGGGCAAATAGAACTCAGGAAATGGTGGTTTGGTAAAGAGAAGAACGCGATAAAACGTAAAAGTTAGAAGAGGAATTGATATATAATTTTATGATGATCCAACAGCAGAAGAGCGAAAGTACGCTCTGACGGAAAATAGAATAGAAAAAACGGCGTGGGAAAATAGGACTTTTGAAAGTTTCCTTTAGCTGAAAAGCGTTTCCACTAAAAATGAATTCTTGTGTATCTGGCTTTTTAAGTTGGATTCATATTTATCTTGGATATGTGCACGTTCATGTCCACTTCTATGCAAAGAAGGCAAGGATTTGGACATTTAATAACGGCAACAAAAACAAATAGAAAGAAGTATTAGAAATCATTGGAGAATTATTTCATATACCAAACGAGAGTAATTACTTGATGTATTGAATGGAAAAAAAACCTGCCACGGAAAACGTGAAAAATGCGATAAGAGGAACGATTCGATTTGTTAGGGTCAATAGTGAAAGGAGAAATAATGTACAATGTTGAAGTGTACAGAATGCAAGAAATAAGTGCATCTTGAACCAATGCAGGTGATATCGGGATTATAAGGAGAAAAACACTCGAGATAGGAAAATAAAAATGTCACAAAATTGTTTATGTGCGGAAATGAGACCCGTTAAAAACGGAAATCCGTCGAAAGTAAAAGGAAAGGAGAAAGTTGTAAGGAATATGATTATAGAAGATATTTCTTTTTTGAAGGAAAACAATAAATGCTCATGAGAAGCATAGACGAAATAGAAGAAGGATTTGAAAACTTGAAAACGAACAATTGAAGGAAGGAAAAGTAGAAGATCAAAAAACCTATATCTAATGAGAAACGAAAAAAATATTATTTTCATTTCTCATTTGGCGTTTATCGTGGCTATTCTGGCAAAAAATGAGAAAAATATACGTTGGGTGAACAATGCAAAAAGGCATACGTCTTCATTTTCAAGCAATAGTTGGTGTGTGCGGAAAGATAGCCAAGGAAGAAACCGCTGGGGCCGCTGTGAAAGGGTGGATGAGATTAAGACAAAAAGAAAACATGTAGTATTGTAAGAAAGGAAGAAATATCTTAGCAGAAAAAATGCTAAGTAATATGAAAGCGGAAAATCAGTATTTTGCGAAGAAAATATACAAATAAAATTCAATCCGATTTAGGAAGGATCAGCTGAATGATTTATTAGGTGAAACCACGAGTAAAAGTTCGTCCGCCGCAAATCTTTTTAATGCAATAGTACAATTTAGAAGATTGTTTCCCTGCTGGTATTACATGATTACTGATACATGATTATTAGAAGGATGATATGATTATTACATAGTAAATGATTGCTGGGACATAATTATTAAATGGTTAATAAATAATAGACCTCTAAACAAAAAAATTGCCTTAGAAAACTTTCAAATGCAGAGCTTTTAAACTTTGATTTGCCTTTTCCCTTTACGACCATTTTTTCACGCAATTCACAGCTGAAATATTGTTTAATGTTGTTGCGTAGTGCATATATAAAAGTGTCTTAATTTTGAAAAAAAACTAGGTATACCGAAAAGGACACTGTTATTTTTAATTCCACTTTTTAAAATGAATTTTGCAATTTTTTTGGCAGAACGATATAGTTTTCCTAAAAAATGCAGGTTTCCGAAATACGGAATCGTATGGCGTAACTAGAAAACTGAGAGGTTTGAAGTATTTAGTCAAAGAAATAAAAAGTTTCATTTTGTTATTTTGGGATCTTTGAATTAAAAAAAAATGCCCAAGATATACATTTTCAAATTCAATTCTCAGACGTAATATAAAAATCTGACTGACGCAATATAAAAAAGTGTATCCTGCGAACAAACAATAATAATAATGGAGACAATTTTTCTTATAGCAATGATGTTGTTACGACTACATATTTTTTTTGCGTGAGTCATTTCATATTGCGTGGACGACTCTTTCTAACGCGTTTCTGAGTTTAACAAACGCATCGTGGTACTGTCATCTATTTATGTGAACGTTGTATGAAATGGCTCATATGCAACATGACGTCGATATTTTGGGAAACTAAAGCCAAGCAGTATTGAAAATACTGGCGCCATCTTTTTTATCAGTAAGCCATATCTAAGCAATATTCAAGACAGTGACTTTTCCCCGGTCAGGAAGCTTTTTTTACCTATTAACCCCTCTTTATCAGTAAGCTAGAGCGAACGCTTGAGCCTCTTTTGTATTTCATACGAGTCTGACAGGACATTTCGTCAGGAATCGAGTTTAATTACACGTTTAAAGGAATTAAATACTTTCTTTTGTATTATCAAATATCAAATCAGAGCTCCACAGAGTTGAATGACAGCGCACCATGTTATCAGACAGGAAATCCCTAGAGCCGCTTCTTTTCGAAGTTAATGTGGCTCTCGGGGATACTGGCGTTGGTTTAAAATAGCGGTGAGTCGTAGGGCCGCTTCTCTTCGGAGTTAACGTGGCCCGCGATTCGTAGGGCCGCTTCTCTTCTGAGTCAATGTGGCCCTCGAAATCGCCGGTATTTCTAACAAACGCTGGCGGAACATAATGCCATTCACACAATTCTTTGGATTGACATTTGCATTCGAAATATCTCTAAAATTATCGCTCATAACATAGTGGCAGACGGAATGGATACGCATGGCTTCTCTGGTCAGTAGGTAATTGATAAAATTCTCGAAAGTGGAAAGTGCTATCCGAAAATCAATTCGAATTTTCTAGCATGAAAGCGTAAATATTTGGAAAAAAGAGCACACAGAAAACCAAATAACCGAGTGTTCGTGTGTATGCATCGTAATAATGAAATTAAAATTCATTGATTCATTCAAATGAGAACGCCACAGAGTTAAATGGCTACAGAGTCCCTTGCCATTAGGTAAACGATCCGTAGGGCCGCTTCTTTTCGAAGTCACCGTGGCCCGCGGTGGTACTAGTGCTTGTTTGAAATAATGGTGAGTTGTAGGGCCGCTTCTCTTCTGAGTCAACGTGGCCCGCAGTTCGTAGGGCCGCTTCTCTTCTGAGTCAATGTGGCCCGCGAGATCGCTGCTATTTCTTACAAACGCTGACGGGGAATAAGTCATTTACACTCTCTGGATTGGCATTCTTGTTCTGAATGAGATCTCCGTAGTATTATAGCTAATAACAGAACGATATAATTGGGCTCCATAGAGGTGAATGGCCGCAGTGTACCACACCACCAAACACCAGAACTATAAGGTTGCTTCTTTTCGAAGTCAATGTGGCCCGCGGTGACGGTCGCGTTTATATAAAATAGTGGTGAATCGCAGGGCCCGCGATATCACCGCTATTTTCTGCAAGCGCTGGAGGGAAATAAGGCATTCACGATTCTTTGGATCGATTTTCGTCCTTTTGATAACATCTCCATGATATAATTGCTAATAAAATAGAGGTTGATCAAAAGATGCAGGTCCGTCCACCTCGAATTCGTTTCTTTTCTTTTGAGTGAACGTGACCCTTAATATAGTGCTTTACAAAAATACTTTTTTAAGTTTGTTTCACTCCGAACTCTTGGGTTTCCTAAAACATCGACGTTATTGGCATACACTTCGCTCTAATTATCGGCGATCCAGTTTAAATTATGTGTACTTCTTGTTTTTAATTTCTTTTACAGTTTCATGCAAGATATATTTTCTGGCAAGGGCAACGCATTTGTTCTGGCCATGTGGACACCTGTGCAGCTGCGAAACTTGCGCTAATCAGATTTGGAGTGTGCAGGGAGAGCGGCGATGCCCTATATGCCGGACCGATACAACCGAGCCGCCACGGAGGACATGGCTAGGTGGCTAGCATAAAAAAATAAATATCTGACAAAAGCGCTTATTGTTGTTTTCCTAAACCTTCTTCCCGATTACATATTTTTATATTGAAAAAGCTGAACTTGGCAATCTATTTCGGACTTTTCCAAATTGTCTCTGCCGTCCGAATAATTTCTTTGGCACAAATTTTATTTTTCCTACGAATATTCTCTCTGGTATCTCTCTGATATATATTTTTATTCATATACAAATATAGCCGTGAGTAAGAATGTTCCCTTCAATACGAATGTTTTCTTCAATACAATACCGGCCCAATTCTCTTTGCATCAAAGAGAACATTGATGTGAAAAGAAAAATCCTACTGAAGAAGAAATTTGTATAAAAAAAAAATTTGTATGGAAGAGAAAATTTCTACCGGCGGATAATTTTTTATCAAAGTGAAAATTTCGATCAAAGAGCAAACTTACATCAAAAATCAAATTAATATCAACGAGAAAATCGAAGAGGCAATTGCATTAAAGGAAGAGACAACTGCATCGAAGGAAGAGACAACTGCATCGAAGAGGCAATTGCGTCAAAGAGACAATCGCATTAAAGAGGCAATTGCATCAAAGAGGCAATTGCATCGAAGAGGCAATTGCATCGAAGAGGCAATTGCATCTAAGAGGCAATTGCATCGAAGAGGCAATTGCACCGAAGAGGCAATTGCATCGAAGAGGCAATTGTATCGAAGAGACTATTGCCTCGAAGAAGTAATTGCATCGAAGAGGAAATTGTATCGGAGAGGAAATTGCATCGAAGAGGCAATTGCATCGAAGAGGAAATTGTATCGAAGAGGCAATAGCATAGACGAGGCATTTGCATCGAACAGGCAATTGCATCGAAAAAGCAATTGCATCGAATAAGCAATTGCATCGAAGAGACTATTGCATCGAAGAGAGCCTCTTCGATGCAATTGTCTCTTCGGAGAGAAAAATCTAGACGTGAAAATGTATTTCGCTCGCTTATTCATTAAAATCGCTAATGCTGACAAATTTCAGGTAGGGTATTAATTTTCTAACCAAGTGAAACGGCGATGTTATAGCGACAGGTTAGTCGGGCGAACGCTCCGTATGTGCTTCCAAAAGAAATGGCAGATGGCGTTAGCTATCCTGTCGTCGATTTTTCTCTCCGAAGAGACTATTGCATCGAAGAGAGCCTCTTCGATGCAATTGTCTCTTCGGAGAGAAAAATCTAGACGTGAAAATGTATTTCGCTCGCTTATTTATTAAAATCGCTAATGCTGACAAATTTCAGGTAGGGTATTAATTTTCTAACCAAGTGAAACGGCGATGTTATAGCGACAGGTTAGTCGGGCGAACGCTCCGTATGTGCTTCCAAAAGAAATGGCAGATGGCGTTAGCTATCAGGCGGGACGCTTCCATACCGTGTTCGCCATTTTGGCATTCGCTATTCCGGACCATCGCTATTTTGCTTCTCGATATATCTCTTTTCGCTATAGAAGATATTATGAATATTAGATACTCGCTTTTTTCGGTTTCGGTGATACGGATCATATATATTGTTAGAATCTGAATTTATACGTCTCGAATTGCAGACGATCTAAATATGTGGTTTCAGATAAATGAGCTCTGTAATAAACGATTTTTCGGTTTATAATCATTCGATTTATTCATCAGTCAAATGATAAAATTTCGAATTACTAAACCATCGTTATTTTGAGCATTCATAATTCTGTCGATTCGCAATCGTTGCCATTCTACATTTACCCATTCGACATTTTTACCCCCACCCGACTGACTTCGTGCTTCGGAAAGCAACTGGATTACAATTGTATATATACGAAGAAATTCCACTCCGCTCACCGTATCGAAGGCATTATCTGCAGAGGTTACAGCGTTTTTGGGTTGCCGCTGCAACTCATGAACAGAATGATGCAAACATTTTTATTAGCTTATAACGCAGCATAATTTAATCTTTATTTTTAACTTTAATTTCACAAACAACGGAACTAATGAATGAAAGAAATAAACCTTCGCAAAGAGCGACTACGGTGCAAAGAGCAGCTCTCATGATAACCTTGAAATCGCCTTATTAAAGATTAATAGCAGTTCTGGTAATAGCGTGTGTCGTCGTTGTTTTTTTCGTGTGTATTTATCAATTGGGTTTCAAGTCATATAAATTCACCAACGATCATTATTGCTGCAGTTACGACGGAGAAGCCAGCCATACATTTTGAGTTCGAAATACAAATAAAAATGTACGTTAATCCGGTGAATGTTATTCAACTTTTATCCATAGCGATAAGTGCTATGAATTTGCCTCGCACTCCAATCACCAAACAGGAAAAACAGTTCAGTAAGGATCTAGAAAACATGATCATTGAAGCCATGGATCAACCTATGAAAATGGAAGTCGAAACTGGTTTGGATTTTCTGTCACCAAATGAAATTCATGAAGCAGCCGCAATAGAAGATGACAGTGAAGGAGATTGGTACGGACACCTAGATGGATACCTAGATCCAAAAATTGATGAAAATGTATATACCCAAGATATAGAAGAATTGAGTTACGAATACAAGACAAGAGCTGTAGATTACTGGGGATCCGGGGCAAATGGGAATAGAAAGTTATCATCTGTTCAAACAAAATTCAAAAAGGTGAAATCAGAGCCGCAGTTGCGCCGGTGGGCCCATAGTATAAATAAGGGTGGCACCTACAAAGAAAAGTTAACAAAGATAGCTCACTACACGTTAAACAATTTCAATGATGCTTTAGACAAAAGGCTGCCTGTCCATGATATAGATCTTCGACGATGGGCCTTACGTGCACGAGAAATTGTAGAAATACCAGCCGTAAATTTCCAAGCATCCGCTTCTTGGCTAAGGACATTCAAAAACCAACATGGAATTGTGTCACGGAAGATTACTAAATACGTAACAAAACAATAATTATTAAACGCTGATACACGGCAAATCAAAACTACCGAATTTATAGAAATGGTGAAAGTCAACATAGCCAACGTTGGGGCTGAAAACACATTTAATTCTGATCAGAGTGGATTCAATTTAGAGCTACATACAGGCCGCACATTGGCGAAAGAAGGGCAGAAATCCGTTGAGGCAATCGTACAATCGAAAACATGAACAACACACAGTTCTACTATACAGCCTTTGGTTTCTGCGAGTGGCAAGCTTTTGGCACCTATATTGATCGTTTTAAACGAACCTACTGGCAAATTTGGTCCTCGAGTAGAACAAACTATGTTCAGAGCCGAAAATATATTTCTTTTGGCCTCGAAATCTGGAAAATTGACGACTAATCATTTCAAGCGATGGTTCCAAGAAGTATATATTCCCAATACGGGTCCAAAATCGGTAATACTTCTGGATTCTTGGAGCGGTCAATGTCCAACTACATTTAAAGAAATGGATATGCAAGGGAAAGATATTAAAGTTTTAACCATTCCAGCAGGTAAATATATTGCACCAGTTTCATTAGTTCTGTAGACAATTAGTCCATATGATAATTAGTAATTCCTGCAGGTACGACTGAAATGATACAGCCCCTTGATCTTTATGGCTTCCGTGTATGGAAAAACTTCGTCAAACACTTTTCTGACGCAGTAATATTATACAATTACGACGTCAATCTGCATTTGAGAGAAAATATTGTTAAATTACAATCTCTTATACACAACCAGTTTTCTTCTCCACGGTTTACAAATCTTTTCAAATATGCATGGTACAAAAGCGGGTACGAAGAAGAAAGACCACCAAACTTCGAAAATGCGGTAGAATTTTGCTTTTCGCAAAATGTACCGACATGCGATATATGCGGCGAAGCAGCTATTATCACTTGTGCGTGGTGTAAGAAATTTCTTTGTTTCAAACACTTTTATCATGACTATCATTATTGTAATAAGTATAATCCATAAAAAAAACATTTCCTAAATGAGTAAACGTGAGAACACTTTTCCGATTGTGTTGTAATCTTCAAAGGCAGTACGTGGCGGGGGAGAATTTCTTCGTAAATATACAATTGTAATCCAGTTGCTTCCCGAAGCACGAAGTCATTCCGTGATTGCGATCCTTGCCTCTGCCCATATTAGTGGCAAACTGAAGAGTGATTTTTCACAAGTAATTCACGAATTATTACAATAAACAACACGCCATTTATTGCTGTACTCATCATTATCATCATGAACGTCTAGTATTCGAAGAATACAACATTTTTTCCTATCGAACTTTATTTTTATTTCGGCTCGTTCACGAGCTATAGAAAGAACGAAGTTGTTAAGGGTGCGTTGACCCCTTAAGAGTGTCGTTCCGCCAAAACGAGAAAATGTGTATTGACTCTTTCGACTGATTGTACTTTCTTTGTAACCCATTTTTATTTCTACAAATTTTCGTCCATGCCGCACGGTAAGAACTTTGAACGTTTGCCTTTGGAGAGGGGGACCGTTGGGGGGAGGGGCTGGAATGTTACAAATATGCAATTGCGTCATAACACGAACGTATATTAACGTGAATTTAGACGGAAATTCCAAAAGGCTAGCTGATAAAACGATGCTCTCGGCAAAAACATCGACGGGCAGTTTCAACCCCTTAATTGTGAGATATCGGAAAAAGAAAAAATCCGTATCCGCACTTTTCCATTCTCTACATGTATGCAAATTTACATCCCAATCGATTAAAAATTCTCGGCGATACGATTGAAAAAATTGCATTTTTGCAATAAACAATATGAAATTTGTTGCTATCTGCATCGTTCTCATCTCCAATGTATAGTACACGAAAAAATAAACATTGTTGCAATTGGAAGTTTTTCCATATCTTGTACCGTTAAAACGTTATCGACGAAAAACGAAAAACACCCCAATTTTCGAGGGTACTTTTCAACCCTTAAAAATCGGGTTCCGCCGATATAAAAAAATACGTGACACCTATTTTTACCCATTCTACAAGCATGCCAAATTTTATCGAAATCGGAGACATCGACCTCGCAACGTTTCCTTGTGAGATTTAGCAATACTCCTTTGTCAATTGGTTGCTTTACAATGTTTTATAAAAAAATGTTCGTGATATATACACCGAGAGAAAAGTTCATGATATTCTAAATAAATGCAGTTGGTGGAAAATGTTTTAGTAAAACGTACTCCAATTTATTGCCAAGGTAATCATCATATAGTTGTATCAACTATATTATTATCACCCTGTCAGTTATTAAGATTTACTATCCCACTTTCTGTAATGCACATTCATTATAAATTCCATGAACTCTCCTTTGAGTATGCTATTCATATATAGCATATGACTTTATGAAAATATGGTCTTAAGGCGTTATACGCAGTTGCAAGGCCAAAAAAGTCGTTTTTTCACGAATTTTTTCTGGAAAAAGATTTCATTTGGCCAAACGAAAAGTATTATGCAGTGTAGTGGCATCTTTTAGCTTCAGATTGGCATTTCTTATTTTCAAAAATATTCATTAACATTGCTCCTGTAGGAAGTCTCCTGAAGGTGCCCGAACAAAGTGTCCGGCGGTAAGCAAAGTATCTCCGGTTTGGATTAACTAAAATGAAAAAACCAAAAGGATTATTTTCGGGGGTAGATGAATCCAGGTATTAATCGACGGAATGGTCGAAATTAAATTTGTTTAGAAAATGGTGGCTCCGGAGGAAACAATTTCGAATTTCGACCAAATTATTTTCGTTAAATCGTTGGGAAAAATAGAAATAATTATCGGAAATCTTATTTCTTCGATCAGCACCTGAAGAATATATCTGACAAGGTTGTGTTAAAATTGCAGACCGATCGGTTGAGCCGTTTTTGAGAAATCGTGCTCACCGACTTTGAAAACACCGTTTTGAGAAAAACGCGTTGGAAGTTTCTCGAGCGTCCTTACAAGTTGTATGTATTTTCGAGAATATTCGCTGGATCGATTTGAAATTTTCAGGGAATATACTCACATATTTCTACATTTCGAAGATGCAATAAAAGAAATCGATTTTTTGAAATTTCTAAATTCGTATAACCCCCGTTAATAACACATGGAAAAATAACAATGTCATATTATTATGAAATAATTTATCAGTGTATCGATAATATGGATTAGTCGTGAAGGAAAACATATTTCAGTGCAAAGCGGCATGAGCTTGCGCCTCGGGATTATACATATAGCGAGTAATCACGCACAAGAAATTACACGCCATTGAAAACTAGTTGATTCGCCATTGTTCAAATGTATATGATTAATTCGTATGAAAAACGAGAAACATTCATGCGACTCAAATTAATGAATAAGGTTGTATGTTATCAACCATAATAGTTCAGACTTGTACTACAAACAAAATTGAAAAATTTCGGCAAATTACAAAAACCCGTGAACATTCAACTGTACTGAATATGTTTAAAAATAGACCTTCGGAAACAAGAATGGATTGGAAAAAGATTCGAATAAAAGGGGTCGGCCAAGAAATTAAGAGAAATAAATAAAGAGACGCTATAATATGTGGAAAGTTGATTTTTATGTACGCACGCCTTTGAAAATATCGATGTTCTATTGTCGAAGCTCCTTCATTTCGAGGTTACTTCGGATTTTTGTATTCGTTTCAGGATCGAAGCATAGGGGTTTCAATTTTGAATGAAATTTAACTCTTTATAATTGAGCCGCCAAATTGTAGTATTTTATTGACTCATGTAGGAAAAGCCTTGAGGCATAAAACGCCACTAAATTACGATTTATGAATTTTACACGAATTGTCGATTTAAAATTAATTGAAAAAAGGTGCAATGCCCACTTGTCTCGCACCATTGCAATCTCAAGTGTACATGTCGTTGTTTATCGCATTATTTTCATAAGCTTCTACCATAGGATCTTGAGCTGTTGCCGTCCCCTCGGTAAGATGTTAATTGTCAAGGATCGGAGAACCTTGGGCCGTTGCCATTCTCTCTATCTCGATGACAAGAAATGTTTTCATCAATGCCGTTAGATTAGCTGTGTTTTCGTCAACCCTGTTACGTTGGCTGTGTTTTCATCAAGCCCGTTTGGTTGCCTGTATTTCCATCCACCGCGTTGGGTTGGCTGTATTGTCATCGACCTCGTTGGGTTGGCTGTATTTTCATCAACCCCGTTGGGTTGACTGTATTTTCATCAACCCCGTCGAGTTGGCTGTATTTTCATCAACTCCATTGGGTTAGCTGTATTTTCATCAACCTCGTTGGGTTGGCTGTATCTTCATCAACCCCGTTGGGTTGGCTGAGTTTCAGAGCTCGGGCCCTACCGTCAGCGTGCATCACCATAGCACGTAATTCGAACAACTGCCTAGAAAATGCACATGCGCGCCCGCCTACACGTCAACGAGACAACCGCCATCCGTGCCGGCGTTAGACATAGAACGCGGCTATCTCGTGCGCCTAAATCGATGGAGATATTGCAATGGGGCGAAATCAAACGTTGAAAAATCACCTTAATAGCAAACAATTACAATTTGGCTTTAATAATAATAATAATTTGAATGTTTTTACAACAAAAAATTCAAACGACTGTCAGTTATCAAGCAGTTGTACTGCGAATGATTCCAAATGTGCAATGTGTCTTCAACGAAAGTGTCTGAAGCGCGTCTCGTAGATCCATTTTTAATTATTCAAACGTGTATATCATATACACTTGTATCTGACTCGTCCACTTTTGCGAGCGACGTAAATGTTTGCTACCAGTAGGCGGTAGCGGGCGAGGGGTTGCCAAAAAAGGGTACCGTGCCCCTAGCGTAGCACACCAGCGAATCGAGCTACTCGCCAATCGCGCGACCTGTTTGCCTTCCGTGATGTAAAGTCACCTTCCATTGTGAAGGAAGAGCGGCTGCTATCTCTTTCGGTCGTTTCGTGACCGCTATTTCTCGATCTGTTCTGCGTTCGATTTGGAACAGCTTATGCCACGTTGCCTTCTTTCTTCTGCTTTTCTTTCCTTTCGTGCGTCGTCTGTTCTCAGACAAGATTAGGCATGAAAGTGTGTGCCCAGTATATTCGCCTGTACCATTTAATATGGTTAACGGATCTAAATAATCTGCTGGGCATTTCGATCTTCTTTGTCTATGATAAGAAACAGTGTATGCGGCTGAATGCTCTTTCTTTGACTTTTCTGTCTTTCCGATCGTTAAGATTTAGCGAAAGAGATATGAGTTCGAGAGACATAGCAAACACTGTTTCCGAGCAATGACGCCCTTTGGCGAGAAAGGGTGTATATAGTATATCGGCTTGTAATATTTTATATGGTTAACGGAACTGAACGAAATGACATGAAGGCCATAAGGTATCCCCATTATCGTAGGCGTTGTTGATGAAAAATATCGTGTTCCCAAGTGCTTGTTCACGTATATCCTTTGATATGGTAAATCGCATTCAGTGATGTGATATGATAGAATCTGCTATTCCATAAAGGGTACCTCCATTCTTCCCCTTGGCCGCTATGTGGCGGAGGAATACATACGGTCCCTTAGAACTTACCGAGAATAATATTAAAATGTCAGCATCCGAGATGAAAACATTTATATTATATTCTGGTCTGCTCGTTGGCGGGCTTATTCCGGAAAATGATGTGCATTGGAATCTCTATGCACTTTTGAGAACAATTTTGTGCATATGTCTTCAAACATGTATTTCACATGCAACTGTTATGAAGATAGAAAATTTAATCGAAGACCATCATTCTTTGTATGTTCATCCGAATGGCGAAACATTAAAACCAAAACATCATCCCATATTACATTATCCTAAAGTGAAGAAGCGCGAAGTCGGCTTGTCACGCGACGTCTGGTGCATGCGATATGAAGCTAAACATCAAATTTCCAACCAACGTGCTGGAGTTTCATGCAATCAGGTAAATATTTGGAAAACAATTTCAGTTAAAACGCAGCGGAACTTTAGTAATGCCGTTTTAAACGCAGCTTGTTCGCTGATCTCAATTTTGAAGGTTTCAATACATCTAAACACTCTGATTGCACGGACCTACCAATACTTGGTAGCAGCGATAATGCATACCGGAAAATTTAAAAAATGTGGCTCACTGATGGGAAATTGAAATTTGGTAAAGTAATTTTGATGCATGCAGGTAATTTCTCTTTTTCCCGCAAAATACGTCATATTTTGTGCAAAAGCCATGTGTTATCTCTGACTTTATCGGATGATTGATTCATTGTTTCCATCTGGAAAACAATCTGTCGCAATGAACACTTACTGTCACATCCGGAAGGGATGAGAACATAATATGTTCGTTTCCCTCTTTGTTGCCTGCGCCTAGCGCAATAGCACGGGATGAGGATAAGAAGGGGTAGTGCGTGGGAAAGAACAGAATTGAGGAATTGACGCGAGGTTTCGATAATGAGGAATAATTCGACAGAATTGGTGTACGATTGACACTATGTTATTTATTACAAGATTACTAGCCGGGTTAAAGCGATCAGGCCTACGATGAATGATACAAAAAGAAAAGGTAAAGTTAGCTTACATTAGTTGTGTTTGACGCTCGGTCGGTCGCTCGCTCGCTCGCGTTACAAGGGCCTTCGCTCTTGGCCTGGTGCGCTCGCTGGTACAATCGCTGGTAAGGCGCTCGCAGGATTTTACGCAAGTCGTTTGTATACTCGACGTGTTTATTACAATGGGCACTACGTGTGGATGAAAATATGAATGGCGTGCGAGGTCGATGAATTGAGACTGATATTCATGGACCGATGACAGAAATTATAGAAGTGTGAAATAAAACTTTTGTGACTCGAAAAATGAAGACTGTTCTTATGAAGGTTAATCGGAGATATTTGTTAGGCTTCTGGATTACGACTCGATAGAAGAAGTTAGTAGTAGGGCTCGGGCCGTTCTGCTTCAAGGGAAGATGGTGTGTCAAGAGTGGTGAAGCCAAGGTGGCGCTACGGTCGAGGAGAGGTCGTCGGGGCGCGTGTGACGTCACAGAGGGGCCTATGTGGAGGGGGGCCATGTGGTCCGTGAAGCGACTGGGGGGGTAACAGAATGCACCGAATGGTCAATATTAGGATAATTAAACAATAGTTTGTTCACAAAGAAATTAAACAATGGATTTACATACTATGTATTGTTAAATCGTATTTGTGTGTGTGTGCGTGCGCGCGCGCGCGCGCGCGCGTGTGTGTGTGTGTGTGTGTGTGTGTGTGTGTGTGTGTGTGTGTGTGTGTGTGTGGGTGGGCGGGTGGGTGTGCGGGGGGGGGGGGGGGGGGGAGCGCGCGAAGATAATAGGCCGTTCAAAGCCGACATGATATGCAGCCGTTTCAATTTCGAAAGATAATGTCAAGATGTCTGCATCCACGTCTCAAAGCTCGCTGACACTGGTGACAGGTCCTGATTCTGAGGTTTCTCAGGAAAACTACAATTTTTAAGGATCAAAGGCTGTGACTGCGGATAGACCACTTGAGCGCAGCTGCACTCTTGCGCTCTCCATGGTTCTTCGAACATGTTCAAACCTGTTTTTCACGATTGGAAAAGAGGGGGAGGGGGTTTGAAAATTTGAGTGGGAGGCTTACGAGGGAGCTTATAATTTCGTGGACCAAGCTCAGATTGCACGATTCCACTCCACCATCAACATCTCTCCAAAAAGAACTTTGAAAGTGCAGAGAAAATGGATCTCTCGAGTATCAACAAAGTCGGCCGGATGGCAGAATTCCTCCCAACGAAAAAGCTGCCAGAACTCCCCGTTAAATCGGAACGACTAATCTCCGACATGAGGACCGTACAAACCAAATTTGGGAAACGCTACATCGCAGACGTCGCGGATGAGTTCTCTGTCTTCTTACCCGCGCGATTCGTGGAGGCCTTCGACCAAGATCCGGCAATGTTCGAGAGTATGCTGCAAGTGGCACGCGATGGTCAACTCTGCATGCAGGATATTGGTGGAAAATAGAACAGTGTCGTGTTCCGTCGTCTCTGAACATGGTGGACGGGGAAGAAATTCGTTGGAACACCATCGTCGAATGGCTGGCCGCATCAATGAGAGTATGCTGCAGCTGGCGCGCAAATGGGTACATGCAGTCGTGGAAAATACAACACCATTCCATCATCTCTGAGGCGGAAAAAAAAAAAAAAATTCGTTGGGACACCGTCATCGAACTGTTCGCACCACAGTCGTCTTACCATCGTTTTCGACGCTTATACTAAGCGTCGCGTGGGTATTTAGAAAATGTATATGTTTGATCGAATTGTAAATTATGGATGTTTTCGTCGTAGAATAAAGAATACAAACGACATATTTTCATCGAAATGGTTTTTATTCATTAAAAAAAAAATCCCTCGCTCACGCTTTGTATAAAGTCAACCAGCTTTTCATCGATTTTACATTCTCATGGGCGCAGTTATATTTCGTGTTGAAGGTATGATGGGCACATTTCGAGTTTATGATTTTCGGCAACTTCTGCAGCGATGGACAGTCCAGAGTCTCCAAGTCAATGACGTTTGTCGTAGGATCCGCGAATCTTGATAGCCATATGCATTTTTCGAATCCCTTCGCATAGATGGTAGGAGCTCCATGCAAGTGTTCTCAAATTGTCTTTCTAGCTGCTTCGTATGGTATGCCGCAGTCATTGCATCGTATACCATGGAAATTGCGTTCCAGCCACTTGTTTGTCATTTTGTACTTGGCCGGTAAAGAGTCCCATGCAAATGGTGCGTCGAAGGCAAGCGTCAGTGGTTGAGCATTCGTCTCGTGGAGTTTGACGATGGACATCTCCTTCAGGACAAATTCGTTAACGGGTCTCTTGAAGCCCTGCACATCGATGATAAGATCCATGTTGACTGAAGTGGACGCGAATCATCGGCATGATTTTATACCAATTTTTTAACTCCGCCACCGATTGGATTGCACTCGACAATATGATCATGGAGGATCACACAGTACGCTGAAGTTTGTGGCGGAATATTGTTTTTCAATTCAAACTCAAGGCGCACGTCAACAGGGCCGGACTTGAGCGAATCGTTTTGTTTTGAGCAGTCAATGTCAACGAGGGGGGCTTTTTCTAAAAATTCCATCCTTCTCAGCCATGGTTCAGCCTCTTTGTTGTAATAGGTCGGTTGAAAGTTTGCATACATCTCGTAGAGTAGAGGATATTGATTTTGATCAATGTTCAAATTCAAATTCCCATGTGGATAACATTGCGAGTTTGACGTCGCTCAGGTTGCAATGATCAAAGTAGCTCGCATTGTGTTGTTTCTTATTTTTCCGTTCCGTCTGCAGCGCGAGTATGACATATCGTTGCTTCTCCGGCTGATTCGAGGTTTTCACAGACCACACGTGCTTGGAGGTGACAGGCAGCAATGGATATTCATACAGTTCCCATGTTCGAAAACTCAAGGAGATTGGTGCGTTTTTGGCGAAAAACTTTAACAGTTGAATTTTTTGCTGATCCGAGACTGTCACATACGGCACGAGCCATTCTATTTTATGCAATGCGAGTTTGCAGTCTTTGGACGCTGTTTGTACAATGGCATTGTTGTCGGTCTTTGATCTCGTGAGAATCAACTCGTGCTTGGCATTTACGACAATTTTCCGATAATCTTCGGCAAATCCGAGGAGTATGCTGAGCGGTATACAGACATCAAAGTTTCCCGATACACCTACAATCTGCTTGGTCTCGTCGACATCGAGCCATCCAGTGTTCTCGAGCATAGAACTTTTGGCCGGTGAGAGAGATGAATATCCCCCAATTACACTCGTAATGCTAACATTCTTATTACGATCGATTTCTATGGCATTCAATTCATATCGCACTTCCTCAAACAAATGACAAATGGCATTGTTGACGAGGCTTGTAGCAGTGGTTGGCGTCCCGTCACGCTTGGATAACTTCCCACATATGTGTAGCGAACTCTTGCTTGGCAGGATGGAGAGGTCTTGATGTTGGATGGCAATACGGACTTCATCGCTGTTATTGAAGGTTGAAGATGCATATGGCTGATGAGCGTGAATGTCACAATGGACGATGGATTCATCAAAGACCACGGGCGCCTGAATGTTTACAATTTCTTCTTCCATTTCACGCAACAGATGCACAGAGCTCAGACTCAATAATTTTTGACACGCTTTCGCCAGGCACTTTGAGACCCAAACTCTTCAAGAATAGCACGTTTTGAGGTGTTAGCAGTTTGGGCGCTGGTCGACGATTGATTGTTTTTATCCATGGCCGTTTATTGTTATTGGAAGATCTATTGAAAACAATGCCCATCACGACTTTATATGCAGGCTTATGGTGATTACTTCACCGCGGAAATTTACCAACTCACCGTCTTGATCCACTATGCGAAGCTGTATCGTGTTCGGCTCGTGATTGGCAGATAAATTACGTGGGCGGGAACTTCAATGATCTTATAGCCCGGCGACACCGATGGAAAAAATTCGTAAATCGTGTGTACTTTTTGTCCGTTAATATAGGCACCAGCGGTAATGTTGCACTCAACACGTAGGGCGTTCACTTTGAGAATGGCTACTGTAAGATCGGATTCGTGTCTTTTATTGGCTTCCAATTTGCGTGCGGTGAAACCTAGTGGATACCCAATAGAATCTTTTGGCTCAAAATTTACATCACGATCACACTCGATCTCACTGCGTAGTGTGTTATTGTCGGGTTAATGCTTATGTTTTTACGCGAGAGCTCTGCTTGTACAAACGTGTCAATATCCTCTGTTTCATAACTGCCCATAGGTATCGTCAACACCTCACCTCCCACGTAAAGTTTATCGTGGTCAACGTCGATATTGGGAATAGAGTTGAAGGTTAACAAGTCCACGAGACCGAGAGTATAATTTTTGTGTGGCGAGAGTTCGATGGGGGGAAAGTATTGCGCCTCGAGTATGAACGATGAGGCAGATATGGTCAATGTTAAACTTTCATCCATGATGCTGGTAAATTGACAACTGAATTCTCCACGTCATTTCCCCCCTATATATAGTGTATATTTGTCTTTGTGCTGCAGCTGCCGACAAAGAAACTTGAGACACAAATGTCCACATTCAATCGTATCATATTCCAGATATCTAGTATAATTATAATTAATGCTACCGACACGGAAATATCTCATGAGCTCGGATGGTGGTGGAAGATTGCCGAAACTATCAAAGTACACGACTTTCCATTCGGTCATTTTGTAAGCGACCCAATGCGTGCCAGGGCCGACATTTCCATCCAAATTTACAATTGCTGCTTCACATTTGAGAGGTCCACTCGCGGGCAATGTATCGCGCATGTAAACTCCACGAAAATGTGGAATCTTTAGGATTTTTGCATATTTGAGTAGGTCGTGGTCGGTGAGGGGTCGGTGTGGTAGCGTTACTTCTAGTTTTTTGGCTTGATATGAAGGCCCAATCCCTGCGTATACGGTTTCAGATGTAGACCCCGACCTGATGCAATTGCTTCAATTGTTCGATTATGACGCTTACTTTCATCCAATTCACGCTTAGCTGCTTGAGCAGCATTTACAGCTTTAACTATACTAGCTGCACCACCCGACAAAGCACCCGCAGCGCTAAGACCCGCATAAATGGGCACGAGGAAGGGTAATAAACCGCCAATTTTATAGGGTACAGGTAGAACGCGAGGTGTGCGCACGTTACCACCTTGCAACTTTACAGCTGCACGAGCACCCTTTAGAGCTGATTTGATAATCTTATGCGGATCATTACTTTGAATCATTATCTTCTTTGCAGCGCCAATTATTTTTTTCAAACAAACGCCACCCTTGCGCCCCTTCATGCCCATCCCAAATTTACTCTTTGTTTACATAATATTTGCCACACCCCAAGGACTGGCTTTTTCACCGATACTAGCGTCTCTCGTGCTAACATGTTGCCTAGCCTGTTCAGCCAACACTTTATCCGCCAAATGTCTCGCCTCAAGATTATCCGGATTTTTCAAATACGCAATATCGTGTTGTTTGCAAGCCGTATCCGATGGATTAATGCCTGGATCACCACGAGCAAGGCGCTTGGCCAACTTTGTGCCTGGTTCACAATACTGATAGCCAGGCAAATGTAGTTCAATGAGGAGTTCGTTGATTAGGTGGTTGACCAAACCTTTACCACTCTTCCCATGCACAATCATGTTTAAAGACAATACGCGACTGACGGATAGTCCCTATAAGAAGCCTATTTATACGATTTCGCCGTTATTCGTGTGTGAGATGACGTCCAGGAAGCAAACTGTCGGAGGCCGACATCCGGTGATAAATTTCGACGAGTTGGTCGAAGACCGTGCGGGGAAAAAGAAACAAAAACGCCATGGGAATTTATTGCCGGATAGCATACGTGCACTGTTTTGCGGTCCATCCAAATGTGGGAAAACCAACGGTTTGCTCACTCTCATCATCCATCCGAATGGTTTGAGATTTGAGAATATTTATTTACATTCCAAATCACTGATGCAGCCAAAGTATAAGTTGCTCGAACAATTACTCGAACCTGTGAGTGGAGTTGAATATCATCCATTCGAGGCGCATGAACAATGATAGCACCAAGTGATGCAGGATCCAACTCTATATTCATCTTTGATGAAATAGCATGCGAAATGCAGGATAATGTTCGGGCCTTCTTTTCGGAAGAAGAAAAAGAAGATGCGGTAAATACTGTGAAACATCAAAGTGAGGCACATGATTCCTTGAAGAGTGAAACACAAGATTCTTTCAAATTGATATATGAGGATGATGATGACTTGCAAAATGTCGATGAGCTGATCAGCGAATATGTCCTGCTATTACAAACAAATAGAAAGGCAAGCTTGGGTGTGTTATACGGTGTACGAAATCTCGCAAACAACAAGTTAATGATTGGCAATTCTCCGATAATTTTTTACTCTCAACATATTCGTGTGGGAGATGCGAGTTATGCGAAAACTGTTGGATTAATGCAGCTGTTGTTCAAAAAAGTGCCTAATGTCGAAACTCTCACACCGGATGATTTGAAAAACTATGAAAAGATTGTAATCTCAACGAATGCGCACAAAAAATTGTATAAGCCTAGTGAGGCTATACGACGTAACACCAGCCACAAATTTAACACATACATCGCAAATATAGTCGATAATCATGTGGGACAGGGCATGCCAAAGTATAAGCTAGCTAGAAAAAACATCCAATTGGACTATATTTATTGGGACAATCCATACGAGCTAGTGGATCGTCTTCGCTTACTGCTGGCATCAGAATCAGCCGGAAATTCAACAGATGCGAATGAAATTATATCGATTATTGAGGAATTGCGCGAAGCTGAAATCATTTATTAACTCGACATCGGAGAATTTACGCATTCTCATCATGAGTGTCGATGTGTTTGGCCGTCATTCAAGTAGGAGTGTACTCTACAGTAAGCAAGGTCCTCCAGGTCGACCCCGGATTGGCTTTAGAATTACCACCAATGTTCATTGTGACTTGGGGCAGAAACGATTGTGTAACATTGCAAATCCTGAAGAAGAAGATGACACCATCACTCTAAGTGCATTACAAAAGAAATCTCGAACTATCATTAAGAACATACGCAAAGAAATGAATGAGAGTAGTCAGTTGTTGGTTAATGGACTTGAAGCTACGATAGACATTGCGAGGACATTCGAGACTGATGTCAAAACTCTACAAGATTTGGTGATTCGTAATTCAAATGTCATTGCTGAATTGGATGCACGACTGAGTGGACTGGAAAATGAGCGAAAAAAGGGGCGCTCTCGTACTGGAGCTACATAAGCCTGCTCGACGAAACTATCCGCGTCGACATGTAGACATCCGTGGCTTGGACGAGACGTGGCAAGCTGATCTCGTCGATATGTCATCATACGCGCGTCGCAACTCCAAACACAAATTTCTCGTCACCGTCATCGATACCTTCTCAAAATTTGCTTGGGCCTTGCCAATGCTGAGTAAGAGTGGTAAAGATGTAGCAGGAGCAATGAAGACGATCCTCGTTAAGGGACGCATACCGCAGAACTTTCACGTTGATTGGGGAACGAATTCTACAATTGTGACTTTATGGCCATCGTGAAAAAGGACAATATTCACATGCATTCAACGTAGAGCAACTTGAAGGCATCCATTTGCGAGCGTTTCAATCGTACATTGAAGAACAAGATGTGGATGCAATTTAGTCTTCGTGGTAATTATAAGTGGATCGATATTCTTGATAATCTAATTGCCGAGTACAACGATTCTGTACACCGCACCATTAAGATGAAGCCGAGAAATGTCAACGCGGAAAATGAGAAGCATTTGCAGCAGATTTTCAATCAGCCTCCAATGAAAAGATCGCCGAAATTCTCCGCTGGTTATCAAGTGAGAATCAGCAAATTTAAGACTGTTTTCGAAAAGGGTTACACCCCAAACTGGACAACGGAAATATTTACAATCTATCTACATATCGAAATGAAAATGATGTATATATCTAAAATATATACATCATTTTCACGAGTTTTATACATCGATATTCACAAAAATGTACACAATTTTACATCAAGGTTGTGGAAAAAAACTTACAAAACTTTTTACGACGTTATTGTATAATGCCCCCATGGTAGGATATCAGAGGTCCCAGGTATGATATACCGCTTATCGTCATGAGGGCTCAGAGCAATTTTCGTCTCGTGAATGGTGTATACCTTATGCAACTTTGATCGAATGCACGTTTGACTACGCTCCATTTCGAATTCTTCCCTCAAGCATCGAGCATAATCATCAAACGTGATTGTCCCAGCCACGATGCTACTCTTGACACCTTTAACTTTTTTCGTGTCCTTCTTACCCTCGACACGTGTCGCGTACATTTTCGATCGAAGTCCAATAAATTTAGTCATAATTGCTCCATTACATTCGTCCTTCATGAGACCGGGCACCTTCTTGTTGACGAACGGTATACCATACCTATTGTCCGCCGAGTAATCGCTTGTATCGAATTTTAAAATGTCGCGCTTCATGTCGGCATATATATCATCACTCTCAATGTCATATATGAGACTATCCGTATCGGTATACATGACTTTACATTTATTCCGATACCGGGGTACCATATACTCGTGATGAAATCCATACAAGCACGTTTTGGATATGTCGAGTATGCACATACCTACATATATCGGCTTGTTGAATTTCACATCGACATTGCGCAATTCCACGGCGACGAGGTTTTCCGAAAAAATACTTCGGCTGTGGAAGTTTGGCTTCACAATCATTGCCGAATTAAACACTGTATTCATTTTAATGCTGTTGTGCTTGCCGATAATATTTTGCACATGATGGAGCACTAGGATGCGAGCATCATTAAGGAAGTGTCTCGGCTGGATGTGGCTGCGATTGATGATCGATCCGGTCAATATGCGACTTTCGAAGGATCTTTCAATTTCCCGCCAGATTAACTCATGATTACCAAGTCCTGCGCCCGTGTGTATGAAACAACTCCGCACAGAATTCCTCAATCCTTCTAGACGTGCTATTTGGGCCATTAGTGACTGTTGGTGTCCAATTAATAATCGAAGACGCTTAGTCCGGCTTCGCGTTTCCAGCTCTTCGATGAACTCTACACATCGTTGCTCCCACGCGGCAAAATCTTTAACCGAACTCGAAAGCACGGCTTGGTCATGTAAGATTTGTTGATGAGTACGAAAAAACTTCTACGATGTTAACGGACTGACTGCTTCATGCAAAGTGCAGCCAGATTTGAGCGGAGCGGATCATTAAAAGGACTCTTCGGGGAAAAAAATCGGCCCTCTCTCTCGGGAAAACAGAGTTTCACGGTAACGCGTCGGTGTAGATCGCTCGAGGAACATGAGACAAAAAACAGGAAGTTAGAATGCATCGGGTCAAAAGATTTTATGGGTCCTGCAGCTCAAGTGGTCCATCGGCGCGAACAGCCCTTCCCGATAGATTCGTAAAGTTTATAGTTTTTCCAAGAAATCCTGACTTGTCGAAACCTGTCTAAAGTGTTGGCGAGATCCGTGGTGGGTGGACTCGCATGCAAACATCTTGACGTTATATTTCGGAATGGAGACCATGATGAGACTTTTCAAGAGCGCAGCTGCTCTCAAGTGGTCCATCCACGGTCACAGTCTTTGATCCCTAAAGATTATAGATTTCCCGAGAAACCTGTCAGAAACTGTCTCGAGTGTCGGCGAGCTTTGAGGTGGGGTGGATGCAGACATCTTGACATTATCTTTCGAAATTGGAACAGCTGCATGTAAATAATGGGCTTTGAAAGGCCGCCCTTGGTGCGCGCGCGCACACACACACACACATACACACACAAATACGATTTACCAATACATACTATGTAATTCTATTGTTTAATTTTATTGTGAATAAACTATTGTTTAATTATCCCAATATTGACCATTCGGTGCATTCTTTTACCCCCCCCCCCCTCCCAGTCGCTCCACGGACCACATGGCCCCCCTCCACATAGGCCCCTCTGTGACGTCACACACGCCCCGGCGACCTCTCCTCGACCGTAGCGCCACCTTGGCTTCACCACTCTTGACACACCACCTCCCCTTGAAGCAGAACCGCCCTAGCCCTACTACTACACTTGATTCGATGTTGGTTGACGGAAGACTGAGCTCTGAATTTGACGAAGATTGTCGGGAGACTGGGGTTGAGACCACGGTCTTATATACAGGTCTGGAAACTCCGTCGGATGAGGAGGGTCGCTTACTGACGAAATTTTTTAATACACTGGCCGCTAGGGGCGCTACCATCTTAAAAGAGTTGGAGGTGAAGTGCGGTACGGGGGCAAACGGAGGCATTGAAAAAAGACAGAGCTAATCGACGCAATACTCTACATCTGCCTGTCTCCGTAACACCTCATTTCAATTATTGGTTCAGCAGTATATATATATATATATATATATATATATATATATATATATATATATATATATATATATATATATATATTGGTGGTATATCTACCAATATAGCTAATTATAATGAATAAACTTAAGCGGTGAACCAACCCAACAAGCCGCCAAATCTAATTCAACCCCAAGCGTGGCTATACCTTATATGTTAGAAAACTGTCATATTCATGCAATGATAATTGTGGTCGCACGGATAGGGTGCTGAGCTACTGTTTTGAAGGAGCCAAGTTCGATCCCCGAAGAGTGGGCTTTTTTTGCATTTGCATAGGTTTCTGGTTATGTATTAATTATTTATACACATTGTATTGTTTTTGTATGTCATTATTTTCTTTCTCTCAAATGAAAATTCTAATTAATTTTTAAATAAATGTTTTTATTTTTGTATCAGTTTTTTTATCGTTGGTAAAGGTTTCGAACTATGAGTAAATAACAAAATGATGAAATCATTTATACCACGTCGCATTTTATTTTTACAATGTTTAGAAAAGCTAGGCATTCGTCAATTTTGAAAAGTTTTTTTTACAACAAAGTCTTTTTTCAGCTTCTGATTTTATTGATAAGCGTTTTGTCTCATTGTTAGTCTTATGTAATATATAATAGCATAAGACAGTATTTCAGACGCGTGTTCTTTACAAGGGAAAGAAAAGGTGTATGTGTTCAACACTTCATCAAGAGTCTGATCGAAAGCATCGATACGGGAACAGTTCTTCGCAAATGAAGCTTCAACGTGACAAATGAGATTGAAAAAATGGAGATTAGCATGGATCAAGCCACCCCGTGATTTCATTTGTACCAATTGAGAAACCGAGGATGAACAGCTGGTTTTCATCCGCACGGCTTCTTCACAACTGATACATGACTTGTACTTCTTGAGCACCTGTTTGCATAGGTATCCTAAAAAAGTGTAAACATGCAAGGAATGTTAAATATGGGTAATTAAACGTGAACCCTTTATCCCAGAGCAGAAAGTGCGGCGAAACTTCGGTAAAATGCTTTTAAAGGTGAACTATGAAGAATCCAGAATGTCACTGCAGCTGTATAGTCACAAGTATTGTATCGAAGTTTCACCGTAAGTGTGAGAAAAGTAAATGAGCAACAGAAAGCAATGATATGGGGGTTAGAGGCCTACGAAACAAGGATTTTGTTAGTAAATTCTGCTTATAGTAATGATTGGAAATAAAACCTGTTACGTAATAGACTATGCAATCTAAAACAGATGAGAGAGCATAATCGTGACGGGCCATTCGTTCAATTACGTCATCCGCTTCCCAATCGTCGTCCTGCAAAAGGCTATCTCGCTTTTTACGGGTTTTTTCGACGTATTCGACCATGTTTCCCTGTTTCTTATCACCGTATATAGCTTTTAACTCGCTTATGGTTATTAATGTTGGGGACTTCGAGCTAGGGACCACGGTACAGTTCTCGTATTTTGGCGGTTTGATTATGCTATATACGGATAGAAGTTTGTACAGTTGTAGAAACGTCGGACAGTTTGGATGGTCATTGGACCCAGCACACTGTCGTATAGTGCCAAAAAAATTCTAAATAGAAACGCAATATAAAAGAGATTAATATACATTAAATATTTTCGCTACTCAAATTAGCAGATTTTAGAACTAGTATGAATTGCCTCTAAGTTATTCTGGTTGATTTTTCCGGTCAACAGGTACTCAAAATCGAATTTTTCGATGAGATATCGGCACATATAAATCGTAGATGTAAGCGTGATTCGTAATCCTCGCGATGTTTGTGAGGTGAGAAATTCCCCGGCCATGATTTCCCCTTTCACAAGAGCCGATTCCCAATCATTGAGCCACTGCAAAGAATCTTCTAGGACCTGTAAAAATTAAATAATAGTGTAGAAAATGTAGTATAGAAAAGGTTAGAATAAAGTGAGATGGTGAATGGAAGGGACGTAAAAAAATGAAGGGGGAGCATGTGTGAGAGACGGGATATAGAAAAATTCAACGAGACAGCGGGGCGAAAGGAATACAAAGGCAAAAATGCGGAAGAAGAAAGTCGAACGAAGGAGAGAAGAGATGGTAAGGAAATGTTAGTCCAAGGAATAGTATGGTGGGGAAACGAAAGGAGAGAAGTGGAAGAAGATTGAGAGAGAGAGAAGGAAAAGGAAGAAAAGAGTCAAGAGAATAAAAAAGAGAAGGGGTAGCAAGAGGACGCAGCAAGGGATGGAGGAGAATAACGAGAGGGAGAATAGAGGATGAAGATGGAAAAAAGGCGAGAAGGATGAAGAACGCGAATACGAAGGGTAAAGGCGCCGGACGGAGAAAGAAGAGAGAATAGCGGAAGCAGGAGGGGAGAGAAGGGAGAGGGGAGAGAAAAAAGAATATGTAATTATGTAAAGATACTCAAAGTGCAAATAAAATATTAATAATAATCAGATCTGGTAATAGGTAAGTAATAGGTAAGTAATAGGTAAGTAAGGTAATGGGTAAATAATATGTAAGTAATAGGTAAGTAAGGTAATCGGTATTTAATAGGTAAACATATTTACCTCTTACTTTATAAAATATGTATGTGTAGTTTTGTGTTCCATAAAGTCTTTTTGTACCTTGAAATCAGCAGAGCACGGCTTGAGACCTTCGTTCGGGCTTTTACGGTTGAGTGCGTCAAACATGTCGTTGCATTGCTTGCTGAATGCTATTATTTGCTCGCATCCTCTAAGCTCTTCGCACTTGTGCCTCAGATAAAACTCCAATCCTTGAGCAACGGAGTTGCTGAATATCTGCAACGTCATAAGATATTTAAGATCAATAATGCACGTAAATATTTTTTCACTTCTAGTATTCACAAACGCACCTGAGTTGCCAGCTTGACGCGCATTTTCGACGTATTGTCCAATACAATATGTCTGCTTGTAATTTTTGGGCAAACACGAGCATTTGCTGGATGATTTTTATCGATATTGAATAAGGCTTCGAAGTACTTCCACCTGACGTAATCGACCGACGAGTTTAACTAGAAAATAAGAACAATAATTATTTTTTTATATTTCTTAATTGTGTCGAAATTTTCGCGTGAGATGCGGGTCAGATTTTCATTTTCAATATCAAGTAAGAAATCATGTCAATATTTAATAATGATCTAGCGTTATGAAATTGTAAGAGATATCTTATCGGAATAAATATACAACATATCTCACCCTTAGCTCCTTCCTGTTGTACAGTCGATTCCGGATATTTTTCATAACATGGCAAATGTCAGAAAAAACGAACACTTTTTGCTCTGAATCCAAGGGATGAGGAAACCAAGTTTTGGTTTCTTGCATCGAACCATCAATGCCCAAAATAGATAGCATCCTTGAATTTGTAGCCGCACCATCCGATACAACTCCATTTATTTTAGCCCCAGTTTGTTCTATGAACGAAATAGTTTTGACGACGATTTTGGCAAGTTCTTCTCCTTTCACGGAATTTTTCGATGCATATACAGCAATCGGCTGAGTATATGAGTCAGCAAGGGGTTGAAACATGAGCACAAGGCCATGTGTAGCCTGCTCAGTCAACTCTGTGGCCTGTTCTCCATTATCCCCCAAATCCGTTAATCCTGTGTAGGTTAAATTCTTGGAGCAAACTCCTACAGACTTGCGGAGATTTATTTCGTCCTGTAACAATACTCCATGACACTGAAGTGGAGTTTTCGAGGCAAAATGTTGCTTCAGCAGTTTGGCGAAGTTTTCATCAAGGTCACACTTCGTGTTGATCAACGAAAAGTAACTCCGTATAGTCTTCGTGCACGGAAGGGGTAGAATGTTGTTTCGACGTAAAAATTCGTAATATGTTGGCGATCGGATGTTCATGAGCATACACAGCATGAGCCAGTTTTCTGTATAACGATGACCTTTTGCGTCTTTTTTGCCTGCCATTGCGACGATCTCTTTCAGAGCCAATTTTTGCGACGCCGTCATTTTCAATTCAGCGCATTTTTCATCTAAAGAAACCTGTTCTATGCTCGCTATTCGTGCTTTTTGCTCTTTTATGCATGTCTCCATCATTTTGAGTCGATTCTGAGCTCGAATTTTCTGACGTTTTTCACGCTTCGCTTTAAATTGCATCGCCAATATCATCCGTTGATCGACGGTGTTCAAAGCTCCTTTAATTCTCTTGATGCTGGGAGGATTGTCCAATCGCTTTATTCGTTGTTGTATGCTCTTTCTCGATGTCATACAGGAGTCGCATCTTTTTTTTATGTCGATCACAGGGCAGTCCGTACTTCGCCATTTCAAACTGCTATCCGAATATCCCCCACAAGCTAGTAGGAGTTGCTTATTGAGATCACCTAGCCCGTTACAGATATTCATGTTCTTGAATTTTTGCAGTATATCTGGAAGCGCTTCTTTTTTCCACAAGATTTTGTCGAGTCTGTCTGAATTGACAGGGATCCCATATGCGAAATACTGCAGCGCTCCGTCTATACCCAGTGTCACATGTTTTGGCGTCACTGGATAATGTCGAGTTTTATCACTGGGGATTATTGTCGTGTATGAGAATACCGTGCGGTATTCACCTTCAACAAGTACTTGGCGACAGCTCCATGGGTCCTGAACCAACCTGGATATGTCGTTGCTCGCGTCTATATCTGTTTCTAAAAATTCAAATTTTACAAAGTTAGGCAGATGTAGGAGAATTGTCCAGTTTCTGTGTTCAGGGGGGGGGAGGGGAGAGTAAGCTTAATTCGCAATAGAAAAGCATCTTTACGATAATTTTGTTTACCGACACAATTATTGCAAATATGCTTTTTTAGAGCAAATTCGCCTTAACCCCCCCCCCCCTTTAAACAGTATTTGTAGGCTTGATATTTTCGATATGACTTCTTTTCGAGAGCATCTTCAAATAAAGTATTTATCCTTACCTTTGCTGCTAACGAGCGACGATACTATGCCAGCGGGCTCGCAGATTGGCAACGGCTCATCATAGTCCGACGATGGCCCAGCGGTTGTAGGCAATGCCATGTTTGCTTCTGAAAAATCGAATTATATAAAGTAAAATAAATATTTAAAAATCGTCCAGTTTCGAGTAACATCTTTAAATAAAATATTTATCCTCACCTTTACTGCTTACGAGTGACGATGCTGTGCCAGCGGGCTCACAGATTGGCAACGGCTCATCATAGTCTCACGATGGCCCAGCGGTTGCAGGCAATTCCTTGTTTGCTTCTGAAAATTCGAATTATATAAGGTAAAATAAATATTAAAAAATCGTCCAGTTTCGAGTAACATCTTTAAATAAAATATGTATACTCATCTTTACTGCTTACGAGTGACGATACTGTGCCAGCGGGCTCGCAGATTGGCAACGGCTCATCATAGTCTGACGATGGCCCAGCGGTTGCAGGCAATTCCTTGTTTGCTTCTGAAAATTCGAATTATATAAGGTAAAATAAATATTTTTAAATCGTCCAGTTTCGAGAAACATCTTTAAATAAAATAATTATCCTCACTTTTACTGCTTACGAGTGACGATACTGTGCCAACGGGCTCGCAGATTGGCAACGGCTCATCATAGTCTGACGACGGCTCAGCGGTTGAAGGCAATTCCATGTTTGCTTCTGAAAATTCCAATTAAATAAAGTATAACAAATGTAAAATAATCGTCAGGGCCCAACACAAAACTACAGACAGCAATAAATGATAACAACAGTAGACAACTTTCATGTCAGACGTTGTGGCGGGAAGCAAATTGACAATATCGTTGACAATGTTTGGCGAGAGATTTTCCAAATTCGCTGATTCAATACCCATTTTCCCTTTTGATTCGTCAAATTTTGAGGGCACAGCGGTATCACTCAGTCGTGGCCGCTTGTATTGAACCTTCAAAGACAAAATACAAAATTTGAAAAAAAATGTATCCATTATTATATACATTGTTTTTCATAAGCTTACTCGTGCGGTTATTAGACCATTCTCATTCTCTTTTTTCCATTCATGAGAAATGTCTTCAGCCTTGAAGTGTTTGTCACAAATGACATCCAACGAACTCAATTTTGAAATACCCGGGATCGCGTTTTCCCACTATTTCCACCGCACTGTATCTTTTGGCACGCGAAATAAAGAGTGCTTTGATAGTTCAATTCTGCTTCCAGTTTTGCACCCCGGCACAACACAGATTCTCGGCATTTTTTCACTTTCGATAAGTCAATAGCACAGGAAATCCACTAATGAGTCGCTTTTGTTTAGAACAATTATTTTTGGTGGTTATGTTCAACTGGGGGCAAGATTGCAGCGCTGCGTAGTGTCAATTCTCAACGAATATTTTCGTCAGTAAGCGGCCTACCCCCACCATGCGAATTCTGGCAGAGTTTTCAGACCTGTATGTAAGACCGTGGTTGAGACTCGATAGAAGAACTTGATTCGATGGTAGTTGATGGGAGACTGCTTCGATCTTTTGCACACTGACCCTTTTTGGTTCGCATGCGAATTTTTCGAGTGAGGGGAACTTTGGTTTCCCTTCTTAGAAAAAATACCGCTGATGGTAGGGGCAATTTTGTTCTGTTAACGGAATGCGCATGGCGTGTATAGCCGAAATTCGCGCTAAGTCGTTCGCGATAGCGCGGCGACCGTTTGATTCGGACGGCCCAGATATTTTCATACTCCGCTCTGGTTACGGGGTCGATTCATGCAGACTTCTCTTTGTCTCGATGCGGATGGCTAGTGTAAAGTTTTTGGAGTGAGTTCCTGTTTGATTTTTTGAGCTACGGTTTTTCGTAGAATATTCGCCTGAGACGATCGTGTTCTTGTTGAAAGCCAATGTGATAGGAGCAGTCAATGACTGTGGCGGTGCTGCTATCGTGTCTACAATAGCGAGCAAAAGTTTCGGGCCACCCTTTTTTTCGTGGATATTATATAGAAATACGATGGTACGGGAAATAAAAACGAGTGATGACACTTATAAATGGCGTCGAGATGCTTGACATTTAAAAAAAATGTGGTATAAACAGTAATATCACTCTTTAATAATTAATTATCCAACAGTTTTTATTTAATGAATGTGCTAAAGTATTGGGCCATATACTATTGCGTATGCAAACAAAAAACAAAACATTATAAAAATACATGGATTAGTTTTCACTCTAGAGTCAATCCTTCGTTGCCATGCCCTTAGTAACGATTACAGCAGCACATCGTCGGGGTATAGACGCAATTAAATGCGAGATGCGATGTTGTGGCATCTTTTCCCAGTCATATTGCCAATGATCCCATAATTCCGTCTTATTGGAGTGATTCTTCATTCCAACGCGAACCTTGAGCTCTTGCCACAAATGTTCAATCGGATTTAAATCCGGTGGCTGCGAGGGCCAATCGAGAAGATGTACTTCTCGGCTTTCAAGGAAATTCTTCAGAAGATGCGAACATGTTTGGGATCATTGTCGTGTTGAAATATCCACCCATTCGGCATATTTTCCTTTGCAAATGGGAGCATATGGTTTTGCAATATATTTCGATACATTATAGCGTCCATATTGCCTTGGATTTCTATTAGCGGACCAATACCGTTATCAGAAAATGCTCCCCAAACTTTAACATTTCCGCCACCGTGTTTTACAGTTGGAATCTGATATCGTACATCTTATCTGGTACCTGCTGGAAGTCGTACATACTAGCGACCATCACTTCCGCACAATTGAAATTTGGATTCGTCGGAAAAAAGAACTTTCCGCCAATTCGATACTGTCCAATGTTTATATTTTTTAGCAAAATTCAATCTAGCCTTCTTATTCATTATGCTAATGAGGGGTTTCTTTACACTGACGCGCCCAATCAATCCCACAGCCGTCAGACGTCGGGATACCGTACTCCGACTGATATCAGCAAGATTTTCACTGCGTACCCCTCGCGAAATTATTGCTGCAGTTTTTCGCGGATCTATGACGCAGTTTCTTTTAATGATTTTGTCTACGCGTTTTGAAGTTTTTCGTGGTCTACCGCTTCGACTTTTATCACAAAACGGATTTGATGATTTATATTTCGCAATAATACGGTTTACTGTGCTTTTCCCAATAGATAGAGTATTTGCAATATCACGAGAACTCGTTCCTTTTTCAAATAGTTTAAACACAACTTCGCGGACCTCAATTTTTGTGTCTTTCGCCATTGCGGCAGAAATATAATTGATTTTTTCATGGTTCTTTATGTTTCGAACTAACGCGAAAGAAAGTGCGGAAGAAAACGTAAACAAACCGTGTGGCTGAAGAAGGTGAGATAGCGGCCCAATATTTTTGCACACTGACCGAACGCGTTAGACTCTATACACAACCCATACACTATACAAAAAAATGATATACCACGCTGTTATGCATATCATAGCTTCCTCAAATATTTGAAATTATGGAGATGTTCAGCCATTAAATATTTTATCGAATAACTGAGAAAAAAGGCTGGCCCGAAACTTTTGTACGCCACTGTATATCGCTGTGATTCGAATATGCTCGCGGAACGTACGCACGTTCCTTTTAATGCTGTTAGGCATCTTATTCTTAGATTTATACATTTAATACGCTTATGATGGTAAATGAGGATATTGGGAATAACTGAGATAAGAAACCTAGATGAGAGAAGGGACATTCGCTAGGATGTAACATTACAAGCTTACGAGGTTAGTTGATCCGAACAAATTGAAAAAGTGTCATTCCAATATGCCATTTTCTTAAAAAAAATCATACGATTCATTTATTAAACGGCAAACATTATCTAGTTCATAATTAGAAAACAGGTAAAGCAAAACTGCAGGACAAATTGTACTTCTATAAACAAAATTATAATTTTTTCTAATAAGAACAAATGTTGATTTACATTAACGCGCTCCTCTAGTTTCTCGGCAGTTTTTTAAGGCTTTTTCAATAATTTTTTACGGGCTAAGCATCGAAATAATCAATCTCATTGTTTTTGCATAATCTTTATTAACATTTAAATAAGCTTTACAAATTTTTTGAAGTCAAAATATATAATAGAATAAAAGTTATAGTAGCCGACAGGAAGACATCAAGTAAAAGAGGTGCTTGACGGTGACCAAGATTGCGGCTGTTCTGCTTATCTGAAATCAAAAAACCAAACGGCATTTTAATCTTCATATTTAAGACTAGCGATTGAACTAGAGTGAATTCTAAATTACAAAAATTGTCTTTTTTATACACTTTTGAAAATTACATTCTATTTTTTACTCATTTTTTCTTAAGTTTTTCGCTCGTACAAAAAAACTATCGAAGCAGTCATGATAATCCTAGTTCAATCGCTGGCTTATAACATATTAAAGATGCTGTATAAATTTGAACAAGATTGGTGCAGTAGTTTCTGAAATATCGTGGTCACCGTTTTGAAAAATGGTGTTTCGAGAAAAACGCGTTTGAAAGTTCGCGCATGTGATTTATACTAAAAATTTCATCTCACCGTCAATCTGCTGTGCCTGGGCCATACAATAGGCCTTCCTCTTCTTCTTGGAAGTCACGCAGAGCTGCTCCGTTTACCCTTTTCGCGATTCGGGCCTGTTTTACAACATCACTCGTGCGCCTTTCTGAACGGTCGATCCGAGAGCTATCACGCTGTTGAACATATCTTTTAGCTTGTGGGCTGATTTTCACTCCCATGGTTTCCAAGGTCTTCAGGATAGATTTGAATCCTTCGTTGAAAATTATGACAGCGGGAAAGGTGGCGATTTCAACCACTTTTGGCCCAGAATGGAGGTGCTTCGGAGCAAAAGTCCAGATTAACAAATTGACCGACTCGTTATTATTTTGAGTTTCCGCTCCCAGGCATCTGCTTAAGAATTCTTCTTTGGATAAATCCTCATAAATTGGCTTTATAACTTTTTGAACTGCTTCAGAAAGAGGCGGTTTATTGTGTTTGAATTGCTCGGCTTTCGGAGCAGCCCGGCGCGCGCTCCGTATACCTGCTCCGTTCCAGGGCCGTAACTTGTGAACCACTTCGAATATCGAAAAATCCTTTCGCACACATTTTCTACACATGTTGTAGATGTGATTTATGAAAAAAATCGATTTTTTCGACCCGAGAAACTAGAGGACTGCCTTAAATTCCTGTAAATATATATATATACAGGGTGACAATTTTAATGTGGCCATGCTTTTTTTGAGGGCCTTGCGCGAAGATTTTGGGTCTGAAAAAAATATGATTTTGAATGGTTTTTCGAGCCTTCTTCGAAAAAAAATACGGCAGATTTTTGTCTTGAAAAATGTACGCCAGAAGAAATAAGGCACTGCGAAAAAAAAACGCAAAATACATTCCGAGCACATGAGATTGAAGTTTCTTAAATGCCGAATACAATGCACCCCGGAAAACTTGATTTGCGCCCGCCACCATGGTGGAAAAAATTGTTAAAAGTACGCCGTAAAGTGGCAATTTACGTGAAACAAACGATTTAAGTCAGACGCGATCGTGCTATAGGATGTCCTAGCTTGGTACGTTACAGCTGCAACTTCCGAATGTTCGGCTATCACAAGAAGGTGGCTGAGAGTCCCTTGACCCGCGAATGAGCTAAGGAATCTGAACTTGTACCCATCCGAGTCCATTGCAGAGAATATGGTCAATTTCGAAAAAGTTCGAAAATTCCATGTACTGCAAATAATATTTTGAATAATTTGGAATTCGTTTCCAGCTCGTGGACACATCATTTTGAAATAAAAATTTAACACAGATTAGGAAAAATTTACAAACTTTTTCCTATTACGCGTATTATTTTTCCCACATTCATTACTGCGAGCATTGTGTGAGCGTGTGCGTGCATGAGGATGCACGAGTGCAGAGGCGCGTGTGCGTAATGTGGACATTTGCCACGTTTCGAGCGCGCTCTGAACTCGGGTTCGGAGAGCACGCTACGCGGTTCGGTCCGAACGCATAGTCAAACGTCAAAACGCGTTTTTTGACGTTTCGGATTAGTTAGCTGATATTGTCAGCTGATACCATCTTGGATATGCAGATTTAGCGCACACACGTCGAACTGTCGTCGAAACGCCAAATTTGACGCGTGATTTGACGTTTCATCAATCGTCTGCTATTAATTTCTGACATCTTGGGCAAATGGGGAGCACGCGCGTTGAAGGTTTGCCGAAATGCACTGTTTGGCGTGCGATTTGATATTACGTGATATCGCCGGCCATGATTGTTTGCCATTTTGGATGTGCAAAATCATGATTCGCCACGGCGAGCGATTATCTCTAGAGTTATTAAACATTTCGATTCGAATAAAAATCTACAGTACGTGTCTTTGTCATTTTTTTGCGTTCACAAGACGTAAATGAAAACACGACAACGTACTGGAAAAAGGTGTTTTTAATGATTAATTAAAAAGTACCGAACATCGGAACAAAAACAAGTTTGGTATTTTTTTCAGACAAGTTGACCGTGCCTCTACCTGGAGCGCCGATTCGATTTCTATCTACACAATAAATAATTAATACATGTCGGCGATGGTTCTGAAGGCGTAAACCAGTTATTCCATAATGATGATTATGGTCCTGGGGGATGGGTTCGGAAATCCCTGATATGACTGTCCCGAGCTTATGTTCGCTTTTACCTTACTTTCGGTTATTTTGAGTCAAAGGGTATCGAGACGCTCGGTGGACGGTTTCAAGCGCATTTGTTGACTGACAAAGGTAAAAGCAATGGCGATGGTGGTTCTGGGGAATTCGATACGCCACATGGACGACGATTATAAGCGCATTTATTAATAAAAATAAAAGCAATGATTGTGATGATTCTGGGGTTCCCGATTGGACATGACTGATATGACGGCATCGAGTTCTTCTCTGCTTTTACCTTTCTTTCAGTCATATCGCATCGAATGAAATGACGAAGACTTGGGGATGATAACAGGCGCATTTGTTAATAAAAAGGGGTAAAAGCAATGATTGTGCTTATTCTGGGGGACCCGAATGGACATGCCTGATATGACGGCATCGAGTTCTTCTCTGCTTTTACCTTTCCTTCTCTCATATCGCATCAAATACACAGACGACGATTTGAGGATGATTTCAGGCGCATTTGTTAATAAAAAAAGGTAAAAGCAATGATTGTGCTCATTCTGGGGGACCCGAATAAACATTACTAACATGACGGCATCGAGTTCTTCTCTGCTTTTACCTTTCTTTCTCTCATATCGCATCAAAAACACTGACGACGATTTGAAGACGATTACAGGCGCATTTGTTAATAAGCAAAGATAAAAGCAATAATTGTGCTCATTCTGGGGGACCCGAATGGACATTACTAACACGAGGGCATCGAGTTCTTCTCTGCTTTTACCTTTCTTTCAGTCATATCATATCGAATAAAACGACGAAGATTTGGGGATGATAACAGGCGCATTTGTTAATAAACAAAGGTAAAAGCAATGGTTGTGCTCATTCTGGGGGACCCGAATGGACATGCCTGATATGACGGCATCGAGTTCTTCTCTGCTTTTACCTTTCTTTCTCTCATATCGCATCAAATACACTGACGACGATTTGAAGACGATTACAGGCGCATTTGTTAATAAACAAAGATAAAAGCAATAATTGTGCTCATTCTGGGGGACCCGAATGGACATTACTAACACGACGGCATCGAGTTCTTCTCTGCTTTTACCTTTCTTTCAGTCATATCATATCGAATAAAACGACGAAGATTTGGGGATGATAACAGGCGCATTTGTTAAAAAACAAAGGTAAAAGCAATGGTTGTGCTCATTCTGGGGGACCCGAATGGACATGCCTGATATGACGGCATCGAGTTCTTCTCTGCTTTTACCTTTCTTTTTCTCATATCGCATCAAATACACTGACGACGATTTGAAGACGATTACAGGCGCATTTGTTAATAAAAAAAGATAAAAGCAATAATTGTGCTCATTCTGGGGGACCCGAATGGACATAACTAACATGACGGCATCGAGTTCTTCTCTGCTTTTACCTTTGTTTCTGTCATATTGCTTCAAATACAATGACGACGATTTGAGGATGATTTCAGGCGCATTTGTTAATAAAAAAAAGGTAAAAGCAATGAATGTGATGAATCTGGGGAACCCGAATGAATATTACTAATATGACGGCATCGAGTTCTTCTCTGCTTTTACCTTTCTTTCAGTCATATCGCATCGAATGAAATGACGAAGACTTGGGGATGATAACAGGCGCATTTGTTAATAAAAAGGGGTAAAAGCAATGATTGTGCTTATTCTGGGGGACCCGAATGGACATGCCTGATATGACGGCATCGAGTTCTTCTCTGCTTTTACCTTTCCTTCTCTCATATCGCATCAAATACACAGACGACGATTTGAGGATGATTTCAGGCGCATTTATTAATAAAAAAAGGTAAAAGCAATGATTGTGCTCATTCCGGGGGACCCGAATAAACATTACTAACATGACGGCATCGAGTTCTTCTCTGCTTTTACCTTTCTTTCTCTCATATCGCATCAAAAACACTGACGACGATTTGAAGACGATTACAGGCGCATTTGTTAATAAGCAAAGATAAAAGCAATAATTGTGCTCATTCTGGGGGACCCGAATGGACATTACTAACACGACGGCATCGAGTTCTTCTCTGCTTTTACCTTTCTTTCAGTCATATCATATCGAATAAAACGACGAAGATTTGGGGATGATAACAGGCGCATTTGTTAATAAACAAAGGTAAAAGCAATGGTTGTGCTCATTCTGGGGGACCCGAATGGACATGCCTGATATGACGGCATCGAGTTCTTCTCTGCTTTTACCGTTCTTTCTCTCATATCGCATCAAATACACTGACGACGATTTGAAGACGATTACAGGCGCATTTGTTAATAAACAAAGATAAAAGCAATAATTGTGCTCATTCTGGGGGACCCGAATGGACATTACTAACACGACGGCATCGAGTTCTTCTCTGCTTTTACCTTTCTTTCAGTCATATCATATCGAATAAAACGACGAAGATTTGGGGATGATAACAGGCGCATTTGTTAATAAACAAAGGTAAAAGCAATGGTTGTGCTCATTCTGGGGGACCCGAATGGACATGTCTGATATGACGGCATCGAGTTCTTCTCTGCTTTTACCTTTCCTTCTCTCATATCGCATCAAATACACTGACGACGATTTGAAGACGATTACAGGCGCATTTGTTAATAAAAAAAGATGAAAGCATTAATTGTGCTCATTCTGGGGGACCAGAATGGACATTACTAACATGACGGCATCGAGTTCTTCTCTGCTTTTACCTTTATTTCTGTCATATTGCTTCAAATTCAATGACGACGATTTGAGGAAGATTTCAGGCGCATTTGTTAATAAAAAAAGGTAAAAGCAATGATTGTGCTCATTCTGGGGGACCCGAATGAACATTACTAACATGACGGCATCGAGTTCTTCTCTGCTTTTACCTTTCTTTCTCTCATATCGCATCAAAAACACTGACGACGATTTGAAGACGATTACAGGCGCATTTGTTAATAAACAAAGATAAAAGCAATAATTGTGCTCATTCTGGAGGACCCGAATGGACAGTACTAACACGACGGCATCGACTTCGTCTCTGCTTTTACCTTTCTTTCAGTCATATCATATCGAATAAAACGACGAAGATTTGGGGATGATAACAGACGCATTTGTTAATAAACAAAGGTAAAAGCAATGGTTGTGCTCATTCTGGGGGACCCGAATGGACATGCCTGATATGACGGCATCGAGTTCTTCTCTGCTTTTCCCTTTATTTCTCTCATATCGCATCAAATACACTGACGACGATTTGAAGACGATTACAGGCGCATTTGTTAATAAAAAAAGATAAAAGCAATAATTGTGCTTATTCTGGGGGACCCGAATGGACATTACTAACATGACGGCATCGAGTTCTTCTCTGCTTTTACCTTTATTTCTGTCATATTGCTTCAAATACAATGACGACGATTTGAGGATGATTTCAGGCGCATTTGTTAATAAAAAAAAAGGTAAAAGCAATGACTGTGATGAATCTGGGGAACCCGAATGAATATTACTAATATGACGGCATCGAGTTCTTCTCTGCTTTTACCTTTGTTTCTGTCATATTGCTTCAAATACATTGACGACAATTTGAGGATGATTTCAGGCGCCTTTGTTAATAAGAAAAGGTAAAAGCAATAATTGTGATGAATCTAGGGGACCCGACTGGGCATTGCTAATATGACGGCATCGAGTTCTTCTCTGCTTTTACCTTTATTTCTGTCATATTGGATCAAATAAAATGACGACGATTTATAGATGATTACAGGCGCATTTCTTAACAAACAAAGATAAAAGCAATGATTGTGCTCATTCTGGGGGACCCGAATGGACATAGCTAGTATGACGGCATCGAGTTCTTCTCTGCTTTCACCTTTATTTTTGTCGTATCGCATCAAATACAGCGACGAGGATTTGAGGATGATTACAGGCGCATTTGTTAATAAAAAAAGATAAAAGCAATGATTGTGCAAATTCTGGAAGACCCGAATGGACATTGCTAGTATGACGGCATCGAGTTCTTCTCTGCTTTTACCTTCATTTCTATCGTATCGCATCAAATACAGCGACGAGGATTTGAGGATGATTACAGGCGCATTTGTTAATAAAAAAAGATAAAAGCAATAATTCTGCTCATTCTGGGGGACCCGAATGGACATTGCAAATATGACGGCATCGAGTTCTTCTCTGCTTTTACCTTTGTTTCTGTCGTATCGCATCAAATACAATGACGACGATTTGAGGATGATTACAGGCGCATTTGTTAATAAAAAAACATAAAAGCAATAATTGTGCTCATTCTGGGGGACCCGAATGGACATTGCTAATATGACGGCATCGAGTTCTTCTCTGCTTTTACCTTTATTTCTATCATATTGGATCAAATAAAATGACGATTTAAGGATGATTACAGGCGCATTTCTTAACAAACAAAGATAAAAGCAATGATTGTGCAAATGCTGGAAGACCCGAATGGACATTGCTAGTATGACGGCATCGAGTTCTTCTCTGCTTTTACCTTTATTTTTGTCATGTTGCTTCAAATACAATGACGACAATTAAGGATGATTTCAGGCGCCTTTGTTAATAAAAAAAGGTAAAAGCAATGATTGTGATGAATCCAGGGGACCCGAATGGGCATTGCTAATATGACGACATCGAGTTCTTCTCTGCTTTTCCCTTTATTTCTGTCGTATCGCATCAAATACAACGACGACGATTTGAGGATGATTACAGGCGCATTTGTTAATAAAAAAAAGGTGAAAGCAATGATTGTGCTGATTGTAGGGGACCCGAATTAACATTGCTAATATGACGGCATCGAATTCTTTTCTGCTTTTACCTTTATTTCTGTCATATCGCATCAAATACAATGACGACGACTTGTCGAAATTCATGACTCAATACGACCGATCGTGTGGTAAATGCGAAGAACCATCGCCATCATTGCTTTCATCTTTGTTTATTAACATATTCACCTGTAATCATCATTACAGCATTGTTAGAGTTATTGACATAATAAATTTGTGGCACGCTATGGTGAACGCGAAGGAACACTTCGGGTAGTAAAGTCGGCATGCTTGAATGATGATGAAGCATTTCAGGGACTCGATGGGACATTCCTGACAAGAGGGTAGCGAGATTCTCTTTGCTTTCACCGTATTCTCTCTCATTTTGCGTCAAAAGTCATCATCCGTCTCCAAATCGTCGCCAGTGTTTTTGATGCGATATGAGAGAAAGAAAGGTAAAAGCAGAGAAGAACTCGATGCCGTCATGTTAGTAATGTTCATTCGGGTCCCCCAGAATGAGCACAATCACTGCTTTTACCTTTTTTTATTAACAAATGCGCCTGAAATCATCCTCAAATCGTCGTCATTGTATTTGAAGCAATATGACAGAAATAAAGGTAAAAGCAGAGAAGAACTCGATGCCGTCATATTAGCAATGTCCACTCGGGTCCCCCAGAATGAGCACAATCATTGCTTTTATCTTTGTTTGTTAAGAAATGCGCCTGTAATCATCCTTAAATCGTCGTCATTTTATTTGATCCAATATGACAGAAATAAAGGGAAAAGCAGAGAAGAACTCGATGCCGTCATATTAGCAATGCCCAGTCGGGTCCCCTAGATTCATCACAATTATTGCTTTTACCTTTTTTTTTTATTAACAAAGGCGTCTGAAATCATCCTCAAATTGTCGTCAATGTATTTGAAGCAATATGACTGAAAGAAAGGTAAAAGCAGAGAAGAACTCGATGCCGTCATATTAGTAATATTCATTCGGGTTCCCCAGATTCATCACATTCATTGCTTTTACCTTTTTTTTATTAACAAATGCGCCTGAAGTCATCCTCAAATCGTCGTCATTGTATTTGAAGCAATATGACAGAAACAAAGGTAAAAGCAGAGAAGAACTCGATGCCGTCATGTTAGTAATGTCCATTCGGGTCCCCCAGAATGAGCACAATTATTGCTTTCATCTTTGTTTATTAACAAATGCGCCTGTAATCGTCTTCAAATCGTCGTCAGTGTTTTTGATGCGATATGAGAGAAAGAAAGGTAAAAGCAGAGAAGAACTCGATGCCGTCATGTTAGTAATGTTCATTCGGGTCCCCCAGAATGAGCACAATCATTGCTTTTACCTTTTTTTTATTGACAAAGGCGCCTGAAATCATCCACAAATAGTCGTCAATGTATTTGAAGCAATATCTCAGAAACAAAGGTAAAAGCAGAGAAGAACTCGATGCCGTCATATTAGCAATGTCCATTCGGGTCCCCCAGAATGAGCACAATCATTGCTTTTACCTTTTTTATTAACAAATGCGCCTGAAATCATCCTCAAATCGTCGTCATTGTATTTGAAGCAATATGACAGAAATAAAGGTAAAAGCAGAGAAGAACTCGATGCCGTCATGTTAGTAATGTCCATTCGGGTCCCCCAGAATGAGCACAATTATTGCTTTTATCTTTTTTTATTAACAAATGCGCCTGTAATCGTCTTCAAATCGTCGTCAGTGTATTTGATGCGATATGAGAGAAAGAAAGGTAAAAGCAGAGAAGAACTCGATGCCGTCATATCAGGCATGTCCATTCGGGTCCCCCAGAATGAGCACAACCATTGCTTTTACCTTTGTTTATTAACAAATGCGCCTGTTATCATCCCCAAATCTTCGTCGTTTTATTCGATATGATATGACTGAAAGAAAGGTAAAAGCAGAGAAGAACTCGATGCCGTCGTGTTAGTAATGTCCATTCGGGTCCCCCAGAATGAGCACAATTATTGCTTTTATCTTTGTTTATTAACAAATGCGCCTGTAATCGTCTTCAAATCGTCGTCAGTGTATTTGATGCGATATGAGAGAAAGAAAGGTAAAAGCAGAGAAGAACTCGATGCCGTCATATCAGGCATGTCCATTCGGGTCCCCCAGAATGAGCACAACCATTGCTTTTACCTTTGTTTATTAACAAATGCGCCTGTTATCATCCCCAAATCTTCGTCGTTTTATTCGATATGATATGACTGAAAGAAAGGTAAAAGCAGAGAAGAACTCGATGCCGTCATGTTAGTAATGTCCATTCGGGTCCCCCAGAATGAGCACAATTATTGCTTTTATCTTTGTTTATTAACAAATGCGCCTGTAATCGTCTTCAAATCGTCGTCAGTGTATTTGATGCGATATGAGAGAAAGAAAGGTAAAAGCAGAGAAGAACTCGATGCCGTCATATCAGGCATGTCCATTCGGGTCCCCCAGAATGAGCACAACCATTGCTTTTACCTTTGTTTATTAACAAATGCGCCTGTTATCATCCCTAAATCTTCTTCGTTTTATTCGATATGATATGACAGAAATAAAGGTAAAAGCAGAGAAGAACTCGATGCCGTCATGTTAGTAATGTCCATTCGGGTCCCCCAGAATGAGCACAATTATTGCTTTTATCTTTTTTTATTAACAAATGCGCCTGTAATCGTCTTCAAATCGTCGTCAGTGTATTTGATGCGATATGAGAGAAATAAAGGGAAAAGCAGAGAAGAACTCGATGCCGTCATATCAGGCATGTCCATTCGGGTCCCCCAGAATGAGCACAACCATTGCTTTTACCTTTGTTTATTAACAAATGCGCCTGTTATCATCCCCAAATCTTCGTCGTTTTATTCGATATGATATGACTGAAAGAAAGGTAAAAGCAGAGACGAAGTCGATGCCGTCGTGTTAGTTCTGTCCATTCGGGTCCCCCAGAATGAGCACAATTATTGCTTTTATCTTTTTTTATTAACAAATGCGCCTGTAATCGTCTTCAAATCGTCGTCAGTGTATTTGATGCGATATGAGAGAAAGAAAGGTAAAAACAGAGAAGAACTCGATGCCGTCATATCAGGCATGTCCATTCGGGTCCCCCAGAATGAGCACAACCATTGCTTTTACCTTTGTTTATTAACAAATGCGCCTGTTATCATCCCCAAATCTTCGTCGTTTTATTCGATATGATATGACTGAAAGAAAGGTAAAAGCAGAGAAGAACTCGATGCCGTCGTGTTAGTAATGTCCATTCGGGTCCCCCAGAATGAGCACAATTATTGCTTTTATCTTTGTTTATTAACAAATGCGCCTGTAATCGTCTTCAAATCGTCGTCAGTGTATTTGATGCGATATGAGAGAAAGAAAGGTAAAAGCAGCGAAGAACTCGATGCCGTCATATCAGGCATGTCCATTCGGGTTCCCCAGAATGAGCACAACCATTGCTTTTACCATTGTTTATTAACAAATGCGCCTGTTATCATCCCCAAATCTTCGTCGTTTTATTCGATATGATATGACTGAAAGAAAGGTAAAAGCAGAGACGAAGTCGATGCCGTCGTGTTAGTACTGTCCATTCGGGTCCTCCAGAATGAGCACAATTATTGCTTTTATCTTTGTTTATTAACAAATGCGCCTGTAATCGTCTTCAAATCGTCGTCAGTGTTTTTGATGCGATATGAGAGAAAGAAAGGTAAAAGCAGAGAAGAACTCGATGCCGTCATATCAGGCATGTCCATTCGGGTCCCCCAGAATGAGCACAACCATTGCTTTTACCTTTGTTTATTAACAAATGCGCCTGTTATCATCCCTAAATCTTCGTCGTTTTATTCGATATGATATGACAGAAATAAAGGTAAAAGCAGAGAAGAACTCGATGCCGTCATGTTAGTAATGTCCATTCGGGTCCCCCAGAATGAGCACAATTATTGCTTTTATCTTTTTTTATTAACAAATGCGCCTGTAATCGTCTTCAAATCGTCGTCAGTGTATTTGATGCGATATGAGAGAAATAAAGGGAAAAGCAGAGAAGAACTCGATGCCGTCATATCAGGCATGTCCATTCGGGTCCCCCAGAATGAGCACAACCATTGCTTTTACCTTTGTTTATTAACAAATGCGCCTGTTATCATCCCCAAATCTTCGTCGTTTTATTCGATATGATATGACTGAAAGAAAGGTAAAAGCAGAGACGAAGTCGATGCCGTCGTGTTAGTACTGTCCATTCGGGTCCTCCAGAATGAGCACAATTATTGCTTTTATCTTTGTTTATTAACAAATGCGCCTGTAATCGTCTTCAAATCGTCGTCAGTGTTTTTGATGCGATATGAGAGAAAGAAAGGTAAAAGCAGAGAAGAACTCGATGCCGTCATGTTAGTAATGTTCATTCGGGTCCCCCAGAATGAGCACAATCATTGCTTTTACCTTTTTTTATTAACAAATGCGCCTGAAATCTTCCTCAAATCGTCGTCATTGAATTTGAAGCAATATGACAGAAATAAAGGTAAAAGCAGAGAAGAACTCGATGCCGTCATGTTAGTAATGTCCATTCTGGTCCCCCAGAATGAGCACAATTATTGCTTTCATCTTTTTTTATTAACAAATGCGCCTGTAATCGTCTTCAAATCGTCGTCAGTGTATTTGATGCGATATGAGAGAAGGAAAGGTAAAAGCAGAGAAGAACTCGATGCCGTCATATCAGGCATGTCCATTCGGGTCCCCCAGAATGAGCACAACCATTGCTTTTACCTTTGTTTATTAACAAATGCGCCTGTTATCATCCCCAAATCTTCGTCGTTTTATTCGATATGATATGACTGAAAGAAAGGTAAAAGCAGAGAAGAACTCGATGCCGTCGTGTTAGTAATGTCCATTCGGGTCCCCCAGAATGAGCACAATTATTGCTTTTATCTTTGCTTATTAACAAATGCGCCTGTAATCGTCTTCAAATCGTCGTCAGTGTTTTTTATGCGATATGAGAGAAAGAAAGGTAAAAGCAGAGAAGAACTCGATGCCGTCATGTTAGTAATGTTCATTCGGGTCCCCCAGAATGAGCACAATCATTGCTTTTACCTTTTTTTATTAACAAATGCGCCTGAAATCATCCTCAAATCGTCGTCATTGTATTTGAAGCAATATGACAGAAATAAAGGTAAAAGCAGAGAAGAACTCGATGCCGTCATATTAGCAATGTCCACTCGGGTCCCCCAGAATGAGCACAATCATTGCTTTTATCTTTGTTTGTTAAGAAATGCGCCTGTAATCATCCTTAAATCGTCGTCATTTTATTTGATCCAATATGACAGAAATAAAGGGAAAAGCAGAGAAGAACTCGATGCCGTCATATTAGCAATGCCCAGTCGGGTCCCCTAGATTCATCACAATTATTGCTTTTACCTTTTTTTTTTATTAACAAAGGCGTCTGAAATCATCCTCAAATTGTCGTCAATGTATTTGAAGCAATATGACTGAAAGAAAGGTAAAAGCAGAGAAGAACTCGATGCCGTCATATTAGTAATATTCATTCGGGTTCCCCAGATTCATCACATTCATTGCTTTTACCTTTTTTTTATTAACAAATGCGCCTGAAATCATCCTCAAATCGTCGTCATTGTATTTGAAGCAATATGACAGAAACAAAGGTAAAAGCAGAGAAGAACTCGATGCCGTCATGTTAGTAATGTCGATTCGGGTCCCCCAGAATGAGCACAATTATTGCTTTTATCTTTGTTTATTAACAAATGCGCCTGTAATCGTCTTCAAATCGTCGTCAGTGTTTTTATGCGATATGAGAGAAAGAAAGGTAAAAGCAGAGAAGAACTCGATGCCGTCATGTTAGTAATGTTCATTCGGGTCCCCCAGAATGAGCACAATCATTGCTTTTACCTTTTTTTATTAACAAAGGCGCCTGAAATCATCCTCAAATAGTCGTCAGTGTATTTGAAGCAATATCTCAGAAACAAAGGTAAAAGCAGAGAAGAACTCGATGCCGTCATATTAGCAATGTCCATTCGGGTCCCCCAGAATGAGCACAATCATTGCTTTTACCTTTTTTATTAACAAATGCGCCTGAAATCATCCTCAAATCGTCGTCATTGTATTTGAAGCAATATGACAGAAATAAAGGTAAAAGCAGAGAAGAACTCGATGCCGTCATATTAGCAATGTCCACTCGGGTCCCCCAGAATGAGCACAATCATTGCTTTTATCTTTGTTTGTTAAGAAATGCGCCTGTAATCATCCTTAAATCGTCGTCATTTTATTTGATCCAATATGACAGAAATAAAGGGAAAAGCAGAGAAGAACTCGATGCCGTCATATTAGCAATGCCCAGTCGGGTCCCCTAGATTCATCACAATTATTGCTTTTACCTTTGTTTATTAACAAATGCGCCTGTTATCATCCCCAAATCTTCGTCGTTTTATTCGATATGATATGACTGAAATAAAGGTAAAAGCAGAGAAGAACTCGATGCCGTCGTGTTGGTAATGTCCATTCGGGTCCCCCAGAATGAGCACAATTATTGCTTTTATCTTTGTTTATTAACAAATGCGCCTGTAATCGTCTTCAAATCGTCGTCAGTGTATTTGATGCGATATGAGAGAAAGAAAGGTAAAAGCAGAGAAGAACTCGATGCCGTCATATCAGGCATGTCCATTCGGGTCCCCCAGAATGAGCACAACCATTGCTTTTACCTTTGTTTATTAACAAATGCGCCTGTTATCATCCCCAAATCTTCGTCGTTATATTCGATATGATATGACTGAAAGAAAGGTAAAAGCAGAGAAGAACTCGATGCCGTCGTGTTAGTAATGTCCATTCGGGTCCCCCAGAATGAGCACAATTATTGCTTTTATCTTTGCTTATTAACAAATGCGCCTGTAATCGTCTTCAAATCGTCGTCAGTGTTTTTGATGCGATATGAGAGAAAGAAAGGTAAAAGCAGAGAAGAACTCGATGCCGTCATGTTAGTAATGTTCATTCGGGTCCCCCAGAATGAGCACAATCATTGCTTTTACCTTTTTTTATTAACAAATGCGCCTGAAATCATCCTCAAATCGTCGTCTGTGTATTTGATGCGATATGAGAGAAGGAAAGGTAAAAGCAGAGAAGAACTCGATGCCGTCATATCAGGCATGTCCATTCGGGTCCCCCAGAATAAGCACAATCATTGCTTTTACCCCTTTTTATTAACAAATGCGCCTGTTATCATCCCCAAGTCTTCGTCATTTCATTCGATGCGATATGACTGAAAGAAAGGTAAAAGCAGAGAAGAACTCGATGCCGTCATATCAGTCATGTCCAATCGGGAACCCCAGAATCATCACAATCATTGCTTTTATTTTTATTAATAAATGCGCTTATAATCGTCGTCCATGTGGCGTATCGAATTCCCCAGAACCACCATCGCCATTGCTTTTACCTTTGTCAGTCAACAAATGCGCTTGAAACCGTCCACCGAGCGTCTCGATACCCTTTGACTCAAAATAACCGAAAGTAAGGTAAAAGCGAACATAAGCTCGGGACAGTCATATCAGGGATTTCCGAACCCATCCCCCAGGACCATAATCATCATTATGGAATAACTGGTTTACGCCTTCAGAACCATCGCAGACATGTATTAATTATTTATTGTGTAGATAGAAATCGAATCGGCGCTCCAGGTAGAGGCACGGTCAACTTGTCTGAAAAAAATACCAAACTTGTTTTTGTTCCGATGTTCGGTACTTTTTAATTAATCATTAAAAACACCTTTTTCCAGTACGTTGTCGTGTTTTCATTTACGTCTTGTGAACGCAAAAAAATGACAAAGACACGTACTGTAGATTTTTATTCGAATCGAAATGTTTAATAACTCTAGAGATAATCGCTCGCCGTGGCGAATCATGATTTTGCACATCCAAAATGGCAAACAATCATGGCCGGCGATATCACGTAATATCAAATCGCGCGCCAAACAGTGCATTTCGGCAAACCTTCAACGCGCGTGCTCCCCATTTGCCCAAGATGTCAGAAATTAATAGCAGACGATTGATGAAACGTCAAATCACGCGTCAAATTTGGCGTTTCGACGACAGTTCGACGTGTCTGCGCTAAATCTGCATATCCAAGATGATATCAGCTGACAATATCAGCTGACTAATCCGAAACGTCAAATAACGCGCTTTGACGTTTGACGATGCGTTCGGACCGAACCGCGTAGCGTGCTCTCCGAACCCGAGTTCAGAGCGCGCTCGAAACGTGGCAAATGTCCACATTACGCACACGCGCCTGTGCACTCGTGCATCCTCATGCACGCACAAGCTCACACAATGCTCGCAGTAATGAATGTGGGAAAAATAATACGCGTAATAGGAAAAAGTTTGTAAATTTTTCCTAATCTGTGTTAAATTTTTATTTCAAAATGATGTGTCCACGAGCTGGAAACGAATTCCAAATTATTCAAAATATTATTTGCAGTACATGGAATTTTCGAACTTTTTCGAAATTGACCATATTCTCTGCAATGGACTCGTATGGGTACAAGTTCAGATTCCTTAGCTCATTCGCGGGTCAAGGGACTCTCAGCCACCTTCTTGTGACAGCCGAACATTCGGAAGTTGCAGCTGTAACGTACCAAGCTAGGACATCCTATAGCACGATCGCGTCTGACTTAAATCGTTTGTTTCACTCAAATTGCCACTTTACGGCGTACTTTTAACAATTTTTTCCACCATGGTGGCGGGCGCAAATCAAGTTTTCCGGGGTGCATTGTATTCGGCATTTAAAAAACTTCAATCTCATGTGCTCGGAATGTATTTTGCGTTTTTTTTCGCAGTGCCTTATTTCCTCTGGCGTACATTTTTCAAGACAAAAATCTGCCGTATTTTTTTTCGAAGAAGGCTCGAAAAACCATTCAAAACCATATTTTTTTCAGACCCAAAATCTTCGCGCAAGGCCCTCAAAAAAAGCATGGCCACATTAAAATTGTCACCCTGTATATATATATATATATATATATATATATATATATATATATATATATATATATAATTATCATGTTTTCAGTATGTATAATCTTTCAATTGCTACATTAATAAAAAATGTGTGAAAATAAATATCCCATCTTGTTTACTCAACTGATTGTAATAGACTACGTGAATCACCACTTTAACGTATCCTAACATATTACATGTATTACTACTATGAATGCATAGTAAGTATGACCGTGCGTCTTGCAGGAGGAACACATACCAAGTGATTTCGTTTAAAGTTTGGTAAAGTGTTCATACTATTACGTCCGCCCGGGAAAAAAAGATCATATCTGAACATATCTGAATCATATCTGTAGAATCAGATATGATCAGACAAGAGATTTGGTCATATCTGTTCATATAGTGTCATGACAGATCATGTATGCTTATATCTGAGCATATCTGTAGAATCATCAGATATGATCAGACAAGAGATTTGGTCATATCTGTTCATATAGTGTCATGACAGATCATGTATGCTTATATCTGAGCATATCTGTAGAATCAGATATGATCAGACAAGAGAATTGGCTATATCTGTTCATATAGTGTCATGACAGATCATGTATGCTTATATCTGAGCATGTATGATCATCCCGAGAAAAAATTATCAGACCAAATCACATCTGATTATATCTGGATTATATATGATCCAGATATGATTGATCATATCTGGATCTTGTCTAATCATGCATAAGAAAAATGGCCATATCAGAGCATACATGATTAGATTTGACTATATCAGAGCATGTATGATTAGATTTGACGAGCCAATCAACAGTTTTTCTCAAAACTACCGTATTTTTTAATTTTTAGAAAAGCAAATTAACTGAGTTTTTGCAAGCTTTAGTTTTCTTTTTTTTTTTTTCATAATGCCTAGGCGGCATTTATCCGCGCCACAAGTCGCTCAGATAGTGACTCTAGTGGAAGAAGGGTACAATTACCGACAAGTCGGGGATCGTATGGACATTAGTTCATCTGTCGTATCTCGCGCATACAATCGGTATTTGGAAACCGGTGATTATCAACGACGAGTTGGCCAAGGTCGTCGTCGTGCAACAAATCCTCGTGATCCTTACAAAACTAAAGCTTGCAAAAACTCAGTTAATTTGCTTTTCTAAAAATTAAAAAATACGGTAGTTTTGAGACAAACTGTTGATTGGCTCGATTACCAAGAAAGCAGGTTAGTTTTAAGAAAAACTGTTTTTTTTTTAGACACTGTTTAAATTCGCACAAAAAAATTATTGTCCCAATTTTCGTAGAACGAATATTCGACTTGCCTTGGGGGTATCAACTTTTAATTTATTCAAGTAATTTGTGACTAGGAAAATTAAAGTGCGGAAGAGGAAAATCGGTGAGAAAGTGAGTCGCTCCATTTCTTTAATTTAGGGCCAATTGAAAAAAAAATTAAAAAAAAAATTTTTTTTTTCAAAAATTTTGGAATTTTTTTTCAAAAATTTTCGATTTTTTTTTTCTTAAATTTTTCAAGTCACTAATACAGAATTGAGAGAAAAATGATTTTTTTTTTTTTTTTTCATTTTTGATAAAAATTATGACATTTTCAGAGCGAAATTCTTGCTCCTTTAATTTTTTCAAAAATTCGATCAAGTGGGGAAAAAAAACGGTTGGCTGGATTAAATTGAAACTTCGTACGGTTTTTGTGGGTATATTGAACAGTAAAAGGCACACTTAACATTAGTGGTTTCCGCAATATTTTTGATTGGGCGCTTGATTTTCCAAAAAACCACAAAAAGCCCTTTTTTGGTCGCTTTTTCAAATTCATGTAATGATTGAAAAAAAATTTTTTTTTCCAAATTCAATTGCCAATCCTTGTAGAGAATTTATTCAAGTTTTTGAAACCAACCTCAAAATTTCTGTGCGATCATTGGTTGCTGAGATATTGGTAATCAAAGACAAAATGATCTTTTTCCATTCAAACACCGATATCTCAGCGAGAAATGCTCGTATCGAGATTTTAAAAAAACCAAATTAAAGCTGAATAAACAAGCTATCCGGTCCATATAGAGGTTGAGTCGAAAAATTTTTTTCCACGTCCGTAGATTAAAAAAAAACCAAAAAAATTTCGAACATTTTTTTTTCGGTGGTTTTCTTATGATTACTCGGAAATATTTTCAAAAAAAAATTTTCAGACTCAGATCCGAAAACTAGACACTTAGAGCTACAATTTGCTTTTTTTTTTGCTGTACGACCATTTTTGTATGAGTTACAGCCTGTTGAAAATTCCCCAAAAATTTGGATTTTTTTCTTGCTCCCTAAATTTTTGTGCTAAGTGTATTTACAATATGGATATATTATTTACGATATCGGAACCGATGTGTTGGTCTAGTGGTTAGCGTGCTTGCCTCTGAAATCAACACATCGGGAGGTCGCGGGTTCGAATCACCGTCTCGTAGTTTCGTCGAGATATAAAAACACAGGCGTGACGTAGCTCCAGTTCTACACAGATGTCGCGCACACGGACCGGTACGTGTGTGTGTCGGATGTGTATGGCTGTAGCCTGTGACCTATTTCTCGACGAAACGCGACTAGCTCCGAGGCTGGGAAGCAAACTCGTGACCGGCTGTATTGGTATAGGTTTTCCGCAGTTTCCCTATACCCATGACAAAAAAAAAATATGGCGAATGCGATACAGAGGGGGAAGTCGGCTGCGGCCGCAAGGTGGGGATCGATGAGTAGCAGATACAATAAAAAATATATATATATTTACGATATCGGCATTAACAGGAAAAACAAGAGTATATAATGTTTCAGCTTACCTTGTCCATGTGCAGCATAACTTCTATAGATTAGTTTTAATTGCGATTAGTGCATTTGACAATGAAATTTCACTATCCGATACCCCGAGTGCAGATATGGCGATCAACCGCTAATTATATGCACATTCACCTTACCTTGTTGGCAACTATTCTCAATTCATAGTATGATTCACTGCCGTAGAAAATGAAATCCGGTTAACGATATTGATCTTTGGATACTTTGGAAAAAGTCTTAACCGGTGCTTACAGCTGAGCAACCTTACCACAAATGAAGAATTCAATGAGACTTCTTAAACATATAATTATTTATATTGAAAGGTCACCACTTACCATATGAATCCTTAAATTATAAAATATATTATATGCATAATCATATTACTAAAACATAGTATCCATCATACAAATTCATTGGAAAATGTACGATCACTATAGTAGCAAAGCGATACACAAGTACTTCGTTAACCACATAATTGTCGTAAGTTATATACTTACCTTATAAAAATTCCAGTGCCATATTTCTTAAATACGCTTGACTTTGTAAGGTGTGGTGAGCTGATTTCTTATGTATGCAATGTGACAAACATGCTATGTAATAGTTCATGAGAAACGCGTAGTTCCTAAAGCTATTAAGCCATCGTTGCCTCAACTGCAAATTATTTACGTCTTCGATATAAGTAAATATTACTATCATTTTTTTCAAAAAGTCATATTCCATAAGTTTTCTAACAAATCATACTCGACAGACGTTGATGTTAACCAGAATAATTGTAGGAACTTACATGGTATTGTAGAAGCTTGACCTGAAAAAAAACCCAATGTATAGTATACAATATAATATTTGTGCGCCGATTATGTGATGGCACTGGATTAACCACATTTACATTGCCGAGCCTTTTACAATGGTTAATAATCATTTAGGGAATAATAGATAGTCAAATGCGCCATCCGAATCGCGTGTTTAGGTATACTTTAAGCTTATAGTTGTGTTAATGATATTATGCTTCCGATATCCATAAAATATGGTGAATTCTATGCCCTCGTTTACCGTGGGCGTTTTTTGTAAATACAGTCCCTTCCGATAGCCACGCGAAACCTTAATACAACAACATAATCACATAAATTATGCTCTAATTGCTAATTGCTTGTAAAATGTCTCTTATTAAAACATTTCTTTCTTTAAAAAATGTACTCATATTTATAGTACTAATATATTGTTTAAAGAACATTTTAAGGAACATCACTTCGATATAACGAACTTCCCTAGAGATTCATTATATCGAGGTTCGACGTAAAGCCTTTAGTTCCTCTTCAACCGGTGTTTTTACCAAGGGAAGAAAAATAACTCACTAATGATTAAAATGATATGGACTAAATACTACAGAACTTAGAAGATTGGCTTATCACATTGCTAGTATTGAGAATGAAACCACTTTTATATGCGAAAGATAGCAATAATTCGTGTTCCATCATTCTCCGAGCGCTGTTTCATCTTACCCCGCATACGGGGTAAGATAGAGAAAATAAATGTGCCATTAAAAATACATACTGTATGGTAAAAATCAGAAAGACTGATTTTTGCTTCCAAAATTAAAAGATTAATAAATGTTGATTAGTTTAAAAGAATAATTAAAGTTGACTGACTCATATATCTTTTGTTCTATTTAAACATGATCTTAGCGTTATCATCTTATTCCTACTTCCCCTACCCATAGTTGATTTTTCATTGCTTTACATGAGAAGAACTTTTGTTTTTATATCACTAAAATCGGTTAACTATTTGGTGAAACTACAAAATCACCCCTTGGTGTACCTCCCTTTAAGCGGTGGTTTCAAACGTTAAAACGGTTTTTCTACCGCGAAAAGGTACGCGTCTAATAGTTCTTGATGATTTACCTTGTACACGTGTTACAAGAAAATCGATGGCGGACTCTAAAGCGATGTTTCTTGTCAGTGCTGCGTACCGGAACCTATTAACATTTGACATTACCACGCAAATTTCCGGCATCGAATTTATTTGCTCAGTTCGACTTACATTTAACCTAAGATTCCGGCGCGTAATCTTGCGTAGAACGAGTTTTATTTTATCGTCGTATCTTAAATGTTGTATCAAGAACGTACTGCACAGGGATAAAAATTGTTAAATTATTTTTTTGGGAAAAACCTTCGATATTTTTATCATCGAGGTTCTTATCTTCCGCAAGAACAAGATGAATAGAATCAATTTAAAAAAAAATATTATCCTAAACGCTTGCGTAGCTCCATCGTCGCGGATCGGAGTATACCATTTTCCAGCCGTCAGGAAAAAAACTTTCACTTCCATTCATCCAGAAAAAATAAATATTGTGCATAATGATGCGAGACGCTTTTTGTACAACTGAGATGACAGCAAATTTGTCATCATGGTTCCGCTGGCATATCACGTTTCGATATATATCGGCGCATTTACATGGAAATATTAGTAAGCGGTACCGTTTGATAACGGTGCATGGATAGCACGGACTAATGTAATGCTTCGTATCGAGAAATCGAACCAGCGAAACTCTCGAGTCGAGCGACGGGCGCTAACGATAGCCACGGGACGTGATTCGAATCCGGGAGATCCGCTTTTCCTGGGAATCGCTTCTCGATATCCAGCGCCCATCATCTTCTCTCGCTCTCTATCTCTCTTTCTCTCTGTATATTATTTCCTCTACATATCTTCATGGCCGGGGAAAGAGGGAATCAGAGCGTCCTTTCAGGCTAATAACGAACTCTGCTAATACCGAGATGCTAATACTGCGGACAAAAACTCATGATACAATATCGAGAGCTGGGAATCGCGAAAATCAAAATAGTTCGCAGTTCTTCCTATAATAGTGCCTACGTTATTTCTCACAAACAAATTGAGATGATAACAAAAAAAAACTCTGTATTCTATTGGGTCTATGCATAAGTCCGTGGCGAAATTCCGACATATATCGTTCGCAGTAGTTTTCCCACTCGCCCATGCGTCAACCATAAAGGTCGTCGCACACTTATCAACCCAGCACCCGACCAGCACTGCCTCGCCTCGAGCGGTTGTCATTTCTTATATGGACTTTCCATACATATGCACTCATTTGTCAACTCCATAGCATCACCGAATCGGCTCGCTCGCAAGAGTTGACAAGTGAGTGCATATGTATAGAAAGCCCATCTAAGAAATGACAACCGTTCGAAGTGAGGCGGCGCTGATCGGGTGCCGGGTTGATAAGTGAGCGACGACCGTTAAAGTGGCGTATATTAAGTGAAAACTGACACTTGTGCCCACATTTAGAAAAATATCCATCGAAATCCATGACGTATAGAAAGCTTAGTTATATTTCGAACATTGAAGGAAAAAATGTGTATTTTCAATGCATTTCGTCTTTTTATTTCCGAAGAAGCAAAAACGCTTCACAAACTCACATCAAGATATACGCCGTGTACGGAGAGAATGCCGTAACCGAAAGTGTGTGTGTGAGAAGTGCTTTGCGAAATTTCGTCGTGAAGATTTTGATTTCCAAGATGCTTCTCGCTCCGTTCGGTCATTCATTACTAATATTGATAAAAACAAGTCTTTTATTTTAGTCTTTATCCGACCGGCATTTGACGACTTTAGACATCGGGCATAACCTCAACATTGACCAATCGACTGTTTCGAGATATTTGCAGACGCTTGGAATGGTACGCAAGCTTGATGTTTCGGTGCCACGGGAACTGAGCGAAAAGGATTTAATGGACCGAATTTCAGCTTGCGATTTACTGATCAAACGCCATTAAACCAAATCATTTTTAAAGCGAATGATTACCAGCGATGAAAAGTGAATTGTCTACAATAATGTCAGCCAAAATAAAAAAATTCCGCAGACCGGGGATGCTGCTCAGGCGGTCGCAAACACTGGATTATACCCGAAGAAGGTCGGCTCTGTATCTGGTGGTATTGGAAAAGAATCGTCTATTATGAGCTGCGGCCATCCAACGAAACAATTCATTCGACCAAGGACTCACAACTGGCCAAGTTAAAGGGAACAATCGATCAGAAGCGGCCCGCATCGGTGGATAGGAAGGCCATTGTGTGCCACCAGGGCAACGCTCGACCACACATTTCTCTCGTAATCCAAAAAAAGTTATTGCAGTTTGGGTAGAATGTTTTGGTGCATCCATCGTATAGGCCAGAACCTTTAATTCCCTGGACATCCTCAAAACCACTCGGATGACTTCTTTGCCCTAATATTTCAGGACTTCCATGAAAGAGGGATAATGAAGCTCGTGGAGAGATGGCAGAAAGTTATGAAACTATCCGGTACATATTTAGTTGATTAAAATCGCTTGCTTTCATAAATATTTTGTGTTTGAAATTTACTCGATTTTCGCATATGCATATAACTATGACTTATGCATAGACCCAATATATTTCCACGTGCATGTTCCCATGTGTAACTATGCAACCGGGCAGGGGTTTGCGGAATAATACGCGATTCTTATTGGCGAATTATCGGTTTTCGGAAAATGCTTTCGTGTAATTATATTTCTTCAAGTTATCACTCTTCAATCAATCCTATTAATCATTACCGGGCAGTAATGGTTCTGTGGTGAATTTGACCCGTATTTCGATGGCGATGGTACGCCATATGAGATGTTACGCTGACGAACTATCGTGGCTAGGGAAAATTGTAATGTATTCTTTTACGTCTTGGGTCACCTCCATTAGCACATTTATAAATGAATGTACTGCGATAGGCTAAATAGAATTTTCACGCGAATCATGGGCTATCGGACTTCTTAAGATAAGAAATTAGCCTCAGCAAGATCATGCAGTGGAAAGGGACAATTGCGCCCGTGAGTAAGAACAACCAAAGTTCTTTCCACAGGGTCTCCACTTTTTCCCCACTTACGAAGTTGTAATTAGAGAGCCTAGTCACCGAGCCTAACGGGCAGCCTTCATTTCGCGAGTTCACAATAAGGTCCAAACATTTCTGATTAAACTTCTCAATAAATATTGTAGTCAAACAGTAAGTTTTTTATTTTCCGCCTACATTCAATCAGAGATACAGCTCCTCTCCCAGGTCCGTGCCCCGGATCCAAATACGGAGCAACAACCCTCATATAAAACGAGTTACATCCTGAGTATTAAAAAAATGCGAAAGTAAATTCACAGGACGTAACAATACCAAGCTCCATCTATCGGTACTGTATATGCATGTAAGGATGGTCCATTTAAGGCGTAAGGCGATTTTTTTTACTTCCAGCTGTATCGTGTTCTTCCCCCTTGATACGGTTACGTCCCAGGTTTGTGCTAGTTACAATCGGCACGGGATGCAACCTCGTTGTTATACGAGTACTATAATTTGCTCCATTTTTGGGCCCGTAGGCACGGACCGGCGATCGGAGCACTCTGTGCTGGCGACCTTTTATAATTTCCTTCCGTTTCAAACAAACTTGACCTATTTTTTCGTTGTCTATTATTGAATAGATTTCTTCCCTTCTGATGTTTTTGCTGGAGCATCGACGGGCCGCCGTCTTGCGTCGGGTCGTGGTCGTCGTGATCGTGACGGAGGTGTCTCCTGTCGCGGGAATATGGAAGGGTCGTCGCAGTAATGTTCTCACCTCTCGGGTTTTAAGATTTTAAAACAATTTAACTTATATTTTACGATTAATGAAGTTTTACAATAAAATGTTGGACAATGATGATCGAAAGAACCGGGTCTCCCTTTGAGGGGACTCCGGTGAGAGAGACTGGAAGAGCTCTCTAGAGCCGCGCACGAAAGACTGACGATCAGGGACTCTTGGTCCCTTTTGATTGTTCATTTGCGGGTGGTGCAAATCGCTGATGTCGTGGAATTAGTTTTGCTACTGCGTTCCCACAGGCGCGATCTTGCTGACGCTCTTTACTCGGAAGACCTCCGCTGCCCGGGACTTCGGTAACGCATACCTCCGATAGCCCGGGTCTCTGGTAACCCGCGAGTCTCGCGATAACTATATACTTTCTGCGCTCTCTTAATATGAATTAAAATTTTTAATACACTGGGTTGAGCCAGGACGTAACACCTCCCCGTTTTAGACGGATGCAGTGCCGAGGCTCTGCATACGAGAGGCGTAAAGTTGCGCTGAGAGTTCTGGATCAACTCCCGTCAGGCTGCTTGTTGATTTCGCTAGTGGAAGTTCGGGGTAAATAATCCGAGGTGCAGGCGCCGGTGACGTTGACTCGACGCAGATTTCTTCCAGCTGTTGAGTTGGTTGTTCGTACTTTTCGCTTTCCCCCTTTCTTTTATGTGCTAGGGCGAGAAGGGGCCAGTCAATGAACTCCATATGGCTCCGAGAATATGTACACTCCACCCGTCCAATGCGTGAAGAGCATATCCATGAATGCATGTATCCGTGACGAATTTGAGGGCTATTAGTATCACGAGGACGCCGACGAGGCCACCACTAGCTGATCCGAACGTCATGAAACCATTCCAGAACTTTGCTGCTGCGTTGTCGGCTATGTGGTTGAGCGTTTCTTCGTCGAGCAATCCACGTATTGATACCGTGCCAGGCGGGATCTGGTAACCAATGATTTCCCGCGTTATATTGTTAAGTAGCGCTGGTTTCTCGGCCGGAAACATTATGCGTTCACGTAACTTGTTGATGTCCATTTCGGAGGGAATGCCGCTTCTAGCGAGGTTCCCAGGTGATGCGTATTTCTAGGTTGGCTTCGATAGTGGTTCCAACGACTGGGGTGTCCGGATTTCGAATGGCTTTGGAGAAAATCGATATCATACCCCCTCGATTTGATATTGCGCTGGCACCACAGGGTCGCAGTTTATTTGCGTACCTGATTAAACGAGCATTCGCGATGTTGGTGATAAGAAAAATGATTCGTTTCGGTACAAAACCGGGAGTTCTTGAAAGCATGCCTCCGTTCGCCTTATATTACACTCTACCGGTACGCACTTATAATGTGAGCGACCTCACCAGCAATGACGGACATGTAACCGGGCCCCCCCATGACAGTACGTGCGAATCTCTCGGGCAAGAGTGCTGCTGTGGATAGTGCACCTTGTAAAATTTGTCTTTCGAGGTTGCACCTCTGTGATACTACATCCCGGCCAAAGGTTCTTCATTTGTTTCCCGACGTGTTTCTCCACATATATGAATTTCGAGTTTATGTAAGAGAACATGTCGAGATTGTTGACCGAGATTTTCTTCTTGGTGGCGAACGATTGTCCCATTTGAGTTTCCAAGATGAATAACTTGGTATGCTCGGTTCTTATTAGTCGATAGCCACAGATAAGGTACTCCGATTGTTTGCTAAAGCAAACGTTGTTTCCTCCGTTACCAGAGTGTACACGTCGGGCAGTCGCGGTCCATCCTCGTTATTAACGAATTTGGAGGCGATGCTTTCGTGGAGGACGTCATACATATCGAAGTTGCATGAGTCAACTGGTGTTGGCTTCCAGAATACGTTGTTTCCCTCGCCGTCGATGCAAATGCCGAGTTTCAACATGTCCTAAAAATAGGGTTCATTGTAGTTTTGTCGCCCGTAATTTATTTGCATGGACAACCTTTGGCCTGCCCCTTAACTTCAAGTTATGTTACTATTGGGGAGGATTTTGAGAACTTCACAGGGACCCGTATATTCATCATAGAATTTTCCCGTTTTGGGTTCCTTTAATAAGAGAACCCTATCCCCGACCTCGAATTTTTGGACGTTTTGTTTTTCGTCGTAATACACTTTTGATTTGGTTTTAGCGCTGCGTAATTTTTCGGCGGCTAACTCTTGAAGACCGTGGATCCTCGTGAACAGTCCACGAAGATATTCTGCATACGTCGGCTCCTGATGTTCCTCGATCCGGTCGCTTTTTGCTCGTTGCCTTGCAATTTTCCCAAACACAAGCTCGTGAGGCGTGAACCCCATTCCCTCGTGACGACTGGTATTGTATGAGAACATAGCCATTTCCAAGAATTCGTCCCAATCGTTTTCTTGATCGACGTAGTGTTTCAAATATTCTACGAGAACATGATAACAACGTTCTATTGATCCATTAGATTGAGGATGGAACGACGTAGTTTTGAACTGCTTAATCCTAAATTTGGTTGCGAATCCCGTCACCAGGCTGCTATAAAATTTTGTACCCTGGTCTGTCAAGATTGCTTTGGGTGTTCCGAACCGCGTAATGAAATGTTTGACAACAGCGTCGACTATATCCGATGCTGTCGTGCGCTGCATTGGAATCGCTAGCGAGTACTTTGTCAAGAGGTCTTGTATCGTTAGGATGCTTGTCTGGCCTTTTCGAGTGACAGAAAACGGACCCACGATGTCCATCGCTATTTTGCCGAAAGCGTTCCCCGGGGTGTCCGTGATTATCATCGGCTGTCTTGTTTTTACCCTTACGAGTTTTCTCAGCTGGCAACTATGACAATGCTCGATATATTCCTGAACTTCGGCCTTCACATTTCGCCCAGAAGTAATTTTCCCGAATTTGATTGTAGGTTTTCGTGACGCCCTTGTGGCCCCCGATCAACGACTCGTGGCACGCTTCCATGATGGCTCTTCGTTCTTCTGCAGCAGGAACGCGTACTAGTTGTTTACATACTGTAAGTTGTATTGGTAAATCTTTGAGGTGATTTCGGACCATCGCTAGCGTTTGGTCCCAAGGGATATTATCGATAGTCTCAGTTCGCGCAACATCACAGATTTTAACCTTAGTTCGACTATAATGTCTCGGAGTAACTCCATCGATTCGTTTAAGTCTTCCTTTGCGACATTGGAACGTAAATTGTTTTTTACAGGTAAGCCGATTAATACTCGGTTTCCGACGCGCGTGACTCCCGCTCGCAAAAGATTTAGGTCTCTATATTGAGACGTATAGGTCCGTCCCATGCCAATACCCCCCACCACAAATTCAAATAAACCGACTCATCGGGGAGTAGGGGAGGAGGAATAATAAAAAGCCGAATGGGCAGGTACGACCTTCAAAATCACAAGACAATAAGTGGAAGAAAAATTAGAGAAAAAGAAAACAGAAGATAAAACAAAAACAGTAGAAAAGTAAAGTAAGGGAAGGGGAAAAGTCGTTGATTTAAAAAGGTTAACAATAAAGGGAATGATGGGTAATTCGTAAGGGAAGGGGAACAATAAACAGTCAAAAATGAGTATAAAAGAGGAAGAAAGTCAGAGGGTTCTTCCATCCACTTCTTTCTACTTCGTGGATCAGCAAGTACCGCTTAGCAAAGTACCTCTTTTTAGGGTGGAAAGCTGAGAGGGGGAAAACACTGAAAAAACGAAATCAGAAGGAAGTCGTCGTAAGAAAATCGGGCTTTTTAAGTGGATAAAAAAGTACCGCTCAGCAAAGTACCTCTTTTCAGGGCGGAAAGCTGAGAGGGGGAAACTTGAGACACTTAAAAAGAAAGTTATAACATACTTTTTCTTTATTAATCAATAAAAACGGAAATAAGAGTTGGGAGTAGAATCGGAGATAAGAGTACTAAAAAACATTAAGATTAAACAAAGGAAGGATAAATTACGAAAGGATAGATAGAAAATAGTATTAGGGGAACAGAAAGTACAAGGAGGTATCAGAAACACCAAGCGACAATACACACACACAGATACAACTGTAAAAACACGAAATACCTACAAGGGCTCCCGAAAATATCAGGAGAACCCAAAGGTCAAGGAGGCATCTCGAAATTCAAACACCACACCGACACAATACACGTAACTTACGGGAATATCGGCATAAGCGGGTACGTGGCGCCATCCGACGGAGTCAAACACCGTTAGAGTAATCGATTATCGACGCGCGATAATCGGTTACACTCACGGGGAGTAATTACGAGAGAGCACGCCGGAGCGCGTGAGTCGAAGGCGCGCCGCGATCCACCGCGGCGTGACCACGGTCTTACATACAGGTCTGACAACGGCGGTAGTGGGGGTAGGCACCTTTAGATGTTTTGCTTTTCATTCCGATTTCTGCCGCTTGGTGCGTGACGGCAAGGGGAAGTAGTGGTGCGACGAAGAGAGAAATAGCTCTTGTGTCCTTTTCCCTCCTGACCGCAACGCATGCGCCGTTGGCTGCGTGACGTAAACACCTTTGGCTCATTCGCCGGTAAGCGGTAAGGGGGAAAACACTTCCCCTCGCTAGTAGCGACGCGTAGCGGCGCCTAGTGAATCGAAAATTAAAACATATAAGAGTGCCTACCCCCACCACGAAAATTTAGCTTCGTTGCAAGACCTGTATGTAAGACCGTGGTCGTGACCCACGAGAGTGGGGGGACTCAGGGAGCGCGGTTAGCACGAGAGCGCGCCCGGCACCACGCACAACGAGCGACTGTAGGAAAAAAGGGGGAAGCGCGCCGTATCGAGATTGAGCGAGCTGCGATCGATACCGCTAGGGAGAGTGGACCGCGACAGACAGCGCCTCGCGCAGCCTAGGGAAAGGCGCCCCGTTGACTCCGCGCGCCACACACGAGAGCGCGCCGTAACTCACGCACGCCGCAAGCGCCAATACGTGTAGGAGAAGGGGAAATCATCCACCTACAATCGCGCTAGAACACACTTACCATCCGGGCGAGTCCGCTATTTCGAATATTTTACCGACCGCGCAGCGACACATTAGAACACACAAAATACACTCCAGCGACACACTAAAACACACAAAAGACACTCCAGCGACACACAAAACACACTCCAGCGACACACAAAACACACTCCGGCGACACACAAAATACACTCCAGCGACACACTAAAACACACAACATACACTCCAGCGACACACAAAACACACTCCAGCGACACACAAAATACACTCCAGCGACACATTAAAACACACAAAATACACTCTCGCGAAACATCAACACACAAAATATATTCCGGCGATACATTGAAATACGACAACACACAAATCTTTTAGTATTATATCGAGTCACAATATTGAATAAAGGCCATTTTATTAACAGATACATCCAAAACAAAGAGTTTCAACTAATTTCTTCCCTGATCGAGTCCCGAACCAATAAAAATAATTGTAACGAATTCCGACCCGTTACATTTGGCGCCCGAACAGGGACTCGATCATAAGAAAGAAAAACTCATAGGAGGTATCAATAATAATAAAATGGCACAACAAAACAGCGAATCGTCCCTAAACTGGGAGTCGACGACTGCGGATGGGTTGATAGAAGAAGCCCGTCGGAGAGATCGGCAGAATATTGGGCGATTGTCGGAAATAGGACCAGCACAGACCACGAATGAAGAAACCTTCGCTGTCAATCAAAACATAGGTAACGCAGAGGTTATCATTGAAGACAGCGAAACGGAGCACAGCGAAACTACTCTGGCTCTCATCAAAGCCATGAACAGCATACGCAACGAGCAGCGCAGGGAACGCCTCACCACACAGGCGGAAATTAAGCAACAAGATGACCATTGCATCATACGGATCCGTCCGCTGAACGAGGAAATTACCAAAAAGATGGCAAACGATATAAACAAAATCGAGGAACGCACGGAACGGAAAATCGTGATTGCCCAGAAGATGATCGAGCAAAGTCACGAAGAAACTCAAAAAGAAAATAACGAGAAAATCGAAGATTTTGATACCCGAGTAGAGGCCATTAGAAGGACAATATCCCAGCTTCTTCATTCATCGAAGGACGTGGGAGAAGTAGTTACGGATCATTCTAAACGAATTACGGCATGTGAGAAGAATATTCAAGCCCAAAATTCAGTCTCCAGAGGTAACACAACGTGGTCGGCAGGGCTCGATGTCAGTCGGGCATACGCAGCAAAACAAAAACCGCCAACTTACAACGGCGATGGAAGAGAACGACCAATGCGGTTTCTGAAGGATTTCAGGGAATTCTGGCGAGTTACGGGAAACACCGACCTTCACTATATCATCAGCCAGTCACTCAGAGATACGGCCAAGGATTGGTGGAGAATCGTGGAAGAAAGGGTACAGTCAATTGAAGAATTCGAAGAAAAATTCGAAGCCCGTTATTGGAGTCAAGAGATTCAGGACAAAGTACGGAGAAACCTCGAATTTGGAGCATATGAGTGGGACGGGCATCGAATGACCCGGACCGAATATGCCACCCAAATTTTTGGCAACGCAAAAGACTTAAGCCAAGGTCCGACAGAGGAGCAAATCATCAGGAAATTGGCAAACCACTTCGACGAGGCAGTCAGAATGGCAGTACGGGTCACTGGCATCAAAAACATCGATACTTTCCTCGAACTATTGGAAAGTATGGACGGAGCAGGACCCCTGAATGCTAGAAGATCTCTTCCACGGTGGCATGAGACCAGCAATCCAAACTGGCAGCAAAACAACCCGTGGAAGAACCAAAGGTTTGGAACAGTCGGGGGACCCCGCCCAATGGGACCAAACCCGCAATGGAGACCGGAATATCCCAGATATTCAGGGCCACCACTACCATTCCAGGGTCAACAGCCAAGGGGTGGAGAATATGGGTCAGCTAACGCAACGCGAGGACCGTGGATGCAGCGCGGATACGGAAATATAAGACCCCCTTTGAACCCAGCAGCAGCACCATGGAATCCGACTCAATCCGGGGGAACAGCGGGCATGAACACGCCGACCAGAGGTCAGGTGGAGTCACAAGTACCGCCAACCGCCATCGGGCAACCCACTGGGCAACAACAGAACCAGGGAAACTGTTAATCGTTGCGCCCGAATCGATGGCAATTACTAAGGTAAATGAAACATCACGAGGCGCAACGGACGATGAAGAAACTCAGGAAGCCATGGAAGAAGCACGGCAGCGGATGAAAAGAAACCTGAAGAAGAAGGAAAGGTCAAGAAAGAAACGAAACAATCCAAACGGGACCGGAGAACAAATAAATCAACAAACGATTCAATTGGGGATGTTGACGGTCCCTAGAAAGAGAAACGAGGTGAGGGAAAATGGGGAGAAAGCAGCTGAAGTCCGCGAATGGGCGAGCAAATACTACCGACTTGAAGAAGTAAATACTGGCAGTAGCACCAGGGAAAAATCAGAAAAGAAAGAGAAGAAGCCTTTAGGACTCGAAACGAACGTATACGAGCATCCAAGGGACTTCCTGATAGACGAGACAGGAAAGAGGAGCGTCGTCAAAAGAATATACCCACGATGTCCAACGCTGCCAATCAAAATAGAGGGAACCAGCGGAGAGATCCTGATCGATAGCGGGAGTGAAGTTTCATGCTTATCGGAGGACTTCTTCTTACACCATCAAGAAAGCTTCAAAAATAGTCCAAGAATACCCGTAACGAGCACAGAGGCCATTGGGGCATTTGGAGGCAAATCAGGGAGAATTAAGCAGCAAATAATGGTAGCAGCCGAGCTTTACCAATCACGAGGAAATCTTCAAATGCTAATCATACCAAAAATGGGTCGAAACGCTATTCTGGGTATCGATGGGCTGTTTGAACTACAAGTAGAGGTAGACGCGAGTCAAGGCGTGATCAGAATCAGGGATGAAACAGTGGCGGAACTCGAAGAGGGAAGGTGGATCTGGCGACGCAAACGAACAACTGAGGAGTCACCGATTCAGATTGCCGCCATCGAAGAAGGAACATCTGACAAAATTACGGAACAAGAAATAGGACGAAAGCTGCAGGAATGTCCAAATCTAAAGGAAAGTGTCAGGGCTGCATTTGAAGCCTTGATCAGACAATACCAACACATCTTCAGCCGAAGACCAGGCAGGATGCATGCCTACACTCATCGTCTGACACTCAAGGATCCGGAACCATATATGCATCGCTCATATCCCGTGCCAATTCAATACCGGGAAAAGGTGAAAAAGGAGATCCAAAGGATGATGGAACATGGCGTCATTGAACGAGCAAAAAGCCGCTTCATCAACCCACTGGTTACCGTAGTAAAAAAGGATGGATCAATTAGACTCTGTTTAGATGCCCGTCAACTGAATGCCTACCTCATTGAAGACCATGATACGGCACCACCAACCGAGGAGATTTTTCAACGATGCGGAGGAGCACAGGTCATGTCTAGTCTAGATATGACTAGTAGTTTTCGGCAGATCCCTTTAGCAGTCGAATCACGACAATACACGGCATTCCAGCACGAGGGGAAATGCTACCAATTCACGATAACACCCTTCGGACTTAAGACAAGCACGGCGAGCTTAATCAGAGGATTAGATGTCGTGTTACAGGATCTGGGAAACTCAGTCATCAACTTTGTCGATGACTTACTATGTTTGTCGAAAAATGAAGAGCAGCATGTGGCACATCTGCAACAATTGTTCGAAAGAATTAGTAAAAACAACATGACACTGAACCTCCAAAAATCACGATTCTTCCGGCAAGAAGTCGCTTTCTTGGGACACATATTGACCACATCGGGAATAAAACCACAGCCTGAGAAAATTAAAACAATCCAGGAATACCCACGGCCAAGGAATATGAAACACCTGCGAGGATTCCTAGGATTGATAAATTTCTACAGTAAATTCACCGAAAGACACGCGAAGGAAACCGTACCACTTCTGGGCCTGCTAAAAAAGGGACAAGAATGGAAGTGGGGAGAAGAGGAAAAAACCTTCGCAAGAATCAAGCAGCTCTTCATGGAAACAGTAATGTTGAAACACGCTGACGCAACTCTAGGGTACACCCTCACCACCGACGCAAGCGATTACGCGATCGGAGCCATACTAAGTCAAACAAATAGTAAGGGCGAAGTATGGGTAATTTCTTTTGCAAGTCGGACACTTACGGGAGCAGAAATCGGATATACAACCACGGAGAAGGAGATGCTCGCAATAGTCTGGGCACTGCACAAATTCAGGACCTACTTACTCGGTGCCAAAGTAAAAATTATCACGGACCATAAAGCACTGATTTTCATGAAAACATGTCGCTTTGTGGGGGACCGAATGTTAAGGTGGGCGCTATTAATCCAGGACTACGATATCGAAGTAGAACATTGTCCTGGAAAAAGAAATGAAGTAGCCGACGCACTGAGCAGACCAGACATAGGCCCGGATAATGAAGACCATCACAAACCCGGGAAAGTCGTTCTCACTGCCATCCTCGCAAGAAAACCGACCGAAGAAATAAAACAGCAATTCAAGAAAATTGGACAAATTCAAGAAAAACAGGAAAATCTACAAACAATTTGGGAAAATTGTAAGAAAAATGAGACGCAAGAGGAAGAGCAGAAATACAGAATCCACGAGGAATGTCTCCAGAAGTATGACAAACTTGGCCGGTGGAAAATCATAATCCCGGAAGTACTCGTCGATAACTTCATTAAGGAATGTCATGAACTATATGGTCACCAAGGAGCCCGAAAGATCTTCCACATGATCACCGAGGACTTCACATGCCCACGGTTAGCAAAAAGGGTACGTCAGACCATCGCAACATGTGACAAATGTCAAAGGGTAAAAGTGGCCGTACAAACGAACTACGCGAAAATGCAGACGATTGTACCGGAAGGCCCAAACGACTTGATCTCGATAGACTTTTTTGGACCACTGCCAAAATCAGTCGGGGGCGTACAACACATCCTGGTGACAATTGACGCTTTTACCAAGTTCATAAAACTATACCCGTTGAAGAAAGCGAACACAGCGGCAACCATCAACCGAATCTTCACGGATTACATCCCGAAGTATGGAAAGCCGAAACGAATTCAATTTGATCACGGAACCCAATTTACGTCCAAAGTATGGCTGGAACGCCTGAAAGACGAGAACATACAAGCAGTATTTTCTTCCATACGACACCCGCAAGGAAACATCGTGGAAAGAGTCAATCGAGAATTAAGTCGGTTCTTCAGGACATTCCTGGACGACAAACACTCCGGATGGTATCGGTGGATACCAGTAATACAGGACTGCATAAATGAAACACAACACGAAACTACGGAATTTACGCCAACAGAATTACAAACAAAAAAGAAACCGCGTCGACCATGGCGAGAATGGATCCACGCCCTCAAACAGGACCAAACAGAGGCCTTAACCTATGAAAAAAGATTGAATTAGTCCGAGAAAGAATCCGGGTAAAAGGACAAAAAAGGGCGGAAAAATTCAATGCCACACATACAACCACAACCTTCGAAAAAGGTGAACTGGTATTAGTGCGCGCATTAAATGTGTCGGACCCCGGAAAACAAAAAACAGCAAAATTCATGCCTCTTTTTGAGGGACCATATAGAATAAAAAAATGTGTCGGACAAGCCACTTTTTTATTGGAAGACCCAAAAACAAAAAGGGAAAGAGGGAAGTTCCACTCGAGCATGTTAAAACGCTATCTGACGGCGACTCGAGAAAACGACGGAAAAGAAAAAGGCGATACGCACGACCATCTCAAGAATCGAACAATCAATGCCGAAAGTCTGGAAGGGATATATAAGGGAGCCCGCGAACCAGGAAAACCGCAAATTCAAAAACGGCATGAAAGAAAACAGTAAAAACCTACCAAAGGACGGAGCGCGGCGATGGGCGAGAAGGAGAAGACAAAGGCAGAAACAAGCAAAAGTTCAAAAAGGAAACGGAACGGGCCAATCTACGAACAGAGATAAAGGAAATAGAAGCACCGAGGAAATAATACGTAACGAGAGCGAGAAACAACAAGGCGGCGGGAGTAGGGTAAATAAACCCGACGAATTCGAATTTTTCGAAGTGACGGACGAAAATATTAAAGGATGGCACCCCGGAATATCGCTCGAAAATTAGAAAGAGGGGGTAAAGGATATCGGAACATTAAGAAAATTTCATCAGTCGAGAATCAGATAGCCTAGAAGCAACAATGTTCCGAAATTACAACGTATCGACGCTTAAGGAGACATACAAGGGCGTCACCATACCTGGGATTATCAGCCCGAACGAGATTTATGTACTACTAAATGAGGTACACGGACTCGGAGCGGCGATCATCAGAACGTGGACCAACATGAGTCCCAACGAACCGGGGATACATCGACTTTTAGAGGAAGAAGCGTTTCCCGGAGCAGCCACCCTATACCGACAGGGAGGAAAGTTCTACCGAGGAACGGTCGTCAAACAACAGGAAGATGGGGACTACGTGATATGGTTGGGGGACTGGGGAACCGCGGTACACGCAAATTTGGATGAATGCTACACCGCCCCCGAGATGACCCGGATTTACCCCTACCAGGCCATCCCCGCAACGCACGGGGATCTCAAACCCACCGACAAACTATGGACAGAGGAAGACTTGTTCTACGCACGAGCGATCATCGAGACCACCACATGGACACTCCGGGTGTATGGGAGACCGGCCAGGATAGGCCTCGTCCTCGTGGACCTGTATCTGGAGGACGAGGGCCCGAACCAGGGACGCAGCCTGGCAGAGATTTACATCAGCATCGAGGTGGCGCGACGGGCAGTCAACGCGGACCCTCCGCAAATACAAAGCAAGGGAGGGCGTTATGGGGACACCGTTTACCACCAGGAAGCAGAAAGCCAATGGGAAAACAACAACAATCACATCGAGACAAGCAACGCCGGCACATCCAACGACAACTACGAGAACAGCAGCGTAGATACAAGAAGTTGGGAGGACGACGACGACGACGACGACGACGACGACAACAACGAAGACGCCGAAACCCTGATAAATGAGAGCGAATGCGATAGCGAGGAGGAAGATTTTTGGAGGGCAATGGGCCTTCACAAGGACGACGAACAAGAGACAGACAGCGACGATAATAATAGCCTGGCCTCCATGTAAAAATAAACACACAAAAACAAACCGTGTAGATGTTTCAAATTAGTTTGCGAGCGATCCCTGAAGGACAGCGGTCCGTCGAAAAACGCGAGCGAGACGTAGAATAAGAGAGGGGGGGAATAAAAATAAGCGCGACAAAGAACGCAGAAGAAAAGGAAAAAGAAGCAGCAGAACACTTAGAAAGGTAGGAAGAGTTTTTTTTTTTTTTATTCTTTCACAATTCGGAGGCTACAAGGGCAATCCGAGCTGAAAAAGAATCAAAAAGGGGGGACAATGAGACGTATAGGTCCGTCTCATGCCAATACCCCCCACCACAAATTCAAATAAACCGACTCATCGGGGAGTAGGGGAGGAGGAATAATAAAAAGCCGAATGGGCAGGTACGACCTTCAAAATCACAAGACAATAAGTGGAAGAAAAATTAGAGAAAAAGAAAACAGAAGATAAAACAAAAACAGTAGAAAAGTAAAGTAAGGGAAGGGGAAAAGTCGTTGATTTAAAAAGGTTAACAATAAAGGGAATGATGGGTAATTCTTAAGGGAAGGGGAACAATAAACAGTCAAAAATGAGTATAAAAGAGGAAGAAAGTCAGAGGGACGACACTTCTTTCTACTTCGTGGATCAGCAAGTACCGCTTAGCAAAGTACCTCTTTTTAGGGTGGAAAGCTGAGAGGGGGAAAACACTGAAAAAACGAAATCAGAAGGAAGTCGTCGTAAGAAAGTCGGGCTTTTTAAGTGGATAAAAAAGTACCGCTCAGCAAAGTACCTCTTTTCAGGGCGGAAAGCTGAGAGGGGGAAACTTGAGACACTTAAAAAGAAAGTTATAACATACTTTTTCTTTATTAATCAATAAAAACGGAAATAAGAGTTGGGAGTAGAATCGGAGATAAGAGTACTAAAAAACATTAAGATTAAACAAAGGAAGGATAAATTACGAAAGGATAGATAGAAAATAGTATTAGGGGAACAGAAAGTACAAGGAGGTATCAGAAACACCAAGCGACAATACACACACACACAGATACAACTGTAAAAACACGAAATACCTACAAGGGCTCCCGAAAATATCAGGAGAACCCAAAGGTCAAGGAGGCAACTCGAAATTCAAACACCACACCGACACAATACACGTAACTTACGGGAATATCGGCATAAGCGGGTACGTGGCGCCATCCGACGGAGTCAAACACCGTTAGAGTAATCGATTATCGACGCGCGATAATCGGTTACACTCACGGGGAGTAATTACGAGAGAGCACGCCGGAGCGCGTGAGTCGAAGGCGCGCCGCGATCCACCGCGTCGTGACCCACGAGAGTGGGGGGACTCAGGGAGCGCGGTTAGCACGAGAGCGCGCCCGGCACCACGCACAACGAGCGACCGTAGGAAAAGAGGGGGAAGCGCGCCGTATCGAGATTGAGCGAGCTGCGATCGATACCGCTAGGGAGAGTGGACCGCGACAGACAGCGCCTCGCGCAGCCTAGGGAAAGGCGCCCCGTTGACTCCGCGCGCCACACACGAGAGCGCGCCGTAACTCACGCACGCCGCAAGCGCCAATACGTGTAGGAGAAGGGGAAATCATCCACCTACAATCGCGCTAGAACACACTTACCATCCGGGCGAGTCCGCTATTTCGAATATTTTACCGACCGCGCAGCGACACATTAGAACACACAAAATACACTCCAGCGACACACTAAAACACACAAAAGACACTCCAGCGACACACAAAACACACTCCAGCGACACACAAAACACACTCCGGCGACACACAAAATACACTCCAGCGACACACTAAAACACACAAAATACACTCCAGCAACACACAAAACACACTCCAGCGACACACAAAATACACTCCAGCGACACATTAAAACACACAAAATACACTCTCGCGAAACATCAACACACAAAATATATTCCGGCGATACATTGAAATACGACAACACACAAATCTTTTAGTATTATATCGAGTCGCAATATTGAATAAAGGCCATTTTATTAACAGATACATCCAAAACAAAGAGTTTCAACTAATTTCTTCCCTGATCGAGTCCCGAACCAATAAAAATAATTGTAACGAATTCCGACCCTTTACAATATATTGGCAACATTAGTGCAGACGCTAAGTCTTTAGCTCCTTCGTCTACAGCCTGGTTTTTTGTTGTGATTATGAAAGTTAGATTCTCTTTTCTCATGGAAAGTTTGTCCCTAGTTTTGGTAACATTGAATGTTTCGAATTCTGTGGGTGAAGCTAACCTACTAGAGTCGGTAGAAGAATCGGCTCCGCTGACGGACATGTAGTCCGTTGTCTCGGAACTCGTACTACCGCACGTTTCGGCCTCAATTAAATGGTTGTCGTTATTAGAGTCTACTACCGATGGTTCGGTCTATGTTACCTCGTTACTGCCTCCTTGTCCGCAGTCAGCTGATTTTTCTGGGCCGACCTTTCGTTTTTTGGATCTCCTAAACGATATGGTATCTTCATCATCAGATACATCGGCGGGATCCCTCACTGAAAGCAGCCAAACTAATGGTTTGTGGTCTGTTACCAGTGAGAACTCCCTACCATACACGTACGGCCGAAAATAATTGACGCAGTAAACGATCGCAAGACATTCCTTTTCTATGACAGGGTATTTTTCCTCTGCTTTATTTAATGTTCGAGATGCGTACGCTATAGGTCGGTCGCTGCCGATCTTACCTTGACTGAGCTCACCACCAATTACAACCGCCGATGCGTCCGTCGTGATAATGAACGGCGCATTAAAGTCCGGATGTTGTAGTACGGGTTCTTTACAAAGTAAATCGCGTAATTTGGTAAACGCTTCTTCCTGTGTACTGCTCCACTTAAAGACCGTCTCCTTTTTCAATAGTTGAGTTAGCGGTATTGCGATACCCGAAAAATTATTGATAAATCGGCGGTAGTACACAGCCAAGCCAAGAAACTGCTTATTTTTTGTCGAGTGAGTCGGCCGCGGATAATTTTCTAGCGTTTCGAGTTTTTTCGGGTCCGGCCTAACGCCGTCTTCGCTTATAACACGACCCAAGTATACTACTTCTTTTCGCAAGAACTCGCATTTGTCTGGCTGAAGTTTTAGATGCAATTTTCGCAATCTTTCGCTTAGAACTTTTAATTTATCCTCGGTTCTTTCAATGAACTCGCGTACAGTACTATATCGTCGAGGTATATAAATAGTTATATTACTTGTAAGCCACAGAGCACACGGTCCATCAAACGTTGGAATGTGGCCGGGGCATTTTTGAGCCCGAAGGGCATTCGAAAAAACTGATAATGCCCAAATGGCGTTGTGAATGCAGTTTTGTGTGCGTTTTGTGGGTGTACCGGTATTTGATAAAACCCGCTTGCCAAATCGAACACTGAGAAGTATTTTGCACTTCCCAGTTGATCAAGAATTTCCGTTATATTAGGAAGTGGGTAGGCGTCCCCGATGGTCTTCTCGTTTAAATTTCGGTAGTTATTACCATCCGCCATCTAGGTTTCCCCTGTGAATCGGCCTTTTTCGGCACGATCCACAACGGTGAGCTATGTGGCGAAATCGAAGGTTCGATGATTTTACCCTCTAATAGATATTGAAATCGAAATCGATATTGCCGCACGAAAACTGGTTGATCATCTGTTGTAACGATTTTATGTTCGATTGCTCTAGTATGGTCTAAAAGTTCCCCGGGAATATGGAAGAGATCGTGTGCGTTCTTTATGGATCTATGGTGCGTTCTTTATGGATCTGTGTTGTTCGAGTCTAAGCAGCGATTTTATCTTTAACACCCTTGCGTTTCCATCGATTTGAGTTGACCTTACCGCATGTATATTTTGGTCGTGCGCACGACATTCGACACATGGCCGATCCCGCAAATCTCTATGCAGGACTGGTAATTTTTCTTTGCCTGGTGGCCCGCGTGGATTCTGACTTTTTTCTGGATTTGAATTGTGGAGCTCGAAAGGCTCTAAACTCACCGTCGGAACGGCGAGTTCCACATCCTCTCCAGTAGTGTTGAATGCTCTCATGTATGCTACGCCCTTTATATTACTCACTGCGGCTTCGCCTACGAATATTCCCTCGCCCATTTTTAAACGCGGGCTATATCCTTCTTTAGCATCGATTTTTCTTACGCGGACGTAGTAGACGCTGCTTGACCTATCCGGGATCATCACGGTTTCATGGTTTTTAAAAGGTACCTTTTAGTCTTTCCACTTTACCACCTCTGCATCCCAATATATGGCTGGCCCATTGAGCCCGTAAAATTCTGCGCCTAAAATCGCGTCTTGTTTGAATGGAAACGAATTTTCCACTATATGAAACTCAGAGGGGGTCCCCAAGATATCTATTTCTGTTGACCCAATTGTGTATACGGGTATCCGAAATTCCTTGCAGTTTTAAAATATCGTACGGATTTGGTTTTCATGTTATCCTTTACCGCTTGGATTTTGATCAAATTTGGTTCTGAACCTGAGTCTACTAGAAAAATGGAAATTTTTTATAGCTATGGGCCCTCGATTTCTATAGTCGGTATGTACGTGTTTCTCCTTAGGCGGACGTTGACGGTACGGACTCGTCTTGTTCTTGGACTGTTTTTAGACGGCCCTCTTTCACTTTGTCCCTTTGGTTCACACCCTGCGGAGCCGAAGATTGTTTCCCGTTTTCCGAAAGTTTTGTGTCCCTCATACGGAAGAAGCACGTCTGTTCAGTATGGTTTGTACGATTGGAGTACGTACATTTGATAGTTTGTTTGGGTTGTTCGTTACCCTTTGCATTTTTAAACTTCTGAAGAACCGTTTTGTCGTACTCGAGTTTGTTTGGACCCTGGGGTTCCTTTTCTTGTTCTTTAAACCAACAGTTCTCGTCCAGGTGGCCACGTCTTTTACAGTGACCACACACCGACGGCTTTGGTTTTTCAGTTTTAATTTGCTGCTTCGCGTTAGTTGCGCCCTTCAAAGTTTTACTTGCTTCTTGAAATCGCGACCTATCACGCTCCATTTCCTTTTCGATTTTTATCACGGTTTGATAGGCCGCGCTGAGATTAGAATACCCCTCGAATTTTAAACGGAGTCGAAAATCGGGTAGGGGTACCAATAAAACATTCCATGGTTTCATCCTCGAGAGATTCTTTTTGCATACGTGACAACCGACCCGAAGACTCAGTTTCTCCGTCGCAAATCGCGGCATGGAGATCTTTTACGCGGCTTATATAGTCGAGTACATGCTCTGTTTTACCTTTTGTGACTTTTCCTAGTTCGCCCTTTGGTTTGGTTTACCGACTATGATCCCCCAAAAATTTCTTTGAGACGCTCAGTAAACGCGGTAACCGTCCGAAACGTATCGTCTTCGATAGCCGTATATGCGCGACCCGTTAACTTGTTGTGTAATAGTCGCGTGAATGTTGGTTCGAGAGACGATGTGAGCATATCTTTGGCTCTTCTACAGGCGCGAGAAAACTTTAGTACCGGAATATTACTTCCACTGAAGGTGGGGACTGATTTGAGAACGTCTTTAAATGACAAGTGCGTGTTAAAACCCCCACTATTACCTGTTTCAGGGGCGCTGTTTGGCATCTCATTTATGGTGCGTAACTTCAAGTCGTTTAATTCCCTTTTTACGTTTTCAAGTTCGACCCACAATGTTGCATTGAAGTCGCCACGGGTTTCGGGACACTCGCCCCTTTGTTCGGGTACATGCTCCATGTTTCCCTGTTTAAGTAGCGCAATTTCTCTTTCATGGACTTCTAAGAGTCGTTCCTCAAGTTCTACTTCGCGTGACCGACTGGCTTCTTCAAATTCTGCCAGCTCGCGTTGTTTTTTGATCAGTTGATCCTGTAGCTTTATTAGCTCTTTCTCTGTGAAGTGGCTAGAGCGATCTGTGCCGTTTTCTTGATTCGACATTTTTGTTTGTTTTATTCCAAAACAATAAGGGCAGTCTTCTGATTTCTGTTTTGTTTCTGTTTTGTTTTATTTTGTTTTGTTTTCAACACAGCAATGAGGACATTCTTCTGATTTGTCCTATTGTTTTATTTCTGTTTTGTTTTATTTTGTTTCGTTTTCAAAACAGCAATGAGGACAATCTTCTGATTTGTCCTATTGTTTATTTCTGTTTTGATTTTATTTTGTTTTGTTTTCAAAACGGCAATGAGGACAATCTTCTGATTTGTCCTCGTGTTTATTTCTGTTTTGTTTTCAAAACAGAAATGCGGGCAATCTTCCGATTTGTCCCATTGGTTATTTCTGTTTTGTTTTATTTTGTTTTGACCACGTGTTTTATTAGCTTTTATTATTAAACATGCGTTTACAAAATCTCGTTTTTAAATACGCGTTTAATAAAATTTTTATTTTAATACACAGGTTTAATACAATTTTATTTTAAAAGACGCGTGTCATTAAAATTTTATTTCAAATTTACGGGTTTAAGAAAAATTTTATTATAAAATACGCGTTTTATCAAATTTTATTTTTATATACGCGTTTCAACAAATTTTTATTTTTAAATACGCGCTTAGTAAAATTTATATTAAATTCTTTTCGTGTTTTATTAAATTCTTATTTTCAAATACTCGTTTTATTTTATTTCATTTTTAAATACGCGTTTTATTAAATTTTATTTTTAAATACGCGTTTTATTAAATTTTATTTTTAAATGCGCGTTTTATTAAATTTCGTTTTAAACACGCGTTTTATCACTTCTATTAAATTTTATTTTGAACACTTGTTAACCCCCCCCCAAAACACCTTCTGGAGAAGAGAGACAACAATTCCGAAATTTGTGGCTTTCATTAGTCGAATACATTTTTGTTCCTTCGATTAATTTTATAAAATGTCGCGAGACAGATGGATCCCACGCTGTCACCAAAAATGTTACGTCCCAGGTTTGTGCTAGTTACAATCGGCATGGGATGCAACCTCGCTGTTATACGAGTACTATAATATGCTCCATTTTTGGGCCCGTAGGCACGGACCGGGGATCGGAGCACCCTGTGCTGGCGACCTTTTATAATTTCCTTCCGTTTTAAACAAACTTCACCTACCTTGTCGCTGTCTATTATCGAACAGATTTCTTCCTTTCTAATTTTTTTGCTGGAGCGTCGCCGGGCCGCCGTCTTGCGTCGGGTCGTGATCGCCCTGATCGTGACGGAGGTGTCTTCTGTCGCGGGAATATGGAAGGGTCGTCGCAGTAATGTTTTGACTTCTCGGATTTTATGATTTTAAAACAATTTAAGGCGTTACCCCCACTTGTAGCGCAAAAAAGGCCTTTTTCATGAATTTTTTAAAGAAAACTACAAAACTTTTTTATTCGATCAATATACCATCTTAAAGAACACATCTTGAAGAACTTTCAGTAATTTTTTTATTGAAAAATATTACATTGTTTAGTGACAAATGGCCGTCAATGAAATAATGTTTTTATATACACGGTTTGCGGTGACCAACATTGCGGCGAAGTGGATCATCTGAAAAAAAATGTGGATGGATTTAGTCAAATATAAGTATAAGCTAGTCTTTAATCGAAGGATTTTTTAAAAAATTTATTTTTCACAAAATGGCGGACAGTCAAAGTTAATGGTTCGATTTTAACAAAAAAAACGGCCGTTTTTTGGCTGTAAAACGGCCATTTTTTTCGAAAAAAAAGTCGAACGATTAAAGACTACATTTTTATGTATTAAATAAGCCTGCAATATTTCAAGAAGATCGGTTCATTAGTGTTCGAGTAATCTTGGTCACCGACTTCAGAAATGCCATTTTGAGAAAAACGCGTTTAAAGTTTCAATTTCAGTTTACACGAAGAAATTTTTTTGTAAACTTACATACCGTCATCTATTCCGGGCCCATACAGAAGTTCTTCCGCCAACGATGCCGCTTGCAAAATGGAAATTTGGTGTTGCCTTCGTAACATTCTTCCTTCACGAGTGCTCTCGGCCGCACGTTTCTCTGCCAGTGCAATCCGTGCTTCGTCCATTTTATCAGCGTATTCGTGCGCGTTGTGTCCACAGCTCACTCCGATTGAGTTCAAATAAAATAATAATGATTTTGAACCTTCGTTGAATAGCCCAACGGCAATATAAGCTGCTAAATTTACAACGATTGCTCCACTCGAGACGATTTTTGGGCTGATTTTCCAAATAAGTTGGTTGAAGCTTTCGTTGTTATTTTGATTGAAGCCACCGACGCATCTTTCGAGTAAAGTTTCCTTACTCAGATCGTTGTATATAGGTCTGATGGCATCCAATACATTTGATGGAAGTGGTTTGTAATCGTGTTGGAAAGCCTCGTTTCTTGCCTGAGCTCGTTGATACGAATAACACGATTCTTCACCGGTTGGACATCTCTCATGGTGTGGATTTGCATCGGTTGAACTGTAATGATCGAAGGTCGCCCATATTGCCTCATGCATATCGTGAACAGAAGCAGAATGGCGTCGAATAGCAAGTCCATAGTACACAGTGAGTTTGTCAATAAATTTTCCTGTCAGCTGTCCTTTACCACCAAGCTTTTTGTTTTTTTTTTACTAAATTACGAAGGCGGGATCCCATACGCTTTTGGACGTGACCCATGCATTCTTTTTTTATAACTTCTACGTCGTCATAAGGATGAGAATTTACTAGCCCAGTGTACGTTTTCGAATCTCCGTCTCCAATATAGTAACGGCACAGGACATTATGTTTTTCTATTGAACGCTTGAAGATTTCGCTAATGGAGTCCACCTCCATTTTTTCCGAGGAGCCTTCGTGATTTGCACTGCAGTTATCTTCGTGTGTTTCGTACCATTCTTCGTATTCCGCATCATTTAGATTATGTTTCCACGATTCACACATTTTACAATACGCACTTTTTACCACAAGATCAAGTACTTTTCCACTGTAGTAGCCTATGACTGATGTGACTCCGAACAATGACCTATATCCTCGCTTCCTCCAGGATCCATCTCCGGAAACTGTTAATTGAGGAGTTGCATCGCCTTCTGCATTAGGTGTATCTTCAATTTCTTCTCGTACGGCTTTTTTAAATATCACATCTGCACATGTTTTCACAGACTCATAAATACTTTTCGAAATTATTGAATATGTAGTCTCGGTAAGAAACCTTGGCATGTCCCTAAGTCCGCAAAATTTTTGTGCTCCAGCCAATCCTATGACGAGAACTCGCATGGTGAATATAAATCGACGATTTATTTCATACGAATGTTCCAAAAAAGGAGAAGATGGTATGAAATTATCTGCACATGAGTCACATTTCACAACGATTTTGAAGCCTAGTCCTCTTGCACTTGCCGTTTCAAATGTAATATTTCCATTACACATTTTGCACTTCACTAAATTTGAAATAGCAGCAAACACAACCCAAAAGTTCAAAATCCGATATTCAATATTAGGACTTTGATTCACAGTCATATCAATATTATTTTTCAGTTTCTTCGCAGGCGTGCTGAACCTTTCAGTTTCCGTTTCGGCCAGGTTGGGGTTAAAAACACCCTTCCTTTTTTTTGGTCGACATTTCCGTAAATTATCACTGCTTCTTGTTTGTCGCGAACCTTTTTTTCGACCCATTTTTGAATGTAAAATGAATAAAAACTGCACTTATAATATTATGAACGGCGGAATATACGTCTTATATAGTCGAACTTTCGGGCTACACTGACGAGTTTAGACCATAACAGACAACAAAAATACGTTTTTATAAATTCCAGTCTGTTATATGAACGTTGTGAATGCCAGGTATACGACCCTTTTCATCGAACAATGCATTGAAGGTCGGAGGGAGGGTCGAGCGCGCCAGACGGCAGACTAGCCGGTCGTTTACACAACGGATTCTTCTCTTTCAACGCTCATATCTCAGTCAATTTTGTTCGGATCGACTTGAAATTTTCAGGACATATTCTCAGATACTGATACTTCAAAAAAATGCAATAAAAAAAATGGATTTTTTTCAAAATCGCAAGTAGGAGTAACCCCTTAACTTATATTTTATGAGTAATGAAGTTTTACAATAAAATTTTGGACAATGATGATCGAAAGAGCCGAGTCTCCCTTTGAGAGGCCTCCGGTGAGAGAGACTGGAAGAGCTCTCTAGAGCCGCGCACGAAAGACTGACGATCAGGGACTCTTGGTCCCTTTTGATTATTCATTTGCGGGCGGGGCAAATCGCTGATGTCGTGGAATTAGTTTTGCTACTGCGTTCCCACAGGCGAGATTTTGCTGACGCTCTTTACTCGGAAGACCTCCGCTGCCCGGGACTTCGGTAACGCCTACCTCCGATAGCCCGGGTCCCTGGTAACCCGCGAGTCTTGCGATAACTATACACTTTCTGCGCTCTCTTAATATGAATAAAAAAATTTTATACATTGGGTTGAGCTAGGGCGTAACAATACATATCCCATATTCCAGTTCATATCCTCTATTCCAGTTTATATCTCCACCTTGCGGCCGCAGCCGACTGTGTATCGCATTCACCATGGCATTTCTGCCATGGGTATAGGGAAACTGCGGAAAATCTATACCGATACAGCCGGTCCCGAGTTCGCTTCCCAGTCTCGGAGCTCGTCGCGCTTCGTCGAGGAATAACTCACAGGCTACAACCACACTCACATGACACACACACGTACCGGTCCGTGTGCGCGACATCCGTGTAAAACTGGAGCTACACCGTGTTCTTATTTCTCTCCTAAACTACGAGACGGCGATTCGAAACCGCGACCTCCCGATGTGCTGATTTCAGAGGCAAGCACGCTAACCACTAGACACTACCCTGATCGATATCCGCTTATTGGAATTCGACAAATAATGTTGAAATCTGTTAAAAAATGTCAGAAACTATGAAAATAAATAGATTCTAACATAATTTGATGGAATCATACATATTTTGAAAGATTCTGTCGGAAATAATCTACGAAAATCGGACAGAACCTCACATATTATGTTAACTTTACGGAATGTCATAAAATCACAGAATTCGATACTTTCTGTCATCTTTTTGTCAGAAAATGTCATCTTTTAACAAAAAATGATAAAATTAATTTTCCATTTTTTGACATATTGTTGCATCGAAAAGAATGACAGAAAATGACAAAAAATGATAGAAAACGATAATTTTTATCATAATTTGTTGTCACATTTTTGTTGAATTCTGACAGATTTCAGGTGTCATTAAATCACAGAGTTTGATACTTTCTGTCATCTTTATGTCGGAAAATGTCATCTTTTAACAAAAAATGATAAATAAGTTTTTCATTTTTTGACATATTGCTGCATCGAAAAAAATGGCAGAAAATGTCAAAAAATGATAGAAAACGATAATTTTCATCATAATTTGTTGTCACATTTTTGTTGAATTCTGACAGATTTCAGCTGTCATTAAATTACAAAATTTGATACTTTCTGTCATCTTTATGTCGGAAAATGTCATCTTTTAACAAAAAATGATAAATCAGTTTTCCATTTTTTGACATATTGTTGCATCGAAAAAAATGACAGAAAATGTCAAACAATGATAGAAAACGATAATTTTTATCATAATTTGTTGTCACATTTTTATTGAATTTTGACAGATTTCAGCTGTCGTTAAATCACAGAATTTGATACTTTCTGTCATCATTGTGTCGGAAAATGTCATCTATAACAAAAAATGATAAATCAGTTTTCCATTTTTTGACATATTGTTGCATCGAAAAAAATGACGAAAAATGCAAGGAAACGATAATTTTTATCATAATTTGTTGTTACATTTTTCGTGAATTCTGACAGATTTCAGCTGTTAGTGAAAAGGAGCTTTATTGTGAATAAAGTCAGAAATACCATAAACTACATTTGTATGGAATATTTATTTTGTTCAATATTTATTCTAATTGTCGATTGTACATCCTTGTGGTATAGTCGCTATATATTTTTTTTTCGTCGATGTACATTAAAACACACGGACTTTTTATATCTTTAGGTTCACACACAATCAATTTTTCAGTACATTTACATTCCTGGAGATGGTTTATTTCAACTTGCAAATCGCTCAAGGAGGAATTCTTTTTTATTACTATTTTTAAAAGTAAGACCACAGTTTTCACACCATCGTTGGCTGTTTGTATTTGTAAAACTTTAAAAATTTCTCCCATTTCATTGTTATTTAATAAAACAACGGAATCGTTAATTTTCGTACAAATATGTGTCATCAAATAAAAGTATTATTGAATATAAAGTCCCAATTTTCTTTCTTTCAGCATTTCCATTAAAATTTAGAAAATTATATGTAAATTCCATCAAATATTGACGAATTCTGACAATTTATTATCAGAATCGATAATTAAATGTCACAATTCATCAGAATATATCATATATTTATAATGCAAAATGTTAAAAGTTAACAAGTTCGGTCATTATATGACAAAAAATAAAAAAGAATGATATAATTTGACAGATTCGGTCATAATATTTCATGAATGTTAAAGAATTCCATTTCATTCCATTAAATAATGACATTTAATGACGAAAATCTCACAAAAAATAAGAAAGAATGATATAATTTGACATATTCGGTCAAAATATTTTATAAATGTTGAAGAATTCCATTATATTCCATAAAAAAATGACATTTAATGACGAAAATCTCACAAAAAATAAGAAAGAATGATATAATTTGACAGATTCGGTCATAATATTTCATGAATGTTGAAGAATTCCATTTTATTCCATCAAAAAATGACATTAAATGACAAAAATCTCACATAAAATGGAAAACTCTTACGACATTATATGACATATTATGTAAGATTCTGACAGAAATTACTGAATTATAACATTACTTTTCTGATAAAATATGACAGATTCTGTAAAGCATGTTCCAATTTCCGGTCAGAAATCATGAACTTCTCACAGAAAATGTCAAATCTTGAAATAATATGACAGATTCTGTCGTATAAATGACATATTCTGACATTATTTCTCATTGAAAGTTGACGGAATATTATCAAATCTGACATTTTTTGTTAAAATCTGACGAATTCCAATAAGCGGATTTCCATCAGGGTAGGCCACAGTATAATTTTCAAAGAATCAATTTTTTTCGGCTTAAACTATGGTTTACCATCATAAGAATAAGTTAATATTCGATTTATAGCAGGACATTTTTTTTCACCGACTTTGAGCGTATGATGAAAAGTTAATTTTGTTCGGACAACAGTTTTTTCTGTTTCTCGTTGTCTATTTTTTTCTTTTCCCCTGTTTGAGAGAGACCCGGAAGATCTGGTATAGGTGGAAAGAGAAAAGGCACCAAGTTTCCGAGGTACGGAAAAATAATATAAAAGTCTATTACGATAGCTAATATAAAGTTATGGTACATGTCTAGAAAATTAGCCCGGTAAACGTTGAGGAAAGCCCGTTTTAAAGATGTGGATGAGAACTTTTGCGAATGAGGGCGGACAATGGCCGCCTCCGTGAGACGCGTCCCGACACGCGGGAGAAGGATCGGACCGACCGAGTTCTCGACGATCCGCCCGTAAAGCAGTAATATCGCCCGAATTACGCGTTCGTAAATGCATCCCGAGTACCGTGGTTCAAGAGTAACTGTGGTCCCGAACTATACGGTGAGGAATTTCCCGTGTACCGATCAACCCGTGAGACGACGCGTGTGGTCTGTGTGATCGATGAGGAAAGAATAAGAGAGAGAGAGTAAGGGAAATTCCGCGCGATCACGCGATCGATGAGAGGAAATGCCCCGACAAGTGGCGCTATCGACGACACCCACGAGAAGATCCCGGCGTGACTCGCTCATCTAATTCCCGCAGAAAACTATGAACAATTCGGGAATTACGAATGGACCGTAATTCCTGAACATCCCATTTCCTTTTTTTGTACATTATTCGAGTCTCCAATACTTCTTCTTTTGTTGTCTTTTTTCGAGAGCCCGTTCTTTTTTTATTGTTCTGGTATTGTCTTCTTCTTTTGTTTTGCGATTTCACTCTTGTTATTTTTTGTCTCGTTTTTTTGAAATTTCTTTTCGAGAGTTTCACACCCCCGCCCTCTCTTCGGCTTACCTGGAACACATTGAGCTTCGTTTTTTTGGTAATTTACTTACTAATGATTATTGTTTTTCTACGCTTTTGCTATTTCCTTTTTTTAGTTTCACTCCTCTATTGCGCCCCGCCCACTGTTCACCGTTTTTTTCCTTTTTCGTTACAAATCGATTTTTTTCTTCTTTTTAGACTTGCGTTTATATTCGCGCTATTTCCTGGTACCAAGTCCTCTTGGCGCTTTTCCTTACTATTCCTTACTATTATTATCATAATTATTTTTTGTTTCTTTTAATAGCAAGATGGATTTTTTATTTTTATCGAAGATTTCATTGTACGGGGTCTTCCCCCTTATTACATTTCCCACCATATTCCACTACTCATCCCCACCTCGCGGCCGCAGCCGAATTCCCCCTCTGTATCGCATTCAGCATGACACTTCTGCTATAGGTTTAGAGAAACTGCCGAAAACCTGTACCAATACAGCCAGTCCCAGGTTTGCTTCCCATTTTCGGAGCTAGTTACGATTCGTCGAGTTCTACACATCCATGTAGAACTGGAGTTCCGTCACGCCCGTATTTATTCTTTTCTGAGACTACGAGGATGGGATTCCAACCCGCGACCTCCCTATAGTCCTGGTTTAGAGGCAAGCACGCTAACCACTAGACCATTACACCGGTTTCCCGGAGCCGATTGACTGTTACCAACTGTTAGCTTTCAAATAATTGTCATATTAAACGTGAGTTTTCGAACTATTTTTCTATATCCATTAGTAAAAATATGCTTTTTCGAACATTCGGTAATTACGTTAAGTATTTTCATTACTTTGTACAATTATTTTCTATAAGTTTTTTTTTGCTCAATTGACGCGGGACGAATTGGCAACATCGTAAATGGTGGTATATCCCCATTCCCAGGTTGACAGAAGTGTCGCGAAGTTAGAGACATATGCGCCCTGTTCGTGACCTCGATATCGGTCCAAGGAGCCTTCAAAAATGAGTATCGGTCTGGGAAAAAAAACCCGCTGGAAAGAAAAAGTGTGGACTAAAGCTGTCTATAATCTCGAAAAAAATAGCAGACTTTAATAATGTTCGATATTAAAAAAAAATTATGTATGAAAGAAACCGCGTTATTTTGTCTTTGTCTAGAAATGTCTAGAAATATATCATTTCTGAGCATAGTCATCGAATTAATATTAAGTAATTATGACTAATTAAGAGAATAAGTATCAATAATATTCGATCTTAATTATCCTGACTGAGTAGTTTGAAGTTCCTGGGCATAGTTACCGAATACCGATAAGATAGGTAGTATTTGTGCCGTCTACAACGTTGCCATGATTGCACAGTCAAATATGATGTGTGCTTGATTTTGGCACGAATTCGCTATCAAAAACAATAATTTTATAACGGTATTGTGAATCCTCATTTTCACGGTAACAAGGGTCAGTTCGATAATTAGTCGAACTCTACCTATTTTTTCAGCTCCGTGGTAACATTCACTTAGCAGACATTAATAATTTACTGAAAAATGATCGGGAGTTTTCCATAGCGTAGTGTAATTAGCCCACAAAAAAAGACGAGATGTCGATTTTTTTTCTAAGAAAACGGTACTGTCGATCGTATTCAAACTGCACAGTATGATCAGCAAAGAGGTTATAAAGGCCCCGAAAAAATTCCGCTCGATGGTAACATGTTGACTAAACCCCATAACAAACTGGATAGTATGTTCTGCTTGCCCCCCCCCCCTTTATTGCGTGACCCTTAGACTCACCCGGGCTGACCCGACCCCGACCCACCCGCACGCACTGCAAACCTTTGGCGTCTCTACCGTCGCTCGTGATTTACCGTTAGCTTCAGGAAATATGGTTTTCAGGTACGGCTTAGCCAGCGATATCCCTCCCATTGCGATTACCGACTTATTCCGCCCTGCCGCATTTTCTTTTTCTTTCTTCTTTTTGGATTAGTAGCGCATCCGTTTAAGACTCGTTCTGATGAAATTTTGAGCCATGGCTACAATCGTCGTAACGACCTCGACCGTGACGATTTCGAGACATATCATGACCACTACGTCGACTACGACTAGTCCTCCCAATCCACCCATTGATAGTCGTACCCCCCCCCCCCCCGTCTGATACGGTCGCGTCGTTCTTTCAACGCATCGAGAAGATCAGAGGGGTAGAAAATCTCGCCAATAAGTGCCATCGGGCTGGTTTGTCACTGGAGGGCACCGCCATCGGACGAAAGAATCGCCTCTTCCGGCTTAGCGTAGATTTCGACTTGGCCCGTCAGAGGCGGATCGGCTCTGTCAGCCCCCTGAGGGAGGGGGTTACCGTTACATTTCAAATATCGCGACTATCCGAGAAATGTGTGGGTAGCGGGCTGGCCTAGTTCATTGGTCAGAACGTTCAACTGGTAAATCAAAGGTCCCGGATTCGAATCCCGGTCCAGAAACGCACCGCATTTTTTCTCGGATCGTTTTCTTGGAGTTGTTTTCGGAGGTTTACAACATATATAAACATATTGACTGTTATAAAAAAGGTTTCAATGAACAATGGTTGGGTTCTGAGCGGAAAAAATATAAGATTCTTAGATTGATCTTGAGGCTAACTACCGAAAGCACGTTAAAGTCATCGTAAAATTTCAAGTTTGGCCTATTAGGATTGAAGGTCGCAACACCGTCAGAACCAGCAGTATCCAAGGTGCACCAAATGCAATTTTCAAGTGTGATTGGTCAAACCGGCTCGGTTACGGTAGCTATTCAAGAGCATGAGGTATGTATATTTAATATTTCACAAGCGGTACTGAAGTAGAGAGAATACGCCATCGTAGAAGTTAGGAAAATACCTCAAAAAGTCAGAAACAATGGGAAGAAATTGTTAAAATTGCAGCATAAATTGTTGCAAGCATTGGTCGCAAGCATTTTGATGATGGATTATAAAAAGGTTGTACTCTGGGTGCCGACATTGGATCGGAAAATATGAATTTGGCATAACGAATTAACTAAAGATATCCTTCCGACTCATTTCGCTATTCCATATCTTCGAAGGATCCACAGAAAAGGCTTGACGAAAACGAAGAACAATGCTGCAGGCAACAGGATACCTTAATTCGTCTGCAGAATGTCTACTTTGCGGTGCTGGAATAACGAGGAAACTTGAAACCTAGAAATAATACTACAAAAGAAAATTTGGTGTTTTTTTCTGAAAATTTCATTTCTTAATCGGGCGATGTTGCATAGCAGAAACGAATTGTTTACTTCACTCAAAATTTGGTAAGAATTTGTTTGAATAGATTTTTTTTACCTTGCATAGGATGTTTTGGATATGTTGCTGCGTTTTTCCATGACAATTTTATTTTATTAGATACGTTAGGGAAAAATCAATGTTTGAATGAGATTCATTTTCAATTTAACTAAACGAATGAAACCCGCTATTCTAGGTTTCAGCTATTGTCGTTACTTACCAAAAAACGTTTGATTCTTTAGTTCCAGACTATCCATATGGCCCTGAGAGTGTCGCCTGCTGTTCCATGCGGAGGCAGCGGCACTGCACAGTAATTGCTTTACCAGCCACAATTTCCAATAAGACCTTCTCAATTTTTTATAATTTTTTGGTCAAAATCTGGTTAGTTAAATCATGTAGAGTATTTTCTAAAAGTAAATTAACTTTATGGAGCAGTTGTGGAGAAAAAAATAGTGTGATAAGCCATATTTACTCTGTTCGATGAGTGCGATACGATCACGATCACAATGATGAGAAGAGACAGTACCGACCGTACCCGCGAGAACCTAAGTACGCGAGTGGAGTTGCCACCAGGAAGTGTAGATCCCTTGATCGATGTCGTATTAAGAATAAAGCGTCATAAAGTGGATTACGGCCTCGAGGATTTCAGCAAGTGGCTACGGATAAGTTGTGGCGAGGGGGAGGGAGGGGGATGAGGGGGGGGGGGGTTGTACAATCGTTTAGCAATTTCTGTAGAAAGGATTTCGTAAGTGGTGCGAATTGCTGCACCCTTCTAGCGAACATTGTTTCGAAACTGTCAAAGTTCGTTTCGTACAGAAGGAAAAGAGCATTTGGCGTATGCAAGCCGAGGAGGGCAGTGACAGGAACTGACCAATAGAAAAGTATTCGGATACGAATGGCGGCCCTTAAAGGTAGCATTTATGCTTGTTTTGGAGACATTCATAATTTGATGAACCTCTCCTAGGGCTAGAAAGGTCTAGAATTTTTTTTAATTGCTTACGTTTAATTCCTTATAATGAAGCCGCGAATGAATATCAAACCTTTTTGAGAGATCATAACATTATAGAATGACAGAATTACTCGATATTTATTCCCAGATTAATAACATTGACACTCTAACGTAATGATGCAAGTTGGGTCACATCTGATTTCACTACGATTCCAGTCGTGCGAATGAAGATTCCGGAAAATACCAGGGACATTTTTCCTTCTCAGGCTTTCATCTATGAAGAGAGGTACAGCTTCTTGACGCCAAAGAATGAAAAAAAAAATTCGTCGCCACTGACAAAGACGTTGCGTACCTAGAAGAGTATGTCGCTTCCGGATGGAGGCCGTGTTGAGGATTAGCGTTGTACCGGCGTTTTGCAAACGTTAGAGTCTGCATCATCAGGGGTGAGAGCTCCGATACTGAAGCTCTCGTGTCTCAGGAATTCCTTATATGGTTGCACTTATCGTTCCAGATCACTGCACCAACCAATCAGATGTTTTAATTGATCAGTTGGTCAATTAAAAAACCGGGAGGACGGTGGGCCAAATAGGATTGAAGTAATAGCCTCCATCTCTGTTTAGATTGTCCGGATTTTTTAGGATTTCCAGGCCTTCTCGGTGTTTCCTGGAAAAATTGCTGTTTGATGGGGCCACACACTTTGGGCTTTGTCGAACTGAATGACATGACCAGTCTCCATCCAATGTTCGGCCAGCGCTAATTGTGCGATATGGCTATATTTAATACACTGTTGGTGTTCTTTGATCCGTGTACTGATGTTCTTCCAGGTTTCTCCTTTGTACACTTTACCGCATGAGCAGGGTATCTTATATACTCCTGATGCACTTAATGGTGGTCTTTGGTCTTTTGCAATCGGAACTACTTGTGCTAGCTTCTTCTGAGGTTTGAAGATGACCCGCACGTTATGTTTTCCAAGGACCCTGCCTATGCGATCGGTTATGCCCTAGAGATATGGAAGGGATGTTGTTGTTATTATTTGTCCTTCATTCTCCTCTTCAGGTGCTGTTACCGTTTTTGGATCAGCTATTTTTCTTTTTAGATTTTTATCGTTCTTTCGATGTTGCCTGGCTTGTAGCCATTATCTCCTAAAGTTTTTCGTAGATGTTCTTCAACCTCGTCTAGTTCAATCTCCAGGGAGTTTAGTTCGGAGATCGCTAGAGACATAGCGTATGCTATGTATGCTACGTATCTATTCGTATGCGTTGGCATAGCGTATGCTACGTATCTATTCGTATGCGTTGGCTTCCGGTAAACTTTATGGCCCAGTGGGCCATCTTTTTTTCGTTGAACCAGTACATCCAGAAAAGGGATTTGATTGTCATGTTCTATCTCCATGGTGAATTGAATTTTAGGGTGCTGGGAGTTTAGGAAGGTGAAGAAATGATTGAGGTTTTCTTTGCCGTGACATCGAAACTCACTAAAATGTCTGAAGTTTGTTCATAAAACTGGGATCGAAATTGAAAATATTAGAGTTTAGGCAATTTTCTATGAGGGGCAGTAGGTTACGGGCAACTTTTTTGGACTTTTTAACTATGCTTCGGGTTTCATTAGTTGGAACGTTTGTAAACAGCGATACAACATCGAAACTCACTATAATATCATCTGATTGTACCTTTATGGACTAGACCTTGTTCACGAAATCCCGGAAGTTTTGGTTATGGGAGTTGTTGAGGCCTACGAGTTCCCGCAAAGGTTTGTAGAGAAAACGTGCCAAATGATATGTAGGGATGCCTATGTTGCTGACAATGGGCCTTAGTGGGATATTGTTTTTGTGTAATTTTGGCAGACCGTAAAGCCTGGGTGATAGGGATTCCTTTGGTCAAGTTCTCCTATAGACCAGGCTTCTGTGGAAGTGTTGTTGTTTTCTTTTCTACACTTGATGTGGGGTCACATGATAATTTCTTCTACGTGTTAGTGTCCTCGAGCAGGTTCATAATTTTACTGCAGTAGGCCGTTTTGTCGATTACGACAGTTGCATTCCCTTTGTCAGCCGATAGTATTAAGATCTGCTTGTTTTTCTTCAAATTGTGAAGAGCAAGCTGTTCCTCATTCGTGATATTCTGCTGAGGAGGTTTTGCCTTGTGTAGAATATTGAATATCCGTTTCCTGATGTCGTTGCCAGTATTCAGTGGGAGACGATACATGGCAGTTTCCACCTGGCTGATGACTTCTCTGGTCGGAATTTCTGTCGGTGTAATGGCGAAATTGTGCCGTTTTGCGAGGACTGATTTTTTAATCGATGAGCTAATCAATCAAAACATCTGGTTGGCTGGTGCAGTGATCTAGAACGTTCACTGCAACTATATAAGGAATACCTGAGATACGAAAGCTTCAGTATCGGAGCTCTCAGCCCTGATGATGCAGACTGTAACGATTGCGAAACGTCGGCACATTGCTGATTCTCAACACGGCCTCCATCCCGAAGCCACATATTCTTCTAATTACATAAAGAGCCGTGAAAGTCTTAAAACTAAAACGCTACGTACCTTCTTTTTATACAGAAAGTTGGCTTTTTAGTGGTCGTTTTCGAACTTTAAATCGACGTCATACGAAAACGTGTCGGCGAATAGAAATTCGAATGCCGTAATCTGATTTTTTTTATCGATTTTATAGGTTGTTTTTCGATCCGTCCATCCAATACTAAAAACGCCTAATTTTTTGTCGAATTTTCGAGCGTTTCGCCATGACAATGGAAATTATTCCACACTTGTGGGTTACGTAAACTGAATCAAGTTATCCGGTCACGGTGTAAATATAGTACAGACGCCCGTTTAAGGACGATTCTACACTTTGCTTAACAGCGTGAAGAGCGATGCTTTTAGACACGGCTAGCGCAACCTCGTGACGTAACCAGGCATCCACGGTGCTCGGTCTCTCTCGCACTTCTCAACAGTTGCTATATGTACATATATAATGTGATACGGAGTGAGTGGTTTTGACAGGTCTTAACTCTACACATGGTTAGAGCGTTTATAAGTACAAACGTAAAACAAACGGCTTGTAAGGCCGAAAATAAATTTGACGAAGGTTTTTGTGTCGCAAATTCTAAGCTCAAAAAATTCACCGAAATTGTGAATAGGGCGGCGAGCAAAACATTGAACTTGTCTATATAAACCTTTGCAAGGGAGAGAATAAAACTCTAAAAATAAGGAGTTCTCTTGCATTGAACACAGTTCAAGAACAATATAGATTTTCAGGTACTGAAAAGTCAGATATATGAACAACAAATTTACAAGTGTAAATTTGTTGGCTCGATTGCAGACAACAAAAAGTTGTCATCTTCGGGTATGGTGAAGTTAACACTATGAAATTTTCTTGCTCGAAAATAGGCAATCAAAATTAAATGATTAAACGATCTTACCTAAGTGAAGTTTTATCATGATTGTATGTAGTGACTTTTCCAAAAGATCAACTGTAGTACCTCATCCACACATAGGTCACCACCCGTTTTTCAAGCCCATCTAGAGACTTTTTCTCTTCGGTGCTGGCGACTGTACCCGCGCGTCATTTAATGTATTAAAAGCATTACTGTAAACACCTGGGCATACAACTATTATCCACAATATATATGGGTTTTTAAAATGAATTTCAATCTATATATACAGGGTATCCTGTTATAAATGGATGATCCTGCAACTGTCGATACGTGAGATCATATCCTACTATGTGCGAAAATTTCGGTTTAGTACAAGTCCCGCGGATTTCAAAATTTCGGACTTTGTTATTTAAAAAAATCTTCTGCTTATGGCTGTTCGCATGCCGTTTCTACAAAGAATATGAATCGACAATAACTAAGCAGCTTTTTAAAGTAATTGGCACGATATGCGTAGTACATTTTTTGTATACCTCAGACTATCAAAGTCAGATGTTCGAATGGGTTTGTATGAAAATTCTGCAGAAGATCTTTTTTCATAACCTTTTCTTGACATTTAAGGTTCAAAAGAAGACTTTTCTATAGGGTGGCTCAAAATGACTTCACGTTTTAATTTATTGATAAAACGTTTTGTTTATATGAAAAATACCCATATTTTTATTTTCATATAAGGTACAAACATCGACGTTATGTGTGGAACACAATATCTGATAAATGGCCGCCTCGGCCCTGCTTGCAAACGTTCCGTCTTTTGACAAAATTTTCAATAACATTTTGGCATGATGGCGGAATAATTTCATTAATTGTGCATCCAATTGTTTCCTTGAGAAACTCCGAACTCCAGAAAACCCCAAAGGAACAAGTCCAATGACGTCAAATCTCACGATTTGGACTTATCGAACCATCTCTGCTAAATTTCGCCAATTTTCACAATTTTCATGCATTGCTCGATCGTGTATCGTTCACCATGACTAAATCTCAATACTTCCTCATGCTAGCTGTTAAAAATTAGTACTCGATGTTCGCCACAAAATAAATGGCGGGCAATTAAAAATGTCAGATCATTTCGAGACGCCCTTTAGATAAAACTAACAACCAAGAGTATTTAATCGGGTCAACAAAAGTTAACATTTGTAGAAATGGCATGCCAGAAACCAAAAGCAGATGATTTTTATCTCGAAAACGGTAGGACAGTTACTAAGCTGAAATTTCAGCATATACTAGTTCATGATCTGACCTATCGACAGTTGCAAGATTATCCATTCATAACAAGATACCCTGTATATATATATATATATATATATATATATATATATATATATATCCTCGATATGACGAATCTCTAGGGAAGTTCGTTATATAGAGTTTTCGTTATCTTGAGGATTCAATATATCGAGATCATGTTCCTTAAAATGTTCTTTAACAATATCAAGAGAGGCAGCAGCGTCTTGACGCCAAGTATTTAAAAAAAATTCTTCGCCACTGACAACGCCACCAAACTCGACGCCACTGACGAACTGACGAAACGCCGCGACTGTTTGTACAGTAAGATGGCCTTTTAGCAGACGACTTTTAACGTTGTCTCGACATTACGCGAAAACGCGGCAACAAATCGAAAATCTAATGACAGTTAACCAATGTAATGTGATTTTTTCCTATCGATTTTGTTCGGGCTATTTTTTGATTCGTCCACTCAATCTCGACTTTTTACCCCAAAAATTCTTCCACACTCGTTCATTGTCGTTCATTAAATGAAATAAAGCCGTTGGCTCGTGTCGTAAACATAGTACATACGCCGTTTTGTGAATTGATTAACACTTTAGCGCAACATGCACAGCAACGCTACCGTTCTCGAACGGTACGACTCGAGACTACACCATGCTTGCAATATGTGTGTGTGTGTGTGTGTGTGTATACACACACACACACACACACGCACGCACGCACGCACGCACACACACACGCACACACACGCACACACACACGCACACGCACACACGCACACACGCACGCACACGCACACGCACACACACACACATATATATATATACACACATATATATGTATTCTAATATAGTCGCGTTGACAGCTCTAAGAACCGAACATGGTTATTCGCGTAGATGTGATAAACGAAAACAAATGCCTCTTATTAGAGCCAACAATTTATTTAGCAATGGTTCACTTCGTTTTAAATTTAGGTCTGGATTTTTTATTTCGATCCTAACACGCGTATATTAGCCGTGGCGCGCGCGGAATCTGTCGGGGAAACAGCGACTGAGGAAGATACGCAAGTAGATGCAGAGTAAGTTAAATCAAATATCTCAAACCATATTTTTTATTAAAGTCCAAAAAATAGTTTTATTATACTTCTTTAATGCAAATGTACAAAAAAGTGACACTACATTTATGAAATAGCCAAGCAAGTTTACTAGAATGTTGCACACTAGATTGTTAATGCTTAGGAATAATATTTAATTTTGAAAAGTCATATCACTATGATAAGACAAAATTGATATCACCATTAGATAAGAGTACAAATTAGGTAACACACAAGTATACTGGAAATGCTGTGCAACAACTTGCCGTGCATGGTTAGGAACAAGCTCGGGTAGATACAGAATTTTCCGTTTCGACCGCCCGCGAAAATAATTGTTGCTTCGATATATGTACAGGGTGTCCAATAAGAAGTTGCTAAAACTAAATAAGTGTCACTTCCCTCCATGAATTCAATAGGCGTCCATTTTTCTAAGGCGCAGACCTGAGGCCCCGCAATTTTATTCGAGCCGTGGTTGAAGCAAGTACGCGCGCGTCAAAATGAGTGAGCTCACCACGGAAGAAAAAGTATATCTTATTGAGTGCTTTTTCTCGAGAGGAAAAATTGATAGTAATGCGTATAGAGGGTTTCGTACTAAGTTTGGAACTCATAGAGTTGCTAGCGAAAACACTCTGAAAAGGTAAGAATTTAATATTTATTCATATTTATCTATCACACAACTTGTGTTTCAATTCAATTAAACTGCATTGAAGTAATTTTACGTTAATTTTTGTAGGATAATCGATAACTTCGTGAAGTATGGTACACTCCAGGACCGTAGACACGAGTTGCCAGGTCCATCTGTTACGGTGACTACACCAGAGAAGATCAACGAAGTTGAGAATTATTCCAAACTAAATCCAAACGATTCGATTCGGAAGGCTGCTCAAGCATTAAAAATAACCAAATCATCATCACACAACATTTTGAAATATTTTTAAAAGTTTCATCGGTATAAACTAAGCACTCATCAATTGTTAACTGAACATGCCTTGATGAAACGCATCGAATTTTGTAACACTATTACGGGAATGTTTGAAGCCGAAGAACTCAATGAGAAATTGATTATTTATTCCGATGAAGCACATTTTTGGATGAATGGGTACGTAAACAAGCAAAATTACCGGTTTTGGGGAACGGAAAATCCCAACATATCGCTAGCGAAGTCTCTTCATCCACAGAAAGGAACGGCATGGGCAGCGATTTCAGTGAAAGGAATTTATTTGCAATTCTTGGAATCTACGGTAACAGGAGAGAGTTACAAACATCTTTTGGAAACGAAATTCTTCCCTTGTGCGAAAAAGAGGGGAATGGTTAAAATATTTTACTTCATGCAAGATGGAGCGACGCCGCACCGGACTCATGAGTTGTTTGAAGCTATTCATCGCGTATATGGGACTCGAGTAATCGGTCCGGGGTACCCTAAATTTGCTCAAGGCGGACTATAATGGCCTCCGTACTCACCGGACCTGAACCCTTGTGATTTTTTCTTGTGGGGTTACATTAAAGATCATTGTTACGCTAATAACACCAGCACAGTAGAAGAACTGATCGCGGCCATCCAGGAAGTGGTTCGCGGCATTACGAACGATATGTTGGACACAGTTTTTCACAGTTTTCAAAAGAGAATTGATTTTTGTGCACAATCTAACGGTTCGCACTTCGAAAATATCTATCATTAAATCACTGTACTTTTTCGTTATTTTTATAAGATGTAATGAATTGACATAAAAAATAGTTGACTGGGCTTTATTTATATGCATTTAAAACTGCAGCGTTTTCTCCATTTAAAGCAATTTGGCTTTTCTGATTCTGTGCACGTGTTTTAAAATGACTATCGATTAGTTTCAGCAACTTCCTATTGGACACCCTGTCCAGTGCCCTGTACAGGGATTCGCGAAGGTATCATAACGAGCGAGCGGTACGGATAGGTATAACAGAAAAATATTAAATTTGGAAAATACAAGAAACATTATATTAGGAGATAAGAAAGCGCATATAGAAATATTGTACGCGACAGTCATACGAAACACACACACACACACACACAAACACACCCACACACACACACACACACACACACACACACACACACACACACACACACACACACACACACACACGCAGAAACACACCGTGATTATCGATTAATACGGGTCAGGATTGCAGAAAGGACAAGAAGGTATCTCGGAATAACGTGAGTATCGAAATCTATGCAAAAAAGGGTCAGTCGAGTGCTCGAGGTAAATCGCTCGAATAGACTACCGTAGACCAGTAGGTGGTGACATCGCACGCCAAGATCGAAGACCGGGAAGATCAATTATCGAAGCGCGATAATTGATCGGGAGAGAGCATTGATCACCCCGACGCGAACGGTAGGCCTAGGGTAGGGAAATAGATCTCGATGCGTGACGAGAGAGCGCGCGCGCCTACGGTCCGTAGATCGCGAGACCTAGCGCCACGAGTGGGAGCGCGCCGAGACTCGACGCGCCCTAAGGGAAAGATATCAGGGAAAGTGCCGCGTCGCCCTAGGCCAAGCATCGCTACCTATCGCGCCGCCGGCGAGAGCGCGGCGCAACTCGGGCCGACTGAAGCAACTCGACTAGGGAAGAGGGGGTAAAAGATATCGATCTATGATAAATGATCCCGCCCGATCTAATTGTACCATGCAAGTAATGAATATTTGACCGACCGAGAAAGATATTGCGAAACGTACAAAAACAACACAAACAACACATTATACTTATACACAGCGTTATTTTAGATTATATCGAGCCATAAACAAACTGAATAAATCATTTTTTTTTGTTATAAAATACCCAAAACACCTGAGTTTATATTAATTTCTTCCCTGTTCGAGTCCCGAACCTATAAATTTATTTATAACGAATTAAGATCCGAGTCCCGAACCTATACATTTATTTGTAACGAATTAAGAACGAGTCTCAATTACATATAAGTCTCAGTTACATATAAATTTATTGGTTCGGGGCTCGAACAGGGAAGAAATTAATGGAGAATCAGGTGTTTTGTAATATTTTGTAACAAAATTAATTTATTCAATTATTATTTTTTTGGCTCGATATAATATTAAAAACGCGCTGTGCGTAAGTGTAGTGGCTTGTTTTCGTATCTTTCGCAATTTCTTTCTCGGTCGGTACGGTTGATAACTCGTGTGGTAAGGGTGATTGAGTGTACGCTTATCATTGATCGATATCGTCTACCCCCTCTTTCTCGCTTCTCCCTATGTTCAGGACGTATTGAGTTGTTCGGTGCTCTCGCTTGCGGCGATGTGCTTCTCTCTTTATACGGAAGATTCCTACTGCGCGTTGAGTTACGAAGCGCTCCCGCTCGCGGCGCTGTCCCTCTCTCTCTCTCTATACGGCGCGTTAAGTCATGATGCGCTCCCGCTCGTAGCGCTGTCATTCTCTCTATACGGGAGACTCCTAGGGTGTGTTGCGTTACGACGCGCTCCCGCTCGTAGCGCGGTGGATCGCGACGCTCGATCGCGGTCCACGCCGTCAGCGTGCCCTATCGCCCTATGACGCTACTGCTTCCTCTTCCTTACTCACCGTATCGTCACTATCGGTGCGCTCTCCCGATCGATCTACCGGAGCGCGATCGATTATCACGTGTTGATAATTGATATGCGAGTTTATAGATCGCGACAGAAGATGTCGCCACGCACCGGTCTACGGTGGTCGAGACTCGTCCTTTGTCTCGGAGACCTTTTTTTTGTTCACAGGGTTTAGTGCTCTTAATAACGCGAGCTATCTCTTCGCCCTTTCTGTATTCCTAATACAATTTTCGACTTTGCTCTTGATATTGGTGTATGTGTGTGCGTATCAGTGTGGATACCTATTGATTCGCCTATCCTGTTACTCCTAGCCTCTTATAATCGCCTAAAGAGATTTATGTATTTAATTTTCGATAACTCTCGTTCTTTTGTTTATAACTCTAATTTATTCTTGTTAGCGGTTAATCAGACGACGTGAGATTGGCTTTCCAATCAGATGATCGAGGTACGCGAGAACGAGAAGGGAGAAGGGAGCCTTCCTTCGTCTCAATATTAAGAAAACAGTCTCGTAGGTACTACCAAGGTGAGCGGTCAGTGGGGCGAGATCAACGAGAAATAGGAGGGTACGTGTGAGAGGGGAACTCTAACGGAAGCGTTCAGTCGCGAGAGACTCTGGCAGCATAGTGTGAGAATATTAATCCATAAGACGAGCGGTTGTCGTGTACCACGAAATATTTATAAGTCGAACATGCCCGTTATCCAAGCGAAAACCGCAAAATAATATCGTTAATACCTCAGAAGTGGGATCAAAGGGACAATTTCAGTTATCAAATGTGCGAGTTCATTTTGGTAGCGAGTGCGAATGACAATTTGGGGTAACGCATTCGAATACGAAAGATTTTGTCGATAAAATTGACGAATTGCGGAAAGTTCGATTCAGTGATCAGTTTCTTTTTTTGGGTCATTTCAACGGTTATCCGAGTGACCAACAAGTGTCATGGCGGATGGGAGTGATGATTTCGACAAATTTCAACGGGGACTTCCATTATCCAATCTTCACTCGACGAGATGATCGGACCATGCGGCCGGCGGGCGTCCGAACGAGTTGTCGATCATTCAGGAAAATAAGGATATCGATAGGTCGATAAGTCAACCGATGTCGGCTGATCAGATGTCATATCGTCTAACATCGATGGTCGGGCTCACCCCTCCTTCATTAGCGGTGCGGCGAGAAGTTCGGGCCGCGTCAACAGTAAATAGAGGCACGATTCCTAACAAGACGATCATTGTGGATACAGAAAAAATGTCAACAAGCGATGGGGGCGGAGATTTGGTCGAGACTCCGCCAGCGGATCAAGCGAGTAGAAAAATCGCGGAAGATTCGACTAACAATCGACTACTCGAGATGATGTCACAATTACTCCAACAAAATTTGATAATGATGCAGCGGACCCAGGAATCTTTTCGCGCAATGCCGAACGTTCAAGTGATGACCGATTTGTCGAAATCGGTAGATTTTCTTGGACGCGAATCGCCAGTGGAAGCGAGGCAATGGCCGGACCAAATTGAGGCGTCAGCCCGAGTGCACAATTGGCCAGAGGCATTTCTATATGAGACAGCAACTATGAATTTTAAGCAAGCCGCGAGATCATGGTTTCAAGGTCATCGAGGAGGTTTTTCGAGTTGGCGACATTTCCGAGAGGCCTTCAAAAGATCGTGGATTCCCCAAATAAATCGAGCACAACTATGGGAAAAGATGCAATCTCACAACTTGAAAGTGAGTGTTTTGCGGATTATTTCCACGACAAAGTGAAATTGCGTAAGTCACTTGGTTTGACGTATGAGGAAATAAGAGAACAAGTTGCATCCGGACTTATATCTAGGCATACCGCGATACATGCGCTTTCCACGGTGTATCGAGATGAGGATGAGCTCTTCCATGGACTAATAACATTTGAGCGCACGTTAAAGACTATCGATCACCCTCGTTACAGGGGAGCGAAGGATACAGTGCCGACGAAAGTGAGAACGAGTTCAACTACAAAAACTTCCGTGGCAACGACAGAGACCAGAACTGGTGAAGAAAAGACTGATAAGCTAACGTGCTTCAGGTGTAGGAAAACTGGTCATATTGCCCGTAACTGCAATGAACCACGTAGGGAGTGGGTTTGCGCTAGATGTGGTGAAGCGGGACATTTTGCCAAGAACTGTACAAAACCGAGAAGTCTAGAGAAGGGTGATGTCAATCTCGTGTCAAAAGTGCCACGCGTCGATCAAGATAACGAAATTGAGTCAAATGTGGGAGTGCAGGGAAAGCCCCCGATCGGAAAAGACCTCATGAAATATATTAAACGAATTAAAGTGAATGATGTGGAGTTCGAAGCGATGATAGACCCCGGGAGCTCGGTTTGTACAATCAAGGCGTCAGTTTTTTTGTCCAACGACTTTACTATTATCCGGAGACCGTGCGCGTTGAGTGGTTTCGGAAATCATTCGAATGTCGTGAGATCGTGTGGAGTAGTCGAAGCTACAATAAACGTCGACGGAGTTCTGGGTCACGGGGTGGCCATACACATCGTACCGGATGGCGTGCAATCACATGACATTCTCATCGGAAGGACTTTCACGGATTTAGGGCACCTTGCTTACATGAGAGTCGATGACCAACTCATTTTTGTTGAACGATCGACGCTCGGGATGTCGCAGATAATGCCAAGCCACGGCAACAAGATAGGTGAAAGGATTGTGCCGGTGCGAGACGAAGAGGTGATCGAGGGATCTGTTAATTTCATTGAAGTACAATCGGAGGATGCGACGCTAAGTATGCCGGTCTTCAACCTCAACGATCATCGGGGGAAACTAAAACGCGGTGCAGAAACTGAGCCGCGCACGACGATTGACGAGAATCAACCTATCGCGATGGAGGCGCGACAGACAGCGGTCGAGGAAGAGGAGATCATTACCGACGTAACGGTGACGACGGAGCAAAGTGAACAATTAGTGAGACTACTCAATGACTTTAGAGTATGCATAGCTAACAACATCTTTGAAATTGGAAAAACGAGTTTGTTAGAAATGGATATCCAGGTAGAAGCGGGAGCCGTGCCCGTGTGCGCAAAACCGTATCGTACGAATAACGTCGAGCGTGAGACTATTAAAAGAATAGTTACCGAATGGAAGGACGCGGGTTTGGTTCGCGAGACTTCGTCTCCTTATGCGAGTCCCGTACTTCTCGTAAGAAAACGAAATTGTGAGTTTCGACTAGTCGTCGATTATCGTAGGCTGAATGCGCAGACGAAACGGATTAATTTCCCGTTACCAAATATTGATGAGTATTTGGAACTTTTGAGTGGCGCCAAACTTTTCGCGACTCTCGATTTGGCGCACGGCTACTTGCAGTTACCACTGAAGGAGGAGGCTCGTGCGAAAACCGCTTTTATTACGCCGGACGGGACGGGAGAGTTCACACGAGCGATGTTTGGGTTAATGAACGCCCCATTTTACTTTTCGAAAATGATGGAGTTGGCTCTCGGCCCGTTAAGAAATAGAATCCTCCTTTTCTATTTAGATGACATCTTAATCCTCGCCAAGGACTGGGGTGAGCTGATGGATCGACTTCGAACAACCTTTGAAGCATTGAAGCGTGCGGGCCAAACTGTAAGACTGCGAAAATGTAAATTTGGGATGAAACGCGTCGAATACCTGGGGTTTATTGTGTCGAGTCAGGGTATGGAACCTGGTCCCGCGAAGGTGGAGGCAATTGCCGATTATCCTACTCCGAAAAACGTACACGAGGTCCGCAGATTTGTGGGAATGGCTAGTTTTTTCCGTAGGTTTGTGCCAGGATTCGCTACGATTATTGCGCCGTTAACGCAGCTAACGCGCAAAATGGTCGAATTTAAGTGGGCGGAAAAGGAATCTTCGTCATTCTCCCGAATCAAGGAAATCCTAACGTCAAAACCAGTACTGGGAGTCTATAATCCGAAAGCGTTAAAAACTGAGCTACACACGGATGCGAGTTGTGAGGGGTTGGGTGCGATACTTCTTCAAATGAACGAAAGAGGAGAGTTGCATCCAGTTTTTGCAGTCAGTAGAAGGACGTCTCTGATCGAGCGGAATTATCATTCCAGCAAGCTCGAATTGATGGCCTTAGTGTGGGCCGTAGAGCGATTAAGAGTATTTTTGGTACCGTTAAAGTTTACTATAGTCACGGATTGCCAAGCCCTCGTCTATCTTAACGCAAATAAAACGACAAATCCCCAAGTAGTAAGATGGTCAGCTCTGCTTGCCGAGTACGACTTCGACATTCAACACCGAAAGGGGACGGCAGTGCAGCATGTAGATGCGCTTTCGCGAGCGCCTGTAAAAGTGTCGGCTGAAGAAGAAATTGCCGAACGAGCACATGTTTACCAGATAATCTTGCGAGAAGACGAAATCTTGTTGTATCAGCATCACGACGAAAGTTTAAAGGGGAAAATCAACATATTGTCGAAACCTCGTGATAGTTGTACAAAGACTGAACTGGACTCGGTACGAGACTACAGACTACGTAACGGAATTCTGTATAGGACTATAGAAAGAGATGGTAAAGCGACTGAATTATACGTAGTGCCGGCATCTGTGCGTAAATCAATTGCAATTAAATACCATGACTTGTGTAGTCATTTCGGCCTCGATAAGACTATTGAAGGAATCAGGACATACTTCTACTTCCCTAGGATGCGAGCGTACGTGCGAAGGCATATAGCGCAATGCCTGGAGTGCATTTTGAGTAAAAGAGGTACAGGGCCACGACCCGGAGAACTACAGCCGATTCCCCCGGGAAAACGCCCGTTTAGTGTCGTTCACGTAGACCATGTTGGGCCGTTTATAACCTCCCGGAAGGGAATAAGTACGTCCTCGGGCTGATAAACAATCTTACTAAATATGTAATAGTTGAGCTGGTCAAAAACGCAAGTGCGAATCTTACCATAAAGAAAGTAGAGAACTTCGTAAATCAATTTGGAGCTCCGGATAATATTATTAGTGATCGTGGTACAAGTTTCACAGCAAAGTCATTTCGAGACTTTTGCGTCCGACACGGTATACGCCATACCCTAAATTCGAGTAGACATCCTCAAGCGAACGGGCTTATCGAAAGGATGAATAGAACATTGTTACCCGCAATGATTATACGAACGGAACACGGGGAATGTATTGACTGGGATCTCGAAGTAAAGGAGATTGAGCGCGACATAAATTCGAGTATCAGTAAATCCACGGGAAAAACGCCTTTCGAAAGCCTCCTCGGCTACCAACCGCGATTCGGAGAAGGATTAGTCAGGGACCTTACAAGACAGAACGAACTATATAGTAATCCCCAAGGAATACAAGAAAGTATTCGCTCAAAAATTATACAAGAACAAAGGCGGTATAAAGAGCGTTATGACCAACGGCGTAACTTGAATGTAGAATATAATATCGGTGATATAGTTTACGTCCGAGTGAATCGAATCGCGACGGGAGAGAGTACGAAACTCCAACCGCGTTTTAGGGGTCCGTATGTAGTAATTAACAAAATTAGTAAAAATACGTATGAAATAGAGCGTTTGACTGGTGGTAAAAAATCAGACCGCCCGACTACAGCCCACGTATCACAATTAAAAATATGGAGATCGCACGACGTATATGATGGGTCCGAGGAAGGATCAACTCTGGACGACGACACAAATAGTGTCGAAGAGCTAGAATTAAGAGAGGTGGCGGAGCCTGAGTTGGTGAACGATGGCGACAGAAAGGATATGTCTCAAGGGAGGACTAATGAGAATCAAGATGATAATAAACGTACGGTGCGGCATAGGCGACGCCCCACTTACTTAAGCGATTATTGTACCAATTAAAAATGCTATCGATGTGGAAGTGTTAATTGGAAGTGCAATTGCGAATTCAAAGTTTTTTTGAGAGGCCAAAAATAAATGCAGTAATGGCCGAATGTTAGCGCCCGGGAAAAAAAGATCATATCTGAACATATCTGAATCATATCTGTAGAATGAAGATATGATCAGACAAGAGATTTGGTCATATCTGTTCATATAGTGTCATGACAGATCATGTATGCTTATATTTGAGCATATCTGTAGAATCAGATATGATCAGACAAGAGATTTGGTCATATCTGTTCATATAGTGTCATGACAGATCATGTATGCTTATATCTGAGCATATCTGTAGAATCAGATATGATCAGACAAGAGAATTGGCTATATCTGTTCATATAGTGTCATGACAGATCATGTATGCTTATATCTGAGCATGTATGATCATCCCGAGAAAAAATTATCAGACCAAATCACATCTGATTATATCTGGATTATATATGATCCAGATATGATTGATCATATCTGGATCTTGTCTAATCATGCATAAGAAAAATGGCCATATCAGAGCATACATGATTAGATTTGACTATATCAGAGCATGTATGATTAGATTTGACGATATCAGACCACCCGGGGAAAAAATTCATGCCTGAGTGGATATGTTCATATATGTTTCAGATATTGTCATATATGTTTCAGATATCGTCATATATGATTCAGATATTATCATATATGTATCAGATATATTTATATCTGACATTTTACAGTATCATACATGATTAGGTCTGATCATATTCCACATCACATATGCTTAAAGAAGATCATATCTGATCACATATCCCGGGGAAAATGGTCATATCTGAGCAGATATGCTCATGTAGGTGTTTATCTGCAACATAAATGAATCTGATCTGATCATGCATGGTCAAAGATGAACATACATGTATTTTTATGCGCTCAGGGGTAGCTCTATATCTGGTCAGATATGATCGCGCATAAGTAAATATGTGCAGATATGAATTTATAGCTGAACATGTCTGCCCATATGTGGTCATGTCTAACCAGATATAGTACAATTCACGACTACATTCGAGCTCACACATGAATAGACTTGAATATGTGCGCGCATGCATGAACATATCCAACCAGGTATGGATGAATACGTTCAAATATGAATCAATTGATGAAATATGAATCAATTGATTCATATTTGATTAGATCTGATCACACGTGGGCAAGCATGTTCAGCGATGATCATATACCAGGTGTGTAAGTATGAAACCGGAATTTGCCCATAGGTGGCGCTAGATGTCGATGCAGTTACCGACACATCACGTCAGCGGTGTCTTGTTATTGTATTGATATCCGACAAAGATTTCCAACTCCCAATAACACGAGTTTCATTCAGTAGCATTAGTTTATTAGAGATAAACATGTCGAGTTTTGTGCCAACAAATTACGATTTGCCGACAGCACTACTTTTCTGTTTTCATCTGAAGAAAACCGCAGCCGAATCGCATCGAATGCTTGTAGAGGCGTTTGGTGAGCATGCTCTCGGTAAAACACAGTGTTTCGAGTGGTTCAAACGGTTCAAAAGTGGCGATTTTGACGTGAGGAACGAAGAACGTGGAAGACCACCGAAAAAGTTTGAAGACGCTGACCTGCAAGCCTCGTTGGACGAAGACGACGCTCAAACACAACAACAACTGGCGGATGTACCTACGGTAATGATATGATACTTTGTATCATATCATTACAATAAACGTGTTTTTTCTGTACAAAAATTCCGGTTTCATACTTACACACCTGGTAGATCCAATTGGATGAATTCGAGTATAATTCCATATCTGGGCAGATACAATCGTACATGGGCAAATATTTTCAGACCTGATCATGCACGAGTTGGGTTCGGTTGCGTATTCATCCATACCTGGTTGGTATGGCGCGTATTCATCCATACGCGCATGTTCATGCATGCGCGCACATATTCAAGTCTATTCATGTGTGAGCTCGAATGTAGTCGTGAATTGTACTATATCTGGTTAGACATAACCACATATGGGCAGACATGTTCAGCTACAAATTCATATCTGCACATATTTACTTATGCGCGATCATATCTGACTAGATATAGAACTACCCCTGAGCGCATAAAAATACATGTATGTTCATCTTTGACCATGCACGATCGATCAGATTCATTTATGTTGCAGATAAACACCTACATGAGTATATCTGCTCAGATATGACCATTTTCCCCGGGATATATTGTCAGATATGATCTTTAAGCATATGTGATGTGGAATATGATCGGACCTAATCATATATGATACTGTAAAATGTCAGATATAAATATATCTGATACATATATGACAATATCTGAATCATATATGACGATATCTGAAACATATATGACAATATCAGAAACATATATGAACATATCCACTCAGGCATGAACTTTTTTTCCCGGGCGGTTAATCAGACGACGTGAGATTGGCTTTCCAATCAGATGATCGAGGTACGCGAGAACGAGAAGGGAGAAGGGAGCCTTCCTTCGTCTCAATATTAAGAAAACAGTCTCGTAGGTACTACCGAGGTGAACGGTCAGTGGGGCGAGATCAACGAGAAATAGGAGGGTACGGGAGAGACTCTGGCAGCATAGTGTAAGAATATTAATCCATAAGACGAGCGGTTGTCGTGTACCGCGAAATATTTATAAGTCGAACATGCCCGCTATCCAAGGGAAAACCGCAAAATAATATCGTTAATATTCTTATGCTTATGTTTTACTCTTACTCTTAAGTATCTTTTTATTGATACGTTGCTTTAAGTTGATCTTTCAACCCTTCTCAATTTTCTTTCATCTTGACCCTCCATCCACCACGCTTTCCTTCCCTTGCGGTCAGTATTAACGTCGGCTGAGTACCGGCCAGGATTTTTAGATAATTGAGAGTACTCTATGACTGTAGTGACTCCACCTTTTAGCTGCTCTGTCGATTTTCCTCCCACACTTTCCTTCCCGTAGGGTCAGTATAAATGTGCTTGGTACCAATCGACTTCCCAGCCAAAGAAATTCGTTTCCCCAAAAATTCCCGTCCTTTTATATTCACATTTTACCGCCTTTTCGTTTCCCCTTCTCTTCTGTCTTCCCTTAATTCAATTAGTCGGTTTATCCGGTGTTTGCCGGTTTTTATTTCCCCTTCTCTTCCTTAATTCGATTGGTGGGTTTCTCTGGGTTTTACCGGTTTCTCTTTCCCGTTCTCTTTTGTCTTCCCTTAATCCAATTAGTGGGTTTCTCTGGGGTTTACCGTTTTTTCTGTGGGTCCGAGCTGTTTGACCTTGTTTTTGTCTCGATCTGTAACGCTTAACCCCTCTCCTAAAATCGGTTACCTTTTTGAATTTGTGGTGGGGTTGATGAGACGGACCTGTCCGTCTCAATATATGTATATATATACAGGGTGTCACAACAGTAACGGGACGGCTGAATATTTCCGCAGGTAAGACAATTCCCCAAAATGTTGAGGTCGTTCTTGAAGTAACTTTTCCCAAGGAGTTCAATGGTCACCTGTATTTTGACCTTTGACGATGTCCTTCAATGTTATTTCAAGGTCAACTTTTGTTTTCCAAATGGGAACCCCCTTTTTGACATCGGCAGTTGATAGAGCGGGAAATTTTACGTACAGATATGTACTTAAGTCATCGGTCCCCTTTGACCTTGAAGGTCACTGCAGGGTTAATTAAACTCAAACACAGTATGCATACCTCGGACAAGAAGAGAAGCTTCTTAAATTCTATCGTTAAGACCAAAGTTATCGATTTTAACAAGGCGCATCTGGTGGTTACGTCGATCGTGACCTTGACCATGACCTTCAAGGTGATTTCAAGGTCAACTTTTTTTGTAATAAAAACTCCATTTTTGACATCCGCAATCGATAGAACCAGAAATTCGATGTACAGATATGTAATCAAGTCATCGGTCGAATTTAACATTGAAGGACAAAATTTGATTTACTTAAGGATTTAAGGTGAAATTTGATTTAGCATGACCCAGAAACAACGACGTGGACGTAGTAAATTCTGTTCCCTTTGGGGTGCTTGATTAGCGTGAGTCCCCGTTCCTCTCACGTTTTGGGATCCTCAATTTGCGTGAGTCCTACTGCCTCTCACGTTTTGGGGTGCTTGATTAGCGTGAGGGGTGCTTGATTAGCGTGAGGGGTGCTTGATTAGCGTGATTAGCGTGCCTCTCACGTTTTGGGGTACTTAATTAGCATGAGTCCCCTTGCCTCTCACCTTTGCTTTCGTTCCCTTCAAAATTTAGAGATGATGTTCAAACTAGAACCCTTAAGCTTCTTGACGAAAAGCTAGGTGACTGTAAATATGACTCACAGCATTACAAATCATCTCTCTATCACTATGAGCAGCCTCTTCCAAAGTCCGATACTGCAGTTCATTTAAATTTTGTAGTTTAGCTGAGTAAACTTCACTCCTCAAGTAACCCCAACGGAAATAATCGAGAGGCGTCATACCAGGGGATCTAGCAGGATCTCTTCTTCCAATCCTCCTGTGACGGAACTCAACATCTAAATATGCTCGAACGTTCCCATCATAATGAGCGGCTGCTCCGTCTTGCTGATACCATGTAGTATCAAAATTATCACCAGCTACCTCTCTTATTCCTGGTACAATTTGATTTCGGAGCAGTTCTTCATACGTATTGGCATTGAGATTGCAATCGATAAAGAAAGGGCCTATAAGTGTATCATTCAAAATGCCAGCCCAAACATTTACTTTCTGTGGATATTGAGTGTGACTTTCCAATATCCAATCAGGATTTATGTCGGCCCAATATCTACAATTATGTCTGTTAACTTCACCTTTAAAAGTGAAAGGAGCTTCGTCTGAAGAAACTATATTGCACGAAAAAGTGGATTTCTATCGATGCTGTCCATCATCGTTTCACAAAATTCAATCCGACGATCAGGATCATCTTCATTAAGGGCGACTTTGTCCTTGGAGTGCCATATTTCAGGTGTTCACATTTTATTTTTTTTAAAAGGAAACGAGTAAAGCTTTTTGAGTGCGGTTTTTTCCTTGCTTTTATTCATGATAAACAGAACGTTAACATTTTTTTTAAACCAAAATGGCGGCCGTTGCAGCACCGCGAAAACAGGTCCTCAAATCGCGGGAGGTAAACGGCTGACATCACTGCCCCCTCTTTGTTGATCTGAAACACAAATTCAAAGCATATTATCAATCTGTGACCCTTTGGTCATGGAATGATGGATGGGTTTTTTGTTTAGTACAAATTTCGGAAAATGGCGGCAATTAAAAAAAATCGAATTTTCGCGTTTTTTCGCATAAAAAGATAAATAATAAATGCAAAAATGTATCTATCGAAAAAACGATCCGCCATTCCGTGAAGACATATTTTCTGAGTATGCTCTCCAAATTTCAGGTCGATATGTTATTTACAGCGGTCAGGAGAATGTCAGCCATTTTTAACAACGTGTTTTCGCTAAAAACGCGTTTAAAGTTTTGTAATGTGTTTACACAAATGTGTTTATAATTACCGCTAATCGGCAATGCCTGGTCCATAGAGGCATCCCTCCTCTTCTTCTAGCTGCTCATGTTGAGCCGCTAACATCTCCCTCTGCTCAATCCGAGCCTTTTTTGCTGCGTCGATCACCTGCCTCTCCGCGCGCTCGATCCTTGCTTTGTCCCGTGAATGGACCCAGCTCTCAGCGAATGTGCCAATCCGGACACTCATGAGATCCATGGCAATTAACAATGATTCCTCACCTTCGTTGAAGATAATCACTGCTAATTCCGTGGCAATATTGATCACATCTGCGCCGGAATGAAGATGTTTGGGCGCACGCATCCAAATCATATTATTAAGTGACTCATTACTGCTTTTAGTATGAGCTTTTTTTGACAGTAACGTCATCATAGGGATTGGCTTCAAGCAATCCCTTAAACGTTTTACTGTCACCATCCCCGACGTAAGTGACGTATTTGACTCCGTGCAGTTCTACCGATCGGAGAAACATTTCGGTGATTCCGTCGATTTCCATCTTTCCTGCGGAACCGACGTGGTTTGCGGTGCAAGTTTCCACGTGTGTTTCCTTCCATTCATCGTAACCAGCAGGCTCTCCATCTTTTTTTCTCTCAAAAGCTGCAAGATTGGCAAAACTTCGATTTGACCATGGCGTCGACAACTTTTTTGGTGTGGTATCCAATGAGACTAGTCACGCCAATGAGAGATAAAAATCCTCTCTTTTTCCACGTGCCATCTCCTGCAACGATGAAGTGATCTTCCTGTAGTCCTCGAGAAACGTTTTCTTTCTTTTCCTCTGCTACAGCTTTCTTCAGAACCATGTCGTAAACCGATTTCGTCGCGATTCGTATATTTTCTACACAAGCGTAATATATTGTGGTCGTTATCCCGCTGCAAATGTCCATCATGCCACAAAACCTGCTCAAACCGTTTATTCCGAGGCCTAATAAACGGAAAACAAATACGATTCGGCGATTTATCTCATAAGCTTTACCGATAAGTGGACACGAAGTAACACTTTTTTCCCCGTACTCGCATTTTAAATTCAGTTTGAAACCGATGCCTCGTTGATCACGCATGGAAAAAGCGATTCGTCCGTTGCACTATTTACACAAAATGTTATCGGATAAAAAGTTAAAAACTAATACGAAGTTCAAAAAGCAGTACACTGACTCAACACTTAGTTCATAACTTCCCAATTTGCCACTTTGTACAATTTTCTGCGCTGACGTGCTTGTGAACGACTTGCTCTTTTCAAATTCCCAGCGATTAGGGGGTTGCGGATGCAATCTTTTGCGCCCGTACTGTTTCGGATGATCTTTTGTACCCTTTCGAGGCATATTGCGCACAAATTTTCGATAAATTACTTGAAAATAATGAAAAACAAAAAACACAGACGCTACTATATTTTCGCTTTCAATGCCGAAGCCAGACTGAAATAACCGTTGCAAAATCGATAAAGGAGAAAGTAGAGACCCTATTCAAAGGTTTCTAAGCATAAAAGGCTCTGCATACCTGCGTCAGACGTGCTGAGACCTGCAGGAACCCAGCTAGCCGGGCGCCCCGTTGAGACGGTCAGAGCGCGCTGACAGTGTCGACTTCAAATGCGTTTAAAATATCGTAAACGTTCGAAATCCGGGAAATGCTTCGACAGATTTATTTCTATTTACATGTAGATTAAGAATCCGTAATAAAAAAAAAATTGATTTTTTGAAAATTTCACGGACAAAGTCTCCCTTAAGCTCCTGTACCAAACGGATCTTATAAGGATGGAATTTTATGCTTTTCAAAACTCATCGTACTGATGCATGCGGAACATCCTGCTCGCTACTGGCTCGACGTAAGCTAAGGTGCGGGTTTTCAACAAATGCTTGGGCATGGACCGATTGCATCTCTTTAGTTGCTACCAATTTGGGCCGTCCCGATCTCTCTAGGTCCTTGACAGTCCCTTGATTAATGAAGCGCTGTAAAGGCCTTTCAATTATTGATTTTGAGACATGACTTAACCCTTCTGCATTACGAAAAGTGTCATTAGGTAGCATCCGAACTTCATAATAAGATCGCACTCGATCTCCCTAATCACGAATCATTAAAATAGATATTCTCTCTTTCTCCGAAAGTCTAATATACGCCATGATATTTTAGCGAGATTCAGTGAGATTGATATGTAAATTCAGTTATGATTCGCAATGTTCGTATGATAAAAAATAATACTGAGGAGGACTCTTACGCAAGTTATATAATGTGATGTGAAACAATTTAAAAAGCTTCTACCCCCCGAGGTATCCAGACCTTGTTTAAATTTATAAGACTTTAAACCAAAAGAATTTATGAATGTAAACGTAAAACTGTTCGTTGTAAACGGATTTGTGTTAAAAGTGATGACTTTGGTCGTAACGAAATAATTTAAAAAGCTTCTATTCTCAGAGGTGTTCATACTGTGTTTAAGTTGTATTAACCCTACAGTGACCTTCAAGATCAAATTCGACCGATGACTTGAGTATATATCTGTACTTCGAATTTCTCGTTCTATGTTACATCCTAGCGAATGTCCCTTCTCTCATCTATGTTATTTGCATCTCGGTTATTCCCAATATCCTCATTTGCCGTCAGAAGCGTATTTAAATGTATAAATCTAAGAATAAGTTGCGTAACAGCATTAAACGGAACTTGCGTACGTCCCGCGAGCATACTCAAATCATAGCGATATATACACGATAGTAGCACCGCCACTGTCATTGACTTTTCCTATCACGTCGGCTTTCAACAAGAACATCATCTCAGGCAAATATTCCACGAAAAGCCGCAGCTCAAAACAAAATCAAACAGGCACTCACTCTAAAAATTCTATGCTAGCCCTCCGCATGGGGACAAAAAGAAGTCTTCATTACTCGACCCGGTAACCAGAGCGGAGTATGAAAACATCCGGGCCGTCCGAATCAAACGGTCGCCGCGCTATCGTGAACGACTTAGCGCGAATTTCGGCTACACACCTCATGCACGTTCCGTTAACAAAGCGAAATTGCCCCATTCTACCAGCACCATTATTTCTAAGAACAGAAACCAAAGATTGTCTCTCACGCACTCTCAAAATTCGCATGCGACCCAAGAAGGTTCAGTGCGCAAAAGGTCGAACCAGTCTCCCGTCAACCACCATCACATCAAGTTCTTCTATCGAGTCTCAATCCCAGTCTCCCGTCAACTACCATCGACTCAAGTTCTTCTATCAAGTCTCAATCCCAGTCTTCCGACAATCTTCATCAAGTTCAGAGCTCAGTCTTCCGTCAACCAACATCGAATCAACTCCTTCTACCAAATCTTAATTCTGAAGCCAAACAAATATCTCCAATTAACCTTCATACGAACAGTCTTCGTTTTTCCCTGAATATCAATATCAATTTATCGACCTCGCGCGCCGCTTATATTCACATCTACGCGTAGTGCCCGTCGTCGTAAACATGTCGATTATACACACGACCAGCGTAAAATCCTGCGAGCGCCTTACCAGCGATTGTACCAGCGAGCGCATCAGGCCACGAGCGAAGGCCCTTGTAATGCAAGCATCAACAAATATCTACGCGAGCGAGCGAGCGAGCGACCGAGTGTCAAACACAACCAATGTAAGCCAACTTTACCTTTTCTTTTTGTATCATTCATCGTAGACCTGACCGCTTCAAACCGTCTAGTAATCTTATAATAAATAACATAGTGTCAATCGTACACCAATTCTGTCGAATTATTCCTGAGTATCGAAACCTCGCGTCAATTCCTCAATTCTGTTCTTTCCCATGCACTACCCCTTTTTACCCTCATCCCGTGCTATTGCGCTAGGCGTAGGCAACAAAGAGGGAAATGAAAATATTATGCTCTCATCCCTTCCGGATGTGACATCTATCGATTGCGAGTGTCAAAAGGGGAGTTTTTATTACAAAAAAGTTGACCTTGAAATCACCTTGAAGGTCATCTTCAAGGTCACGATCAACGTCAGGGAGCATCCATTAATTACGTGAGGTGATTTTGGCGATTTTTCCACCCCCCCTTCTGCCCCTCGTGAGATGTCGTGAGATTTAGCTCGACCCCCTCCCCTCTTCCCTATTCGCACGTGAGATTTTTGAAAATGCATACGTTCACGGAAAATAAATTGTAGTAAAAGTAACTGCGGTTGTAGTACCATTTACTCCACCATGTAAGGTAGTAGGGAGACTCTCTCTACGTGATAAAAATTACGTGATTACTAAAATGACTAAAATTACGTGATATTTGCCGAAGCCCCCCTCTGCCCCACATGAGATTGGGTGAGATTTCGCTTAACCCCCTCCCCCCCCCCTAAACGCCTCACATAATTAATGGACGCCCCCTCATCACTAGATGCGCCTTGTTAAAATTGATAACTTTGACTTAACGATAGAATTTAAGAAGCTTCTATTCTTGTCCGAGGTATCCATACTGTGTTTAAGTTTAATTAACCCTGCAGTGACCTTCAAGGTCGAAGAGAACCGGTGACTTAAGTACATGGCTGCACGTAAAATTTACTGCTCTATCGATTGCCAATGTCAAAAAAGGGGGTTCCTATTTGAAAAACAAAAGTTGACTTTGAAATAATCTTGAAAAACGGCACAAACAGGGAATTCAAAAAAAAAATTAAACAAAAACGCGGTTTAACAATGGAACTCGTCAGTTTTTGGGGTCGCGGAACTGACAAACCGCAACTGGGTGCACCGGCAGCTCAGGCTGTAGGTATGGTAGAGAGGGTCGGGAGTTGATTTCGACAGATGGGGAAATCGTTACGGGAACGTAAACGTATCTGTTGTTATTTTTATGTGGCGAGAGCACGACGGGAGCAAAATCCTAAGATTCTCATTCCGAGAACTCACCAAAAATGCACTGATCATCCTCAGGCTCGGTGGAGAGATCTCGCACGAGAATTTCTCAGTCACGGGAACGCGGAATTCACGAACACGCACTTCACGAAAATCCGAACAGAATGCACACGATGACGCGCGCTCACGTAGCGCGATCAGGAGCCGTCCGAGTGTGTCGACAGAAAAACTGTCAACACGGGAGCGCGAGACGTGAGCCGAGTTTCCGGGACAGCGACTCGAGGCCGACTGTCGCTTCGAGACCTCTTCACCAAAATCGAGATCGAAACGTCAAATACCTTGACCGGTAACTTCTGCCCTCTAACGCGAATCGCCTCCCTACGCTATCCGTAACTTATCGGGAAATATTCCCGCGGTAGCGTATGGAGATCGCCCGAGATTGAATCCCCTAGTGCACAGCGAAAACAGGGCCTCTTTACTCAACACCAAAATCGGCACGAAGGGGTTCCATGACCCCCCGCCCGTACCCTTAACCTTCACCCGTTCTCCTGCGTTCATGCACCTAATCCGTGGGGCGCTGGTATTGCGCGCGGACCTGCGCGGATCCTCGGCGACCTCCGTCGGGCAGCTCGATACTTTGAGCCATTCCCCCTCGACGGATGAAAACACCCGAAACCCCAACAAGCCCAACGAAATCGTAATGTCGATATCGGCATCGCGTAATTGGAACTGTCGGCGCGGCGAATCGGAGAAACTAAACCATACGGGAACTGAATTGATCGGTATCTGTTCGGGGAGTTCTTTGTGACCATGAGTTAAAAAAAAATCACGTCACAACTCCCAACCCCTTACGGATAGTTTCGGAATCGAGATCGACAACGCGAGCTCATTTTAGAACGACGGTAACCTCTGGCGCTGACGTTAATCTGCCCGACTGTTCGGTTTGCGGTGAGTGGGCCAGAAGAACGAGACCAACATCATCACATAAGTAGCATAAGTTTTCCCTCACAATTACCACGCGAGAGCATCATAATTCATAACTAGATCAATAGATTATGAGGGAACGATATCGGCAACAACGTGATGTGGCACGAGAAAATTTTCACGACGAAGAAAACGAAAAGGGAAAACAAAAAAAATTAAATAAAATAACCATAAGTAAATAAATAACTAAATAAACGTACACAATTTTCGTAAATACCCAATCAAGGGCGACGCAATGAATATAGATCACGGAACGTATGCGAGCCTCTTTGGGGCTGGGGCGAGATCACTATAAGCGTATCGAGAACAGAAATACATCAAATTCCTAAAACGGTAGCATAAGTTTTTCTCCCAAAATTACCACGCGAGAGCATCATGATTTAGTAATAAATCGGTCAATCATTGGAGGGAACGACATTGGCACGAAAATGGTACGGCACGAGAAAAAAAAACACAAAACAATCATCTCCCTTTTTTTTAAACAACAAAGAAAATGGACGACACAAAATAACTGACACATATAATACCCCTTTTCCGGCGACCTCCCGCCGTTCCCAAAGTCCGTAGGTTAGATCTGCCGGTGGTCGTCGTGATCACAGCGTGATCTGCATGGGTACTTCTCGGCGTCTAATCCGGGAACTAGGGCCTCCCGGCCCGTATTACGAGAACTGGGGCCTTTCGGCCCGTATTGCGAGATCTGCGGACTTCTCAATTCGCATGTCGAGAGCTGAGGCTTTTCGGCCCGTCCATCGGGAGCTGAGGGCTTTCAACCCGTATGGTGAGAACTGGGGTTTTTCGACCTCCACCACGAGAACTGAGGCCTTTTGGCCCACGTTAAGAGATTCGGGAGCCATCCGACCCTTATGTCGAGAGCTTGGGCCCAGCGGCCCTTATGTGGAGGGCTAGGGACGGTCGGTCCACGTGACGGGAACTGGGGCCTTTCGGTCCTCATATTGAGAGCTAGGGCCAGTCGGCCCACGTGACGGGAAGTGGGACCTAACGGTCCTCATATCGAGAGCTAAAGTCTGTCGGCCCGCATGACGGGAACTGGGAACTTTCGGTCCTCATATCGAGAGCTAGGGCCAGTCGGCCCGCGTGACGGGAACTGAGACCTTTCGGTCCTCATATCGATAGCTTGGGCCCTCCGGCTCATAGGCTCGGGTGAACCCCCCCGCCGTAAACTAATCACGGGTAGGAGCCCCGGGGCTTGCAACGCCCGGCGCGGGTGGTATCTCCCCTAAGGAAGCCGTCCCGGGCCGCCTCGACCGGTGAGACCGCGGTCCCGCCACTCAGCTCCTCTCGGGGCACGTTTCGCCCCACTCGCGGGACATATGTCCCCTGGACCCTCCACCCCTCTTGGCGCGCGCCGCAAGTCCGCAAGGTTTCTCCCTTGCGGCCACAGCACTGACAAAAGACAGCCATCGGTGGGCCCAACGGGCACTGGGAGTACTGGTGAGTACCGGTTCCCTGCAATTATAGCAGGCCCTCTCCAGGAACCTGCGGCGTTCTGCCGGGCCTGGGTTAGGACCTTCGGGAGCGTCCGCTCCACAGGTCGACGGGAGCCCGGTACCTCGAGTGCCGGCAGACGACGGGAACCCCGGGCGTGTAACCCCCGAAGGGCCAGCCGGCGCGGGATCCACGGCCTGACGGGCCCGGGCGCAACCCTTGTGCCGCGGCCTCCGGGTCTGACGGAGCGCCGGGGCCGGTTCCTCAACCCCCGGCTCCAGGGTACCCTGGGCGAGCTCCGTGATGGCACGAACCAGCGCCCCCGTTGAGTCGAGATCCCGCGCGTCGGTCACCGCGAGGGGGCGTGCACCCCGGATTAATTCCGAATCCGGTAACTCCTGGGCCGAGGCCTGCCCCAGCCGTGCCGTGGTCCGCACCAGGTCGTCGAACCAACCTCCTTCCGGCTCGACGACCGGTAACTCCTCCTCCTTCGTGAGCTGGTTATCGGGATCCATCTGTAACAAAGAAGATGATTACTACGGTATTCCTTGTGGTCGATAGGGTTTCAGGCCTTGAACGGAAATCTTCCCCGACGATCACCAGCCCCAAAACGAGGTGCCAGCGCAGCAGATAGGTGCCTAGCTGCAGACGATAACTGATGCGCCCGGCGCAAAACAAGATCCTCAACCTCGAACGTACAATCCCTACAGTGTCAGTTGTATTGTTTCGATTACCTCCGGAACGCCTCATCGAGTGCGTGGGCGAAAGCTGTTCTCAAGGTATCGAGGCACGACAATCGTCGGATCCACTCCTCGGGGGGTCATGGAGCAACCTCGAGATCCCCCTCGCCTCGCCATCTTAGAAACGCGGACGAAGGTGGTTCGCGACCAAAATTCGCGAACGCAGGTGTGGCCTGAAGAAAGCTATGGTTCGCTGTATTGTAGGCAAAGCGAAATTCGTGCAGGTGACGCCCATCGCTGATGGTTTCCGTCGAGGAACGCGCGGATCATTGTTTGACCACGCGGTTCACCTGCTCGGTAGGGTTAGCCTGTGGGTGATACGGCGGCGTTGTGCTATGTCGGATCCCCACACGCTCGGTAAACTGGCGAACGTTCTGATTGACGAACTCCATCCCGTTATCGGTGATCAGTACTCGGGGTGCATCCCATCGAGTAACGACCAGTTCATCAAGAGCCTGCGAGATCGATTCACCATTGGCCCTCCGGAGGAGGCGGATCTCAATCCGCTTCGTGAAGAGATCTCGTATGACGAGAGTCATACCGAGATCACCGAGTCATACCAAGAATAACTGGCCTCATGATGTCGGCAGCCACGGTCATCCAGAGCTCCTCGACCACGCAGTGATCCATTAGACAGGTGGGAGCTGCTGCTCGACCTTGCAACGCTGACAAGTATCACACTGTCGGACGTATGCAACGACAGTCTTGAACAGGCCCGGCGAATAATAGGTGCCCGCCAGACGTTGGTACGTCTTGTCGACACCCAGATGGCCGGCCTGCGGAAGCGCATGGCACTCGTGTAGAGCCACCGGCCGGGACCCGCGGGGAAGTACTAACTTCCACGCATCGAGATCCTCGAACTCGAGGTCCCCGAGATCTGCAGGTCGGTCAAAATAAAGCCGGCCATCGGCAATTTTCCAATCCGGGAATCGGTCGGGAGCTCGTTCGACGTCGCGAAGTCGCCGTCGGTACCATCTATCCTGGGTCTCGCGGGCGCATGCGACCACGTCGGCCTGACCCTCAGGAATTCTCGAAAATACGTCGGGAACGTGGTGCACCGCGCCCTTACGGTGGACTATGGTGAAACTCTATTCCAGCAACTCCAACGCCCACCAGGCTAGTCGACCAGTCGGGTTCTTTAGGATCTACAGCCATCGGAGGCTGCTATGGTCGGTGACAACCGTAAAGGGTACCCCTCAAAGTAGCCACGGAATTTCCGTGTAGATCAGAGCACACCGAGACATTCCTGTTCTGTAACGGAGTATTTCTTCTCCGGCGCAGATAAGGAACGACTCGCGTACGCGATAACCCGTTAATGGCCGTCTATGGTTTGCGTGAGCACCGCCCCCAGACCAACGCCACTGGCGTCCGTCTGTAGCCTGAACGGGAGCCAAAAATCAAGGCATGCGAGCGTGGGGGTGCTCGTCAACCCCTGTTTTAGGGTATTGAAAGCCTCCCTCTGGGCGGGACTCCATTCCCATGCAATGCCGTTTTTCGTGAGCCGGGTCAACGGCTCCACCACAGTGGTAAATGCCGGCACAAAGCGGCAGTACCACGACGCCATACCGACGAACCGACACAGCTGCCGGATATTTTGCGGAGCCGGAAAATCGAGAACTGGCGAGACCTTTTCGGGATCGACCCCCAGGCCCTCGCTATTCACGAGGAAGCCGAGGTATTGAACCTGGGATCAGCAGAACTCGCTCTTCTCCCAATTAACTACCAACCCCGCACTCGCGATCTTCTGCAGGACCCTCCGAAGCCACGTGATGCCACTCCGAAGCCTCGAAGGTTTGCGTTACGATAATAATATCTTCAAAGTACACGAAAACGTACGGGTACATTTCCGCACCGAGAAGCCGGTCCACCATTCACTGGAACGTAGCGGGAGGGTTTGTCAGGCCGTAGGGCATCCGCTCGAATTGGAACAAGCCCCTGCCTGGTACTACAAAAGCGGTAAACTCCCGAGAGTCGGGATGCATCGGAACCTGCCAATACGCCCGACTTAAGTCTATCGTCGAGATGTAATTGGCTTGCCGTAATACGTCGAGAATGCCGGTCATGTTCGGGATGGGATCAGCATCCTTCTTCATGACCACGTTAACCGTTCGGTAGTCCACACAGAAACGGTATTTGCCATTTGGTTTCTTGACCATGACAACAGGACTCGCCCAATCACTTTTTGAGGTCTCGATAATGTCGGACGAGACCATCCGGTCGACCTCCGCCCACATGATGTCGCGGATGACCGGCGTCACTTATTCCGTGACGCCGGTCACGCTGGTTCGCTTCTGGTTCACCGGCGAATTGTCTCCGACCTCGATGCTATGCATGATGAGGGAGTTCACCGCCGAGTCCGCAGGCTCTTTCGGTACGTGAGCTTCGATGAAGTCCCGAAGTCGAGTCGCCTCATCGTTGTCGGGAATACGGAGGCTTTCACACATCGTAATGCGCGGCGCTTCCGATTCGGGAATAAATGAGAATTGACTCTCCGGTTCGTCCCGGAAATACCAGCAAACCCCGAAGAAATCAACGACCATCTTGGCAGAACGTAGGAAATCCAACCCGAGGATTAGATTCTCCGAGAGCGAGGGTAAATGGTGGGTGGTAGCAGTGGTACAAGGGCCCTTCAAGATAGCAGGTACCTCGAAGGCCGGGCGAACCGTCTCCAGCTGACTGTTCGCGACTAGGACTGATCGCGGGGGGATCCTCCTAGTCTGCACCCCGAGATCTGCTAACGCTTGCTGGAGAGCAAGTCCGATAAATGTCGTAGTGGCACCAGAGTTAACGAGAGCTTTTACCACCCGACCATAGATGGTAACCTCCACCCGAAAGGCAACAACGCTAGATTCGGAGGCGGTGTTGACCACTATGCCTAAGAGCAAGGGGTTTTCCTCTTGCGATGGCGTAAGGGGATCATTGGGTGGGTCCGGTAACTGCCTTCGCCTATATATACGGATGGTAGCGTGGCGGCGAGGCTGCGATACACGAGAGCATGTCGAGAAAGCATGACCTGACCCGAGGCGGACCATTGGGGAAGGCGCGGGAGGTGCGTTTACGCGCTCCCCTCCTCGTTTCCCTGGTTGCAAAAAGTGCAACGGGCGGTGGTCACGCCAGAGAGCCCACAACGGTAGCAGAAAAGACGTCGCGTTTCGTGACAGTCTTTATAGCGGTGTCCCTGCTGGTCGCAATTCCAACAGCGTGGTTTTCCGCGCGTAGCGTTAACGGGGATAGTGCCCATGGTAACCTTGGTCGGCAGGGCCGACTGGGGGCGCTACCTTGTGGTATGGGGCCCCGGGGTGAGTTCGGGGTCGCTTGCGTCCCCGTCCTGCAGTGCATGCACGATGGGACGGCGAAAGAAGCGCTGGCTCTGGCGAGGCTCGCGGTAGGCGTACCCGGGCAGAGGGACACCTCTGGTTTCGGCGGGGGCCGCCGCGTACCGACGCTCTTCAAGATTTGTTCCTGTTGAGCCACCGTCTGCTCGATAACTTTCATCGTCAGACGATCGTGTAGCGGGATCACAAGGCGGTACGATGGGAGCATGTTCCTGTGCGCGTAACGCACCCGCTCCCACTCGGTCCAAGTTGGATCGCGGCGGGAGAACAAGCCGTTCATGCATCCCAGGTTCTTGACAACCAACTCAGCGTCGCCCTGAGTCCTGTACGAGATCTCCTCTCGGAGTGCTATTTGATAATAAGGCTACGAGAATCTCTCGCGGAACGCGGCCTTTGCTATTGGTCAATCCGGAATCGTGGTCCGAACACCCCGACCATGTCTGGGCTATGCCTCGCAGACAAAACGAGATCCTTTTGATGACATCCTTATCGTGGATGGGGACCAGAAACGGCCCTCCTCGATCCGCGTGAGGAAATCCTCCACGTCCTCGCCCCGTCGGCCCGAGAACGAGGCATCCCAACGGCATACCTCTTGAAGGACACGGTGCGGCGACAAAAATCGTCTCCGCTGCCGTGAGAACGCTTCCTCCCTCGACTCCGAGTAATGCTTGCGATTCGGATGGAGGCGCCGATGGACTAACTCGGGTTACCACGGCGATGGACCAACGCCGCTCGGCCGGCCCGTCGAGAGGCGAGAGGGGCGGGATCATTCACCGGTAAACCGGTTGAGTACCTCGGGAACCCCACATCAGGGACGCGGTCCAAACACTGGGCCCTCCGTCTTTGGGGGGACCCAATCAGGGCCCAAGTCGGAATCAGGGGCGTCATAGCACCTAGGTGCGCGAACAAGGGCGGTTGATCGCCCAGGTGCGGAATCCAGGGCGGTAGATCGCCCAGGTGCGGAATCCAGGGTGGTAGATCGCCCAGGTGCGGGATTATGGGCCCTATGGCCATATCCGCTAGCAAGACCACGTCGTCTTCCCCCAAGGAGTCGGGTCGGTCCCGCTTCTTGGGACGCACCCGCTGAAGCTCTCGCCCCTCTGGTCCCTACGCCATGACGGCGAATATGGGCCCAGACACGAGGCCAGACGTCCAAGTCGCGAGTCGGCCGCGCAACACACAAGAAAAACCACGAAAAATTTGAAGGGAGGACGTAGAAGGAAGAAAAAAAAATAAGAGAGGGGGAAGCCAATAACAATAGTAATTCTGATATTTGATAAGAATAATAACGATGGTAATAATAACTAATAACTAAGACCTAGTAATAACTGATAATGATAGTAACCGCAAAAGATAATAGCTAACAGAAGTACTTATAGTAATAATAACAAAATAAAAAAAACAAGTACATAAAGATTTCAAAGAACCTTAACGAGAAAGATTGAAGACCAAAAAAAAAGAATAAGGTAACTGAAAAGAAAAGTATTGAAGGGAAAAAAAAAGAAAAGGAAAGAAAAGAGAGTCGATCAAAAGTTTTTTTATATGAGGTACACAACAATGAAAATCATAACAAAGAAGAGAGAAAAAAGAAAAATGTTAAACGAAACAAAACTTTCAAATAAATTTAAAGGAAGATTGACAATAAGGATAACCAAATGCAAATAAAGATGAGACATTCATTGGAAAGGGGAAACAAAGAGGAGAAAACACAGAAAAAAATATATAGATATATTGAGAAGAGTATGTGGCTTCTGGATGGAGGCCGTGTTGAGGAACAGCGTTGATCAGTGCGAAGATATTTTCGCACTGATGAAAAATAATTTGAATCGTGGTGCAGCTTCAGCATATCTGGAAATTGAAATATTCATGTCAGGTAATCTGCAACGACCTTTTACTCTGTCGGATGACGCAAAACTTGCAATACGCGCATTATTGGTCCAATTTAATGAAAAGTGGAAGCAAGTTTCGAGGCACGAATACAGATTTTTCGACAAACTTTCTACATGGCTCAGTGTGTTTGTTCCCCTGGAAAAAATCGAAGAAGCTTCAAAACAGTCCAGCAGCATGGGTCGGCCTTCTTTAGGATTTGCTGAAGCTAGTGTGCACTCAAAACGGAGGGAAACTGAAGATTTGCGTGCAACTAGAAGAACCGAAGAACTGTATTATGCGGCTTAAATGAGCCTTCGAGCAGCTGGTAGATTTGATGCCGCAAAAGTTACTCAAGATGTGACGCTGGGAAGCCCATCAAGAGCTCAAAAATATATAGAATCTTTGGAATCGATTTCGATTCCTTATACTCCTGATAAAGCCCTATCGCTTGTAGTTGAACTTAATATGTCAAAATCTGACTATCCGAAACTTCGGAATTCAACCAGAGAACAGTGCTGTAAATTATTTCCGTCGTATAATGTAATACATCAAGCGAAGCTTCAATGTTATCCACCGAAATCAGACATCAGCGTTACAGAATGTAGTGCTCAAGTGAAACTGCAGTCTTTGCTGGGTCACACAATTCAGTGCTGAAGTGAAACTGCAGTCCTTGCTGGATCACACAATTCAGAGAATATTATTGATTTAAAACGAAGTTATTAAAAGCTTATGTAAAGAAAGTGTTCGCAACTTCAATTTAATTTGTAAGTGGTGTTGCGATGGCACTTCTGGCCAAAATGCATAGAAACAAAGATTTACCGATGATGATGGAAGTAAGTCCGATGCTAACATATTCTTCACGTCGCTTGTTCCATTACAGTTGATATCAGTTGACCAAGAAGCAAAAATACCCTTGTTGTATGGAAAAATGCCACGCCATCGTCTGCCCGTTTTTGTCGGCCAACTAGAATTCTATTTTTGCATGAAAATACTGAAGCCACAGTGAGCGAAATGGAGTTTATTAAACAGCAAGCAAATAACCTTGTCCCTTAAGAGACTGTCATTGACGGAAAAGACATAACCGTTTCTTTCAAATTTGCATTCACCATGTTAGATGGTAAAGTTTGCAATGCAATCACGAGTAATGCTTCTGCTCAACGTTGCTATTTATGCCAAGCAACATCAAAAGACTTCAACTATATCGATGCGATGTTGAAAATAAAAATCAATGAAGATTTTCTACAGTTCGGTTTATCGACCCTGCATGCGTGGATTCGCTTCTTCGAATGTTGTTTGCATGTAGGGTATAAACTTGAAATTGAAAAGTGGCAAGCGCGTACTGCAAATGATAAAGACATTGTAAAAAACCGAAAAGCAAGTATACAAAAAAGTTTCCGCATACGATTGGGTCTCATAGTTGATCAATCAAACCTCGGATTTGATAGCTCCAATGACGGGAATACTGCTCGACGGTTTTTTGGCGATTCAACCACTTCTGCTTCAATTACGGAGGTAAATGAAGATCTGATCAAACGATTTCACGTTATATTACAAACACTTTCGAGTGGCCGTGAGATTGATCTAATCAGATTTCAAGATTATGCCGTGCGAACAGCTCGCGACTACGTGAATTTGTATCCGTGGTTTTATATACCGACTTCAATGCATAACATTTTGATTCATAGCCCAGCGATTATAAAGTCTGCAATATTACCAATTGGACAAATGTCCAAAGACGACCAAGAGTCTTCCAACACATACATAAAAAAAAATAGATGAGATATTTCACGAAAATTTTCCCGAACAAAAGCCATGGAAGACGTTTTTCACGCCTACTATTAACGGCTGATCCATACATTTCTAGCCTACGTCAATTACCTGGTAAGAAAATGAAATCGTTGCTACCAGAAGCAATCCAATTATTAACTGAGCCAAGCGTCTCAATAAATGCAGGGAGCTCGGGCACTACGTCGTCAGTTGAATACACTAACTGTGAATTAGATTGTTCTGATGACGATGAATAAAGTTGTATGTAATCGAATGTATCACGATGACGGACCAGTTATTCGGAATGTGGAATTTTTTCGGTCAGTTACTTGTTTTTATAAGCGAATCCATATTTATTAAGAAATATAATGCTACACTACACTTTGTATACGTTATTTTAATCTCAATACTTTGTATCAACCTAATTTTAAGGAAAACCTTTGCAATGTGACATAAATACAACACCTTTTCTACACAAGTCGTACGTATGGAATCCGCCGTTTTGTATTCCCAAATTTTGACTTCAGATTCATAATCAGCAACTCCAAAAACCCCCCGGTACAGACTTTTACCTCCATTCAATTCATTTTTCTTAAAATTTTTTGCCGTAATGGATCCGCCATTTTGTTTTTCTAAATTTTGACTTCGTAATCAGCGTAATCAGCGATCCCAAAAACCCCCGAGTACAAACTTTCACATGAATTGAAAACTTGTCAGACTTTTGGCCGTCGATTTGGGTTTCCGTCCCACTGTGGAGCGTGTCGACAGAAAAACAATCAACACGGGAGCGCGAGACGTAAGCCGAGTTGCCGGGTCAGCGACTCGATGCCGACTGTCGCTTCGAGACCTCTCCGCCAAAATCGCGATCGAAACGTCAAATACCTTGACCGGTAACTTTTGCCCTCTAACGCGAATCACCTCTCTACGATATCCATAACTTATCGGGAAATATTCCCGAGGTAGCTATGGAGATCGTCCGAGATTGCATCCCCTGGTGCACAGCGAAAACAAGGCCCTTTACTCAACACCAAAATCGACACGAAGGGGTTCCATGACCCTCCGCCCGTACCCTTAACCTCCGCCCGTTCTCAAGCGTTCATGCACCTTATCCGTGGGGCGCCCTTATTGCGCCCGGACCTCCGCGGACCTCCTCGGCGACCTCCGTCGGGTATCTCGATACGTTGAGCCATTCCCCCTCGACGGATGAAAACGCGCGAACCCTCAACAAACCGAACGAAATCGTAATTTCGATATCGGTAGCGCGTAATCGGAACTATAGGCGAGGCGAATCGGAGAGGTTAAGCCATACGGGAACTGAATTGATCGGTAGCTGTTCGAGGAGTTCTTTGTGACCGTAAGAAAAAAATCACGTCACAATATATATATACTGAAATGTTTCCTGTTTCCACGAAAGCTTTTATTTCGTTTCTCGAGTCGGCTATTATGCGACGATTCGGGAAACGAATTTTAAGGGGCAAGTATTTGCCAGCGGATGGTGCGGGGTTCCCGGAGCCTTCCTGAAGGGCGATGTACGAATGATATGTTAGGGATGATGAGAAGGATTTTTAGGTGTTTTGGGAGATGCCTCAGTAGTTCGAGGGTCTCAAAGACGCCTATCTCAATCCGTCATCATCGGCATTCGAAATTGTGGATTGTCGTGTTTGTTAGTTCGGTTGAAATTGATATTTGTATCATGAGTTAGATTTGTGATCGTAGGTATGTTAGTTGGTTAATTGGTACATTTACGGAGACGGGAACGGGTGGCGGGAGGCGCTGCGCCCGTTGTGCGGACAAGGATCGGACGAGGTGCATGCACGCACGTTGAACTGTAGCTGACGTGACTCTCTTTCTTTCTCACACACACTCTGTCCCGCTCGCGCTCGTACAGCTCACGAGCGGCGTCGTGCAAGCGTCACACTTCACACACTCTCCGTCTCGCTCGCGCTCGTACAGCTTACGAGCGACGTCGTATACGCGTACCGCGGGTTTACGGGTTGAATAGTACGTGGGCTCGAGGACGGGTTTCCCTGCGACCCTCGAGTGCGTATAGCAGGTTGCTTCTGGAATGAGAATGGATATTCTCGTTTCTAGGTTTATTATCGGGTTGATGCGGATCGGTATTATGGCGTTAATTCCGGTTGGCACTGGTTGCAGAGTGCAACAAAGCGCACGGTTGCCAAGCCGTGTTGCTCACGCGCTAGAGATGCTAGCGTTGGATAATACGCGTACTCGAGGACGGGTTTTCTTGCGAACCCCGAGTGCGTATAGCGGGGCCGTCCGAGAGGGACGGCTGGCCCCCTCGATGCCAAGCAAGGAGGACCAAAGACCAGTGGAGCTGGTCAAGAATATTCCCGATCGTGCAGCGGAGCGCGATCGGCACTCCACGGACTGCACACTTCGAGTAGTTAACCGTGGGATTTCGGAGATGGCGATCAATGATCCTAAGGACTATTGATCAGATGTTGATTAGGTTCCCTGTCTACAAATCACCACGCAGTCTCCGTTTCCGAGGTAGGACTTCCAGCGCAATGCTGGGGCTTCCCAAGGAAACAGAGCACCTTACCACGAAGCTGGGTTTATTCTTGGATGGGACCAAGGGTCAGGCCGCGAGGCCTCCATCCGGTGATCCGAGGTTTCGGATGACTAGTTGACTCCACGTAGAATGACGAGTAATTTGCGAAGAGTGCCTCTCGGGCTCGTGCACGCTCTTAAATAGCCTCAGGCACGTCAGGAGAAATTCCATTTCTCTAGCGATTCTGGGGTGCTAGGTAGGGGATCACATCGCCGGGAGACGCTCCGTTGGTGGGGTGACCGTCCTGGTGACTTTGGAGACATTCGCACACTGTAGACGTTTTGAGGGGAATGATCTTCCAGATTGTTTCTCGCCTCGATATCAGGCATACAGCAAGTATGAAGAGGCGTCGTGATGAGTTTTGGGGGCGCACTCTTATCTCATGGGAGTGATCGCAGGGCGACACTCGCGAGATGTTAGACAGGGGGCGGTTACTGCCACGAGTTAGCGGTTGTTCTGGCCCTCGCGATGGGCGGAGCTCTTTGCGCGGTGTCGCGGGCGCGCCCCGTATGCTAGGTGCGAGCGTCCTGCCCTACCGGTGGGATGGCCGGTTGGTCCGACCACTGGCCATCTCACGTAATTATGTCGGGATTGGTGTCATAATTCCGTCATATATGTGACGGATGCTTGCCTGGGCAAGCGAACCGTCACAATACATATATATATATACATATATATTTTTTATATTTATTTATGAGACGTACAGGTCCGTCTCATAAATAAATCAACCCCACCACATAACCAAAACAAACGACGTCACGAGACAAAAATAATGTTTCGACAAAAACTAACAATTATAGAAAAACTCGTGAGAATCGATAGGACACAAACGAACACAAAAACAAACAAGGGCAATTAGGAGACCCATAGAAAAACAAAACCGTAAGCGAACAGAAAGACGGTGAAGAGAAAAACAAGAAAAGGAATACAAATAGTGAGATTTATAAACGGTAGGAAGAAGTTAACAATAACGAAGGGTAAGGGAAGGGGAAAGTAAAGGTGGCACAACAAAGCGGAAAGGGAATCACTGAGAAAAAAAATAAAGGAAACCACACAAATAGAATAATAGTAACATTTATTTATAAAGAAAAAAGTTAACAATAAAGGTAATTATGGGTCATGAGTGAGAGAAGGGGTACGAAAAGGCGGTAAAATGGTAGTATATAAGGACGGAAATTTGAAGGAAAGGCACTCCTGCTTTTTCTGGAAAATCGAGAAGTACTGGCGACACAAATACTAACTCCCAAAAGGGGTAAAGGAAAGCGTTGCCGTAGGGAAGAAAAAGAAAGGGAATCTGAAAGGAGCAAGATTATTCATAAATAATTCAATAGAAAAAAGACAAGATAATTCATTAAGTAACCTTCGCACGATCACTGTTCCAAGGGAGAGGGAGCACGAGGAAAATATTACATATAAGCATAGGAAAACAATAATTAGTGGAGTATAAAAGTGTTAAATTAATAATAGAGTAAAATTTATAGCGAAAGGGAGCGATTTATTGTAATTTAAATAGAAAAATGATGTCACGGGACAATAAAGGGACAGGAGATAACAGGAGGTGCGAAATCGTACGCGCACACACACATACGCAAACACACCGATATCAAAATTTGTATTAGGGAATTATAAAGGACAAGGAAAAAAAGGGATATCTGCGAGCGAAATTATAAGACATGCGTACACTGAGAACATAAAAGCCCGTGCGCCGCAATCCACCGCGTCACGATCCATCGCACTCCGAGCGCCAGTGCGAGTAACGAAGGGGTGACGGTTACCGACGCATGGTAATCGATACGGGTCGCGCTCGGGGACTGTTTACTACTCGGGTAGCCCCGCGAATCAAACCTTTACCGATCGAAGGATCGGCACGAATTACACGAAAAAGCACACAAACAAATCATTACACCCATACACGCCGTTAAATTATATTGTATCGCATCCATAAAGTTGAATAAATTATTTTTATTGTAAATTACGACCCAAAATACCTGAGTCTCAATTAATTTATTCCCTGATCGAGTCTCGAACAAACAAATATTTTGTAATGAGTTTTCCACCCGTTACATTTGCAACACGACATGTGGAATAGGGCTCAATGCACGTCAGGCATACGCTGCAAAACATAAATCACCCATATATAATAGCGACGGCAGAGAAAGTCAATCCGATTTTTGAAGGACTTTGTGAAGTACTGGAAGATCACCGAAAACACCGACTTCCACTATCTCATCAGCCAGTCACTTCAAGGCACTGCAAAGGATTGGTGGAGAATTGTCGATGACAGAGTACAGACAATCGAAGATTTCAAAGAGAAATTCCGGGCGCGCTATTGGAGTCAAGAAATCCAGAACAAGATTCGCTGGAATCTGAAATTCGGGGCGTATGAATGGGATGGACACCGAACGACCCGAACAGGATATGCAACCCAAATTTTCCCAGGGAATGCCAAGGATCTCGGTTAAGGCCCGGAAAAAGAAATTATCATCCGGAAATTGGCGAACCATTTCGACGAGTCAATCAGGATGGCGGTATACGTTAGCGGAATAAAAACGATCGATCCTTTCCTTGAGCTATTTGAAAGTATGGACGGCGTAGGACCACTCAATGCCCAAAGATCCATGCCACGTCGACAGGAACCCACCATTCCAACATGGCGACTAAACAACGCATGGGAGAACAACAAATACGGGACATTCGGGGGACTCCATCCGCAAGGATCATACCAGTCGCGGAAACCTGAGTATCCAGGGTGGCAAGGACTACCGCTACATTTTCAAAATCAACAACAGTGGGGAAAAAGATTCGGGACCGAAGGAAGACCCTTCGACCCAGTGCCGCCACAATTCCAAAGGCACCCTGCCGCATCTCCATAGAGTCTAAGTCAGCTCGAAGGACCGGCGGCTGTGAATATGCCACTTAGAGAGCAACAGGAGGCGCCAACATCCAGCACGCAAACTGGATAATCTGCGGGACGGGTACAGAACCTGGGAAACTGCTAAACGTTGCGCGCGAAACGATAGCAATTGCGACGCTGATCGAACCATCACGAGGCGCAAAGGAAGACGAGGAAATACTTCAGGCGGCCATAGAGGATGCACAATACAGGCAAAAGAGAAACCTGAAGAAGAAGGAAAGATTGCAGAAGAAAAGGAACATTTAAAACGAGATGGAAAAGAAAGAACCCTCGCAACTGAGGTAACTGGGAATGATCTACATCTCCAACAATAAACAGCACCGGGTTCAAAAAATACAAAGAGTACAAAAAAAGGAACAACAAAAAGGGACAAGCAAACGTCATTCATGGTCAGAAGAGTCCACTAAACAAATCGACAAAACAGGGAAGGAACAGCCGCTGAATCAGAACCCAGCTATTGCAGCCGGGAGCAGCACCCATAATAATCAAGAAATCATGAAGCTAAACAAGGCAATGGGAGCCTTCGCGAGCAATTCATTTCTTAGGGAAGAAGATGGACGGAGGGCACTCCGGAACACAGTTATTCCAAAATGTCCAACTCTACCGAGCAGCGTCGACGGAATTCAAGTGGAAATCCTCATTAACAATGGCAACGAGATGTCATGCACATCCAAAGATCTCTACTAGCAACATCGCGAAGGCCTCAAGCCTTGCGTGATGCGGCCAGTAACGAAAACCGACGCCGCGGTCGCATTCAGAGGAAAAGAAGGACGTAGACGAGAACGGCAACGCCGATGACGTCAGCGTAGCAGAGCATTTCCGGTACGATATCGGCTTGACAGGCGGCAAGGGCACGGGGGACGGCAACGACGACGACGATGGCGTGGCAGACCGTTTCTGGCTGGACACGGCCATGGTAGACGGCGAAAAAGAGGGGAACGGCAACGCCGACAACGAAAGCATGGAAGAGCGTTTCTGGCTGGACACGGCCCCGGTAAACGGCAAAAAAGAGGGGAACGGCAACGCCAACAACGACAGCGAGGCGAAGCGCGTCGGACAGTAGAGCGCCCTGGGAAACGATGGCAACGCCAACAATGACAGCATGGCAGAGCGTCTCTGGCAGGACGTGGGCCTGAAAAACAACAAAGAAAGGGGGGACGGCAATGACGACGAAATCGACAACAGCGAGGCAGAGCGTCTTGGCACGAGATGAGTTTCGGAGATGACAGCGACGAGTTTTTTTTTAGGTGACTCTTCATGATTTGGATGGCTGTAAAGAAATCCAAAGCATAAAGAGTCACGGGGGACAATGAGACGTATAGGTCCGTCTCATGAATAAATAAACCCCACTACATAACCAAAACAAACGACATCACGAGAGAAAAAGAATGTATCGACATAAAAACTAACAATAATATCGGGTGTACAACTTAGTTCGGTCCGTTTTTTGCTTAAAATACGCACTTATTTGAATGATAAAATGAATTAATCCATTAATCAAAATATTGTTCATCGCTAGCCACTACTTTTCCCCATTTTTCTAGTAATTTATGAATTCCGTCGCGGAAAAAGCGTTCATCTTTTGAAGCCCAGAATGAATCGAGCCAATTTTTGATACCCTGTTGTGACGTGAAGCGTATTCTAGTCAAAGCGTTCTGCATCGATCGAAACAAATGGTAGTTGGAAGGGGCAAGGTCTGGGCTATAAGGCGGGTGAGCCAGAATTTCCCACCCGCTATTTTCCAAATAGTTTTTAACCACAATAGCAACGTGAGGCCGAGCGTTGTCATGTTGAAAGATTATGGACTCGTATCTGGTCGCATATTCTGGACGTTTTTCTGCTATAGCTCGCTTTAAACAGATCAATTGTTCCCTATAGAAGTCTCCCGTGATGGTTTGATCAGCATTCGGTGGGCTTCAGCTGCACTTTTATTCCAATTGAAACAGAAAATCAAAACTTCCTGCAAATGGTGCTTATTTGGGACGAAATTCGACATTTTTTACTGCAGTAAAAATTAGACTGATACTTCACGATACAGCAAAAATCAGCTGTTACCGTCAACCATTTATAGCACCTAGAGCCATCTTTTGAAAACAGACCGAACTAAGTTATACACCTAATAGAAAAACTTGATAGGGCACAAACGAACACAAAAATAAACAAGGGCAATTATAAGACCCACAGAAAAATAAAACCATAAGCGAACAGAAAGACGGTGAAGAGAAAAACAAGAAAAGGAACAAAACAGTGAGATTTATAAACAGTGGAAGAAGTTGACAATAACAAAGGGTAAGGGAGGGGGAGGGTAGGGGTTTGCACTGGTGAAAAATCGATTTTTTTTGTATTTTCTTATAGTTAAAAATTTCAAGAATACAATCCTAAAAATTCAAGTAAATCAGAGCAAAACTCTCGAAGTTATTGACTATTTAGTCCCGATCCTCTAACACTATAGCTCCGACAGTTGCGGGCGGTCGGAAAGGCAGCGCGTAGCTGACGAACGTCCTTCCCATTATTCTGTTTCGAAAAGGTTTCATTGAGTAAAGAGAGGTAACGATAGCCGTATACATATATTATAGATGTATAATATTTTCAAAAGAGAAACGAGCGTCAGTTAGTTGCTGTACGTTCGGTCGAGCGCTTGTTCTCAGTGATTTTATAATTTCGTCAAGAATTTTTTATATGAAAAATGCCGAGATTGTCTTAAGTTTCAAGAGGTGACCGAACAGATACAAGAACGTATTTGTGCAGATCGAAAAAGGCCTAATCCATCTAAAAAAAAATAAGGATGAAGCTAATACGAAGCGTGCATCATCGAAAAAGATAAAGTTGAATACCAGTGCGAGCTTGCCGGAAAACGTTGAAAATCAGTATAGAATCGTCGATTCTTTGCTGGTTTTCTCAACAATTGCAAGTTTGGTGGAACGTGCTCAGTGTGATGGTTCGGTTGCGTTTAAAAGTTGTAAAAAAGAAGGTCTTGGCTTTCAAATCCAGTTAAAATGTGCCAAATGTGATCTACGCTATACACCGTCGAGTGAGAGAACTGGTCATCGCTACGAAATCAACACTCGATTTGTTTTCGTAATGCGTACATTACGAAAACGGTTCGGGTTTAGCAGGCTGCAATAAGTTTTGCGATCTAATGGACATTGCAAATAATTTTGTAGCCACATCGTCTTATTTGGATATTATGAAATCGATTTTCTCCTACGTCAAAATGAGTGCTGAAAAATTTCTCCTTTCCGCCGCTGACGAAGAAAAAGAGAAAACGAGCAATTTCGGAGTCTGATACTTTGACCGTTTCTGCCGACGGCACGTGGCAGAACCAAGGCCGTAGCTCCTTTGGCATCACTTCATTGATTGGTTATTGGACTGGAAAAGTTTTTGATATTTTCATAAGTAGTTTGTATTGTCAGACTTGCAAATTGTGGGGAAAAAAAATGAATACAACTGAATTTGAAAAGTGGCACGAAGAGCACGTTGATAATAATGAATGTCAAGCCCATCACGCCGAACCATCAGGTAACATGGAAGTAGGCGCAGTAATCGAAATGTCTCGCCGCTCAGAAGAAAAGCACGGAGCAAAGATCAGCAACGATGTCGGAGACAGCGATAGCAAAACTCATGGCAATTTAGTGAAAGCGAAACCTTACGGTGAAAATTTCACTATAAATAAAAAAGAATGTGTAGGTCACGTGCAAAAGATAATGGGAAAACGTCTATGTGATCTGGCAAAAAATACTGTTGAAGGTAAGTCATGAAAACAGGAAAAAATTCAGGTAAAAAACGACAAAGTAAAGTACTCGGCGGCAAAGGAAAACTCACCGGAAAAGTCATCGATAATTTAAGTCGATACTACGGAGCAGTAATAAGACAATTGTGATTCGGTAGAGAAAATGAAAAATGCCATCTGGGCATCGTACTACCACCAGCAGTCGACAGATGACTATCTTCAACACGATAAGTGCCTGAGCGGCGAGGACTCGTGGTGTCCTTATCAAGGTGCTCTGGCCACAACAGGAGTGGAAATGTTTAAACACAATTGCACTCCACTTCCAGAAGATGTCTTACAGCAATCAAACCGATTTACGGAGATCAGATTAAGGATGAACTTCTTGAAAGGTGTCTTGGAGGTTTTACCCAAAATGCCAACGAAAGTCTGAACCAGCTAATTTGGAGGATTGCACCGAAAAAATTACCTGGCAGCAAACAAATCGTTGAATTTGCATCCTACGTGGCTGCATGCACTTCCAATGAAGGTGCTGGTGCTTTTCTCACCTTTCTGTCGGATATGAACATCAGCGTTGGGCCGAGCGCTCACGAATACGCAAGATTGGACGATAACTCTCGCATCAACAGGGCCGAGATACAAGCTGGGAAGCAGAGCAAAGAAGCCAGGATAAGGCAAAGGCGTGAAAAAAAAGAGGCTCAAGACATCGAAGCTGCTGCAGGGAGTCTACTCTATGGAGCTGGAATCGATGATTCAGTGTAAGTTGAAAAAAAATCACTTTTTAGCTTCTACAACTTCAAACGCGTTTTTCTCGAAACCACTTTTTCAAAGACCGTGTTCACTGCCATTTGAAAACTACATGACCGATTTATTTGAAACTTGGTACACACTTTCTACATATAAAATACATCCCCCCAACGGTTAGTTAGAGATTTTTTTCACATTGAGGGGGTTTTTCACCCCCAAAATGGTAGAAATTTTTCTTGAAAAATAGCAGTTTTTACTTTACATGACCACCAAAATTTTAGAAATGAAAAAAAAATTATTAATGTTGTGCCCAGGTTTCCAACGATGCGCGGAGAACACGGAATTTCGCTCTCGAGTAAGTTGACACCGTGGGTTGTCGGATGCTCGAGGGCGAGGGTATGTGGAGACTTTTCCCGTTCCGAGTAATTTCCAACTCGGGATATTGCAACTTGAACAACTTATATTTTATTTCAAATTAGGCAACAATATTACAATTCTTTTTTATGCCTTGAGACCGACCTCCTCGGCTTCTGGCCGAAGACTGCCTTTCGATTGATTCTTTCGGCTAATTGTTAACTCGGGTTTTCGCAACCAATCGTTCGAGAACGTTCGATTTGTTTGATTGGGATTCAGCGTTTTTCCGGCTGAGTCGAGCGGAATATCGGGATTGTGAAATATCGGGCTCGATATCGTCGCATGGGGTCTTTGAACTTCGTGCATTAGCAATATGAAAACTCCTGTCTTTTCAGGGCACAACATCAAAGACCTTTGGGGGGAGGATTTGATGATACTTTGACTAAATTTTAATGGTACTTGATTTCAGATAATTTCTAGCTCAGATACAGTGAACGCCGCAAATCGTGTTTTTCCAAAGGCGTTCTTGGAAAAGCTTCGTCACCGGCTTGTTTGTGGATATTTTCGCGTTCAAATTTTACGGAATGTTCTTGAAATGATACTTAACAATGTAAAAAAAGTTTCAATACATTTATTCTATTCATATAGATGAAAAAAATCGCGAAAAAGTGTTTGTCACGCTGAAACCCCTACCCTCCCCGTAAATTGAAAATATGTATAAATATTTTCTCAAATGAAATGAACACTACTTTCCAATCACGAAAACCTCTTATTTCGCGACTATGATACTAACACGTGCATGCGCACTTTGCCCTTCAACGCGACGGGCCCGACAGCAGGCCGCTCGTCAGATGTAGCTCACGCATACGCTTACCATGTAGAAACTTCCTATGCCAATGCTTTTGGCACAAGTGTCAGCGTTGCGTTTCGGAAGTGATGAACTCGAAAGTGAGGAACGATTTAAGTGTAAGTAAGAATATAAAGTGAGAAAATAATGACGGACGAAATGACAATCCCTCGAAAAAAAAACCAGCTGGGGGATTATGAAGAATTCTATTAGATGTTAAGAAATTTTTTTAGTAAATCTTAAGCATAAAATTCAATTAGAAAATTGCATAACTGTTAATAAAATCGTAGTAGGCCGACCTACAAATAAGAAATCTTATTCGCCGGAAGACAAACTTCTTTGTCCTTAATAAATCTTATTTCTAAGTGTAGTAGAAATAAAGTTGGCGCCTCCCAAACTTCTAGTCCTCATATGCTCGTCTGATTGTGCGTTGTTCCAAAAACAATCTAATCTGATCCAAAAAGGGCTCGCCACAGTTTGACTCAGAAACTATCTTTCAATTATTGATCATTAGTGCCGAGCCACTTCGTATATATAAAGCAAACAAACATGCGGTCATGGCCATTATTCGCTCATACAGGGAGGCCGGAACATTGGCGTCCAAAAATAAAATTTAGGACCCTTGTATCGTGGGGTATCCGAATCACCCCATATATGTGCCGCGACTTTTCATAGTTTTCGAGTTATGCATTTTTTCTGCATTTTTGAGAATTTTCGACCTGAAAATTCTCAAATTAAAAAAAAATTAAATTGAATTTAAAATTTTTTAAAAAATCTAAAAAAGTGGTAGATTTTGTCGAGATTTTTTTTGCAAAGAATCTTCATGAGTTGTACTTTTATGCATAAAATAATCAGCTTCGTAACTGCGATAAAAGTTATGAAAATGTTAGTCTAAAGTGAAAAATTTACGTTCGGTAAATTATAACTTAAATTTTCAACTTTAAATTAAAAATCTAAACAGGTGACTTCATGATTCCTAATTGGGCCTTAAGAATACGCCAGACTCTCAGCTTTTATAATCATTAAAAAAAAGTAGTACTTAATACTTACTGTGGCTAAAATTGGCCTTCAAAGACAGCGAGGTGGAAAATTCTTAAAATTACCTGAGTACAATAAAAATTTTGCCATTTTATCATTCCTAAAGTTATTTAGTTTGTTAACTAACCAAAAATGACTGCAGGAAAGATAATATTTAAACATTTTGAGGTTTATTTTTTTAGTTTAATTTAAGTTCAATGAATTTTGCGCGATCTGTTCTCGTGGATCAGGTAAAAGAGTTGCGCCCTCATTTACAACCCATAAACGAGGGCGGAACTCTTTTACCTGCAATAATAATGGGCCGAGAGGATAAGAGACCGATTTATTGCTATCTTTCTCACTCTCGGTGGCGAGAGGGGCAACGCGCAACCGAAGCCAACGCAAAACAAATTACTTTTTTAAAAATGATTATGAAAGCTGAGAGTTTGGCACATTCTTGAGGCCTAATTAGGAACCATGAAGTCACCTGTTTATATTTTTAATTTAAAGTTGAAAATTTAAGTCATAATGTACCGCACTTTGATTTTTCACTTTAGACCAACATTTTCATAACTTTCATCACAGTTACGAAGCTGATTATTTTATGCATAAAAGTACTACTTATGAAGATTCAGTTGCAAAAAAAATCTCGACAAAGTCTTCTACGTTTTTTTAGATTTTTTTTTAAATTCGTTAGGTCGAAAATTCTCATAAATTCAGAAATAAATGCATAACTCGAAAACTATGAAAAGTCGCGGAACATACATGGGGGTGATTCGGATACCCTACGATACAAGGAACCTAAATTTTATTTTTGGACGTCAATGTTCCGGCCACCCTGTATACACAATGTGGCATATCGTTTATGCATGCATTCAGTCAGCATTTGAATAACCTGTTGTCAACGTGGGAAGTAATTGATCCGTCTGATACTTTTTTATCGCATGATCAGAACAGTTATTGTGATCGACATAAACGTCGTTCCACGAGCATGATTGTCGAATATAACCGACACAGCGATTTACTTTTGCCGTTAGATCAATTCTATTTTGACCCTAAATACATTAAGTCTAAATAAGAAAGGACGCAAATGAACTCCAAAGGTAAGGAGATTGATTGAATTGAAAAGAACGTTGGCACTAATGAGTTGGATTATTTCATGCCTATCATAAGAGCACTGTCGCACAAGCCAACCTTTTATAGCGAACGAGAGATGAATGATGCTAGTACGACTTGAAGCATGAAAAAAAAAACAAAAAAAGAACACGGGTTGCTTTCTGTACAAAATCGTCGTTTTTTGCAATCTATTTGGAAGTTTACCCGGGATGTTTTCAATCTGAAAATGAAGAAGGTTCAGCGACCCCACATGGCAAAAGAGTTGGTTGTAACACGGGAAAAACGAAGGGCTGGATGTCGCAAAAAGATTAACCGCCGGCTCATGTTGGATATACAGTGAACATAAGAAGAAAAAAGAGAAAAGTGAAAATCGATCCACGGGCGATGTGAATTAGTTTCTCCGTTGAACGATGTCGACAGCATACAGTATATACATATACCTACCTATAGCCCCGGTGTGATAAGATTCACACCAACTGTGTAGAGTCCGGCGTTTTAGACACTTCTTGAAAGGCTGCTCGTCCGCATTGGTGTCACCATTTCATCCCCTCCCCATATTCAGCATTCTTTACCCTTCGCCGCCATAACAGTATGTACACTATCATCCATTCGTTTCCTTCTTTCCATCGGCCATGTATAGGGATAAATCCCCTTGTATTCGTCTCCATCGCTCCCAGCCCTCTAGCGTTTATTTCATCCTTTGAACTTCGCTTTAGTTTCTCTTTTTCGGTTCTCCTTTTTTGCCCCTCTTTGTACTATCTCTCTGTTTCTCTCTCTCTCTCTCTCTCTCTCTCTCTCTCTCTCTCTCTCTCTCTCTCTCTCTCTCTCTCTCTCTCTCTCTCTCTCTTTCTCTTTCTCTCTTTAACTCGGACGTGCACCTTCTCATTACTAGGGTTGAGAGCATCGATCTGTCCTGACTTTCCCTGGCAACGGCTAAACCATGTCCGGGCTGCTGGTTCGGCCCAACCCGGAATTGAAGAACTTCCGCGGTATCTGTATATATGTACATGTATTGCGTCCCCGGAAGTCATTGCATTTCGCAAATACGCGCAGGAAAACCTTATCCAGATAAGCGAGAAAAAAAGCTGCACCCAAGCGCACGAATCACTGACACTTTTTGGGTGTGTGATATGGAAATAAAGAACGGACTGAGAACAGCATCGAAAGTCATTTCGATTATCAAATATTAAAAAATATTCTGAACTGATAGGTTTGGGTAAAGAACGAGTCATCACAAAACGATAGTAAAATACTCACAGCACTTTGCGCCACTCTTATCACTGGTGTCACAATTTTCAAGGACCCTATGAAACAGCGGTGATCAAGATTGAGAAAAATGCTCGGAGCTATTTTTTACTCGTACTTAAATCGAGCTTTTGCATAATCGGGCACTATCCGTATTCTGCGGTTATGAGTTTACGTATGTACACAAAAAATCCTGCAGAATATGAACATTGCCGCCCGGAAATGCTACAGTCGGCGAACTTGTGTCCGAAGTGTCATCCGACCGAAGTGTCATCACCAACAGAATCTACGGACTAAACAGGAATCGTGAGCGCGCATAGTTTTTTGTTATAAAACAACAACCTCGTGCAGTATGGAGAGTAATGGCGGAACGTAATTATGGTTTCCCGGAAGACTTACGGAATAAGAAAGACGACCCGGGAAAAAAAGTTCATGCCTGAGTGGATATGTTCGTATATGTTTCAGATATTGTCATATATGTTTCAGATATCGTCATATATGATTCAGATATTGTCATATATGTATCAGATATATTTATATCTGACATTTTACAGTATCATATATGATTAGGTCTGATCATATTCCACATCACATATGCTTAAAGAAGATCATATCTGATCACATATCCCGGGGAAAATGGTCATATTTGAGCAGATATGCTCACGTAGGTGTTTATCTGCAACATAAATGAATCTGATCTGATCATGCATGGTCAAAGATGAACATACATGTATTTTTATGCGCTCAGGGGTAGCTCTATATCTGGTCAGATATGATCGCGCATAAGTAAATATGTGCAGATATGAATTGGTAGCTGAACATGTCTGCCCATATGTGGTCATGTCTAACCAGATATAGTACAATTCACGACTACATTCGAGCTCACACATGAATAGACTTAAATATGTGCGCGCATGCATGAACATATCCAACCAGGTATGGATGAATACGCAACCGAACCCAACTCGTGCATGATCAGGTCTGAAAATATTTGCCCATGTACGATTGTATCTGCCCAGATATGGAATTATAATCGAATTCATCCAATTGGATCTATATGATCATCGCTGAACATGCTTGCACACGTGTGATCAGATCTAATCAAATATGAATCAATTGATTCATATTTCATCAATTGATTCATATTTGAACGTATTCATCCATACCTGGTTGGATATGTTCATGCATGCGCGCACATATTCAAATCTATTCATGTGTGAGCTCGAATGTAGTCGTGAATTGTACTATATCTGGTAAGACATGACCACATATGGGTAAACATGTTCAGCTATAAATTCATATCTGCACATATTTACTTATGCGCGATCATATCTGACCAGATATAGAGCTACCCCTGAGCGCATAAAAATACATGTATGTTCATCTTTGACCATGCATGATCAGATCAGATTCATTTATGTTGCAGATAAACACCTACATGAGCATATCTGCTCAGATATGACCATTTTCCCCGGGATATGTGATCAGATATGATCTTCTTTAAGCGTATGTGATGTGGAATATGATCAGACCTAATCATATATGATACTGTAAAATGTCAGATATAAATATATCTGATACATATATGACACTATCTGAATCATATATGACGATATCTGAAACATATATGACAATATCTGAAACACATATGAACATATCCACTCAGGCATGAACTTTTTTTCCCAGGTGGTCTGATATCGTCAAATCTAATTATACATGCTCTGATATCGTCAAATCTAATCATGTATGCTCTGATATGGCCATTTTTCTTATGCATGATTAGACAAGATCCAGATATGATCAATCATATCTGGATCATATATAATCCAGATATAATCAGATGTGATTTGGTCTGATAATTTTTTCTCGGGATGATCATACATGCTCAGATATAAGCATACATGATTTGTCATGATACTATATGAACAGATATAGCCAATTCTCTTGTCTGATCATATCTGATTCTACAGATATGCTCAGATATAAGCATACATGATCTGTCATGACACTATATGAACAGATATGACCAAATCTCTTGTCTGATCATATCTGATTCTACAGATATGCTCAGATATAAGCATACATGATCTGTCATGACACTATATGAACAGATATGACCAAATCTCTTGTCTGATCATATCTGATTCTACAGATATGATACAGATATGTTCAGATATGATCTTTTTTCCCGGGGAGTATTTAGCTATGATTAAACATAGAATGTATGAAACAGCTGCCAGAACATTCGAGCGTTTCATGATAAATATTTTTCACCAAACAATTCCTGTACCTTACTACTTTTAAGATTCCTCTTTTTTTTCCATAAACAACAAAGCCGAATTTCAGGTCCGATATCTCTGGTCATATCAGCAGTTAAAATCTTTAATGGATAACTTTAAAAGATACTGCAAAAAACGTAAAAGCACATGGGTCTACGAGCCTTGTGAGGAGAGAACGGAGCTGCAGAGTGATTGTGAGATATTCGAGAGTACCTTCTTGGCCGTTACGGTTTTTCGAGCTTTATCGCCTGGTGGGAGTTGGTCACTCTGCTGGTGTGAGGCAAACTCGTGTAGAAATTTGAATTGGGAAAAAATACTGCCCTTGATCTGTTTTCCGTAGGTAATATCAGGCTCGAGTCAGACCTTCCACCCTAGAATAGGTTCGCAATGTAAAGGGTCAACGGCTACGTTCAGATCCGCCGTTCCCTTTCTGGGGAACTGATCAGGAACGGGCCGTAGGATTATCATTGACGAAAGGAATGATTTTAATGATGAATAGGAATACAACAGATGTACTAGTTTCATCCCAATCAATTATAAATATATTGGATGCGGTGAAAAGCGAAGTAGCTTTTATTTAGTTTTCAAAGACAGGCTCAACTTTTCAGAACACGTGAAAGTTCTGGCCGGGTAGACATTACGTGAAAATGTACTTGCTCGCAATGTATCCTGGCCAAAAGTTGGTAATTTCCAAACATAGAGGGTAAGCCGTAAAAAAACGATTTTGCGATCTTTCCCGTTTGTTCAATGCGAGGGCCCGGTCAGGATAAACAGAAAAGGCTAGTCTAGTCAGGGCCGGACACAAAGTAGGGATTGCCCGGTCACATTTCTGCGCGGGATAATGATCTTGCGCAGAATCTTCCTCTTTATTTCAATCGATCACTCATGCGAAATTTCGAGATAATTCAACAACTTTTTCCTGTTCCATACTTTCTAAGGAAATATATTTTTACTGCCGAAAACGAATAGCCATTATCGACGATGAGGAAGAAGTCGTGCATATAAAATAAATACATGTATACAAGTATGTGCGGACTACACGGGCTGGAAAGGATCTGTCACCCGGAAAGGAAAAAGGCAAACACGTCATGAAAGGGAAAGTCGTACGTGGTGAACGGAAGAAGATGCTCCACGGATGAATGGTCCAACGTTATGTGGCCAAAAATTAACGATGTTCCGCACCTGTTATCTATCCGATACGGGTACGTGACGTCCCATGCTCACAAATTTTATCCGAATCTCTCTTACGTCTGCATTCATCCGCTTCTACATTTTTTGCAGAAGTCGCCATGCATCTGTAGCTACGAGCTTATAGTTCCAAAATCAAATTATGTCGATATATGTAGGAGGCTGGGGTCAATTGGAACGTTTTTGAGAAAATCGGTTAGTGTGACTCCATTTTATACCTTATCTGTTTAGTAATGGGCTTTAATTATAGCTAGATTATCTGGCTATATGATAGCGTTGTTAATTTTGCTTCTAATATGCCCAAAATTTAGTTATAAGCTATTTAGAAACTCTTGTAAAACGTTTCATTTCATCCTGTGTCGGGGTCAATCGAAACGGTGCCTGGGGTTAGTTAAAACAGGGATCTTCAGCTGATTGAACTGATCTTTCTACTAAGCCCAGGTACTGTTAATGATGTGTATGAAGTGATAAAGTGTATTTGTTGTGAATAAAATACACTTTTAATTAAAATAATCTGTTTTATTGCTTTTCATTTCGGTTTTGGTATCATCGACATCATATTGAGGTGCTTCAATATTATTTTACTTACCTAGTTTCAATTTACTGAAGATAATCAGTCAGAGAATAGTTTTTGTTACTAGCGAGGTACTCAATGAGATCAACATAGAGATAAATCAACGTTATGTTAATATTTTGTCTCATATTGATTCCACCTGAAATTTATAAACTAATCAACAATGATCTGTTGGTCCAAAGACAGTTCTAATATAAACATTTATCAGAGTCACAAGTTTTTATTTGTTAATGACTATCAGCCAGAGCGAGAACAGTATTTCTTACTACCGAGCTACTCAATGAGCTCGACTTATTTAAGAACGACACTAATAAAAGTTTTTATCTAATATTTATCAACTTAGAAGAAATCAACAAAGACCTATTGGTCCAAACACTCAAATATGGACATTATTTGGATTCACAATAATGGCACAAATAAATCAGATCGCTAGCTGTGCAAGCTTCGTGTGCCGACAGCCTGCACCCAGAACATTGCACCCATTGGCCTGCTGTGGCCCTAACATTCCACGCAAACTAGACAAAAGTATTTTTCAGATTCATCATTTGTAGAAATCTCTTCATTTTGACGTTTATTCTTGTTCTTGCTTTTTTCTTTATTTCTTTCCTTCCCCGAGGTTCTTTTTACTTTCTTAGCTTGTTTTCTGCGGTCTTTCTCTTCAGTCTCTTTTCTTATTTCATCATTTTCTGGGGCATCGGTGTATATTGTTGACTTTCTCTTTTTGTTCTCTTTCTTTTGGCATCTTCATATGACATATTAATGTTAAAAAAAAATACAATTTTTAAGACCGTCGTGATCTTGAAATCACAGCGAGAAAGCTGCGATCTTGAGACTGCGACGATTTCTTGGCAGCTACAAAAAAAACACGATTTAGAAAACTTGCTTGCGTATAAAATGTTTGTTCGGGGTCAATAGAAACACGTTTCAATTGTAATATAATAGTAATAAAACGTAGTAAATAATTACGCAAAATAATAGTAAGAAAAAAACTTACTTTTCGTGTCGAAAAAGCCATGCGCCCACATAAAATGTTCACCGCTTTCGGAGCACCGGCGTGAACTAAGCGACAGGTTCCGATATGCAAAGCAGTTCCTTCCCCCTTAGGGCCCACCTGCTATTAATAACCATCGTCGAGTTATTCAACTTGCTTCCTTTGACTCATGTTTCTATCGACCCCAGCCTCCCCTACTGCAAAGGAACCGATAGGAAGTACGGTTATGCATATACAAGTATCTACAAATATAGCGAACCGATTTGTCAAAGTACATTAATGGCAACAATCGATGGATCACTTTTTTCACCAATATTTCGATCTCTCTTTAAACCATTATATCTTCGTGAAAAATATTTGGAGAATTTTTTTAACCCTTTTCAGCTGTGAAATGACGTCTTTGAAAATGGGCACAAAAAATTTCACATTAAAAAAATAAAGTTATTGTTTGTTGAACAAGAAAAAGCGAAAATTGGAAAAAAATTGCCCGTTCGGGATTGTGCACGGAGAACGATAATATTTGTTAAAAAAAGGGGGTTGTGGCAGTATCAAAGACCATATATTCGGCTTCAAATGCATTGATTAGCGAGCTCTGTACGATGCTATATTACCGAGATATCGACAGCTAAAATAAAAAGTCCATATTGCGACTTTGAAAGATCATGTGCAAGGAATATCGCATAACATCCATAGGGCCAGCGATGGAAAGTTACGTTCGTTTCTCGCAAAACGCCTGGAAAAACATTTTTCTTTTTTTGTCATTGCAAAAAGTAATTTAAAAAATGTGTAATTCTTGATTTTTTACACTTTTTTGTTGTTAAAAGTAGAAAGTCTGGTTTAAGGTGAAAAACATTAAAATTCGAAAAGTACCACTGGTATTTGCGTGCAACATACGGGAACGGTATTGTAAGTGCAGTACATATTCTTTTAACCTGAAATTTCAAAAAGTACTGCTGACATTTGCATTATTCGAACATAAGGATATGTGGTTTATTGATCGTACCGTGTCCGTACGTTATACGCAAATACACCGAGCTACCATAAGAACCAGAGAAAGATTAGCCTTATAGATTGAATTTCTTCTCTCAACGAACTGGCATTGGGGAAAAAAGAACAGTTTTCCGACCTTTAAAAAAATATTAAAATGTTCAAAAAATAGAGCTCCATTAAATTAATATGTTATATTTATTTGAGTTATTAAATTCAATTAAATTAATTTGTTAAAATACATTTTTTACATTTTGATTTTAACCAGATCTCAATTAACACCTAAGTTTCAATCTATACCCTTGCGGGTTTTCACATATAATTCTTCCCAATTGACCCCTTCCCTATCACTCCTTACCCGCACTTCGCAATCTGGCCTAACTTACATTGCGCCCACAGCCGTCTTGACATCTGGCCACCATTTGATTTTTTTTTTTTTTTTTTCATTTTTTTTTTAATAAGCCCTGAACTGTTAAGAACAATTTAAGCCATAGTACGTATTCGAAAACACAAAATTAACCAAGTTACCGTTATTTTTCGGTAGGAAGGTTGAGCCACTGTGGGCGGTTGGCCGTGCGCTGAATAACCGCACATTTACTTTCTTTTGCGATTATCTCGAAACTACATTTTTAAAACTAGTACTATCGAAATATCGTAAACTATCGGTCCGATTGCTTTTAAATTTTTACTTGATTACTTTTTGTTTTATTATTGTTTTTGCTCGAAAAATTTCGGTGAAAAATACAAATTTTTTTCTTTGGCTCACCATAATTTTTCTAATGGTCGAAAAAAAACCGCTGCGCTACATTGTAGCGACACTACTCACGAATGAGCTGATTTTTTTTTCAGATCCGACATGACCGGTTAACACCTGGGACAACGACCGCGCGTATCGTGCGGAGGGCCTACGCCGCAATGTACATAACGGCGCCATTTTTTAATATTTTGAACGGAAATTTATTAACATTTTTCTAAAAGCCCTTTCTGACGTTGTGTAAAAAAATAAAAATATTCCGGCCCGAGTTTCGAGTTTATTATTTTTTTTAATATACCCATTTTTCGATCGACCCAGGTGGCCAGACGCCTTAAGTTACACGATACCGCATTTGCCGGAAGTACGGGGAAACTGTTAAAAACACGTACCGGCATGGATGGCTCTTCTAATTCTCTGGTGCACAGACTTTAGCTCAAGTATCCACCTCAAGGCATCAGAAGTAAGGGCCTTCTGCTGACTGGTTGATGAGCCAGTCGGTGCACGGCTACGCGGTCACCGCTCCGAGTATTATAATTAGTATTATAATGTAATATTATTATGAATGCACCCGTATTCATAGTCGTTGCTTAACAAATAAGGCCTCCTCGTTCTTTGTTCTGAACAAAGAATAAGGAATAAGGATTCCTCAAGGCACATATATGAATACGGGTATAAAAATGCATAGCACTGCTTCACTTTGTACCGCCTAAGTCAAACCCCGACCACCCATCCACCAGTGTCGATTGTTTTATTTAATTAAATTATTATATTGAACTAAATTATTGTAAAAAAATAGAGCGTTACGATCGTTTGGCAAAATGTAATGCATCGAGGAGAAAATTTGGTGTAACATCTCTACTGATGTGATAGCCCATAGTTGTAGGATCCGTAAAACTACATCGTCTTGAAGAATTCAAAAAAAGTATTTGTACACGGAAATACGATTGGGAAATGGAACGTTCATCAACTTTTTTTATGTATCAACAAAATATTTTGTTTCAAATATAATTACGCATTTTACCGATAAATGCTCCACTCCAAAATTCTGCTACGTCACACCGTTGGTCGATGAATGTGCTTCTGTTATACGATAGCTGAGGGCGGCTATTGGCTATCCTGCTACAAATTTCAGGGATGGTCTGTCCGGAAATCCCGATAGTAGCGAGGGGTAAACAATCGTTGGGTACATACGGCTCCGATAACAAACACACAGTCGTGATAAGATCACAGGATGGAGATATGGAGACTGGATGGAAACCCCTTCACGAAACGGCATATGTTTGTCCTATTGTGGTTATGGACGAACCCTAGAGCTAGTTCATCCATATGTGTAACCTGCACTCGCATGACATGGACCAATGGATTTGCTTGTACAAAGAGCCCTTAACGATCGAACGATCCTGCTTTAAGTATTCTGCCTTAGGAGATCGTTCATACATCCACTATCGTTCACTTGAAATTTCCGAGGAGAGGCATCACGGGAGCGATCGGTTCATCATTTCACGAGATATGTCCGTTCATCCAAGTAAGTTTGATCTATCTACTCCACCAAAATGAGAAAGCTTCTAAACAAGCTTCTCAACGTTCCAGCAAGCATTATCCAATGTTTATTAGCAAACATTACTTACAAAGTAGATTATTAAAGAAAACGATTATTAATTAGATTATTGAAGATAATCACAATAATAAAAAATGTAGTAAATTGAATTATCATTAATCATTACGTTTTATGAGTTTATTTGCGACTATTGAATGTAACCTCCTGTGGCTTCAAAAAACAATTCATTTTGGCAAAAATTAAGGAATATATATATGTGTGTGTGTCATGGAATTATTTTTTCCCTCCATTAATTATACAGTTTGGTATGTTATCGACAATGTGTTTATTGGAAATTGAATTCTAATCAGTTATCAAGCAACGAGAATACCATTAATCCGATTTTTATCGAAAGGTCACGGTAATTTGAATTCTACGTGGAAGAATCGTATCGATCATCAAGGAGAAAACCTACGACAATAATAGTTAACGAAGAGAATATTTACTTTCCAGAAGACAGCATACCTTGAAAGGTCAAAGTTTTTCAGGTCTTTGGGGCCTGGTAGGTCGGCGCTCCTTCAATAGGGAGGGCGGATTATGAGGCACCGAAGTCCCAAAAAAAGATCTGTGATTATTGTAGTTGACGATGCTATTTTCGTTTTTGCATATGTTTTTCGTATTTTGTTTTTGCATTTTGACCATTTTTTGCATTGTGACCATTTTTTAGGTCTTCGGCCGCTCGGCGCCTCCTCTATGACTGCACCTAACGTCACCGTATGGCAACGCCCAGTGACCCCGGACGCCGTCACGGGGGGCATCACATGTGTCACACAAGGGATGCCAGGTGAGCGAAGACCTGAAAAAAAGGTCATCAAAATCAAAACATTACGTGCGGGCCCTACGAGCGTCGCGAAAGTGTACCAAATCTGTAAAGGCGCCGCAGACCGAAAAAGTTTGTGAAGCCCTGCTTCAATCACTACAGCGACTTCGTGTGTCTCGCTGAGGTGACTACTGAACCTGGAACAAACTACATTATTATTATGGTTAGTTTCCAAAGTTACGTTATTTTTATGTAGGTACAGTAACTGATTTTAGCAGTCACCGTAGGTCACATAGTTATGGTAACCCAACCACTTGGCAAGCATCAATAGCAGCCCTTCATTATGATAACCTCGTTCGTATACCTACTCCTGTTTATAGACATCCGGTGATGGACTCATTCTAATAGTCCTTGAGATTCTACGTCGTAGGGACCGTGTTTTTTACGCGATTTATCGTGGATATTTCCGTCGTCCAATTTGGTGTGTAATCCCTTGCTAATGGGTTCTTAAGGGGTCTTCTTACTTTAGACGCTAAAAAAGCTATTTTCATTATTTTTGATCGGTTTCATTATAGATATCTGTATAAAAATAGTTATATTTAATAAATACACGTTCCAAATTCATTTTAAATAAATTATTTATTTAAGTCACTATTTATAGACGAAAATGGAGGTTAAAAATATTTCCTAAAACAATTGTAGGTCTACGCTTTTGATGAAGTCTCGGAGATGGAACATCCGAAACAAAAAAATCAAACGGTTTTAGATTTAGTATGTTAATGGCTATAGCGCATATCATATGATTTTTCATATGTGCCAAAATAACAAAATGGCGGACATTTTTCGAAAAAACTAAAAAAACGTTTTTTTCACCGTTTTTGGCAAAACAATAGTAAACATCAAAATTTTAAAAAATCCGTGATATGTGCCATAGCTATAGTTGTAAAGAATATGTGGTTAACATTTCATAAGGATCGGTTCAGTAGTTTTAAAGACTTTATCAATAAGCAGTCGAAAAATGTTGTTTAGAAAAAAAAAATGCGATTAAAGTTTGTTTGGGCTACATAAATACATAAAAAAATTGATTTAATGTATTTCGAAAGTGTACTTATTAAGTGTAACAACTTTTTTTTATCAATATCTATAATATAAACCTATCAAAAAATTCATGAAAATAGCCTTTTATAGCGTCTAAAGTAAGATCACCTCTTAAATTTGCTCAATAGCACTTTATCATCAATTTTTCAATATGAAGATGTAGTCGATGGACGATAGGTTCCTTTGAAAATATGATGTTTTGTACTTCTTATTGTTAGAATCATATGCAGCTGAAAAACGATATTCGAGCTACAAAATATCAAATCTTGTAGTATTCAAATATCAGTAGGACAAATATTACTTAAGTCCTTTATAGTAACTTCGAGAACTTGAATCAGCAATCGATTACTAACCTTAAATTCCTTGCGCAGAAAATTGATGAGTTTCTGGACTTTGTTCTCCCTCCTCGGGCCCCATTAAACACCTGCGGTTAGTTGAACGTGAATACCCGTTACAATGAAATGTATAGCAGTAGACAATGTATTTGACGAAATACAATCACGCGACAATTAATCTTAGTGCACTCATATTTTTCGCTACTTACAAGATACATCACTTAAGTGTCCGCCATCGATTTGGTTGAAACTCATATATGTGATAAAGCATTGAAAACTATTAGACGCGTATTTTTTTACCTGCGGAAAAACGGTTTTAAGGGGGGAAACCACCCCTCAAAAGAAGGCGTATAGAGAGGTCATTTTGCAGCTTTACCCACAAGCAAAATCCACAGTAGAAATATTGGGAAAAAAATCAATGACACGCCTTTATTTGAGGGGTCGTTTCCTCCCTCAACAACGTCTTTCCGCAGTTTAAAAAAAAACGTGTATAACAATTTTCGATGCTTTATCACATATGAGTTCTAGCCAAATCGACGGCGGATACTTAAGCGATGTTCCTTGCTAGTCATACACACTAGATCTGTGAGACCCGGAAAACTTTCGAATGATGTAGTTCTCTTGGAATTAAGTCTATTTAGATGATTTTTTTCTTTAAATGAACGGGCAGACCATATGGAAAGAACCTGTGAAGAGAAAATATGTGTTGGGTTCATATTTTGTGTGAGGAAGCTCGAGTTTTGAACTTTAAAAAAATGCATTACCCAGGAACGAAACTACAGAGTTTAATTATATTACGTGTCTCGTTCTCGATGATAATATTGTAGTCATACTTACCATGCCTAAATTCACAACGTTTTAGCATTTAGATTATCAATTTTTTGGCTTGCATCCGCTTTCCCTTCGTAGGTAACGCTCTTCTTTTCATATTGTTTCGGTGTGCCGAAACAGCACCACGTTTTTTCTATCAAGACGGTACTAAAAATCAGTGATTGGGGGTAATATTGGAAGAATAATAATGCCCGAATACGAGAAACGGAAACGATTATGATCAGGATGTCAAGAAAGTCATCGCCATAAACGGAAACGAGACAACGCACTCATTAGCTCACAAAATTGACTATAAAACCTAACAAAGGTAGTCGAGACGTTGGTGGAAGTCCAAAAAGGACAAAAAACCATAATGATTCAGAAAGACATTACAAAAAGTGTGTCGAAGGAATCCTTACAATTAAGGAGGGATTGTCTTTTTTTCGCAAAATTTACCGCTTTTTGGGAATTTTTTTGTGAAAAAAGTATACAATGGAAAACTTGTGAAACTTGGCATATAGTTTTATTGATCGGTTTACTACATACAAAAAAATTTTTAAACAATTTCATCAAAAAATATGCCTCCCACCCCCCTCGACGCGCGATGGTCCTTTTTTGATGGTGTGCACGATTACAGCCTTCACGTTCATCCTGCAGCAAAAACCCAAAAAGCATTTTACTTTAGACACATATAGCTATCGTTCGATGAAGGGGAAAAAAAATTGACGATTTGGTGACGTTTTGAACTTGAAGTATCGATTTTTCGAAAAAAATTGATCGATTTTTTGTTATAAATAAAAAACTATTAAACGTATTGCTTTTTTGCTTCATCAAACGATAAAATGATGTCAGCTGAGCATTCTGTCCAAATTTGAAGGCAATCGGTTGAATAGTTTTTGAGAAATCGTGCACACCATCAAAAAAGGACCATCGCGCGTCGAGGGGGGTGGGAGGCAGATTTTTTGATGAAATTGTTTAAAAAATTTTTTGTATGTAGTAAACAGATCAATAAAACGATATGCCAAGTTTCACAAGTTTTCCGTTGTATACTTTCTTCACAAAAAAATTCCCAAAAAGCGGTAAATTTTGCGAAAAAAAAGACAATCCCCCCTTAAAAGAATGTGGTAAGTCAACTCGGATAACAAATCCATAGTCACATCAGTATTCGCAAATCTCCACAAGAGATTGACAGGCAACGCTCATACGGCAATGCCAGGCCCACGCGGTCACAAAAGAAACATGACGTTTCTTTCAATAAGAAACCCACGTTACAATAGCAAAATCATCACAATAATGATTCTCGGAGTGAGACAGCACAAAACGGCACTCTGAAAGTTTTGGGAGGAGATCCTAGTGAATGCACGTTCAAGGATATTAGATACCTTCCCGAACCGAAAAATACGTGGCTGAAGTGGAAAAATGAAGGGCTTCCTGAAAAGAATATAAAAAAATCCTCGAATCCTATGACAGGAAAGGAACATTTTCTACAGACGCTCCGAAGTTAAATCTGGAAATTGTGCACTTGCTGATCGACATCGCAAAGAAGCGTGATCAACACTTTCTGGAAACGCAACATTGCGTTGAATTAGCCATAACTGCCCTAGGAGCAACCGTATCATTGATGCTAGATCCACACGGGGGAAAAATCGACGTGGAAACCCTTATTGACCACATTAGTTACGCATGGCAAATTCTAACGGACGTTTATTACCAACAATCGGTAGCGAGAAAATCGTTCATCACTCCACAGTTGAGTAAAAGCGTTAAGCCTGTGGTGGAAACAATGCTTTCCAATGAATGGTTGGATAGGGACAATCTAAAGGACAAAGTAAAAGACGTAAAAGAGATTGGAAGAGCCTGTGTAGATATCAAGGAAAAAACATTGGAAAAACAACCGCTCATTAGGACTAGAAACCAGGGAAACTCAAAATACCCACCTGCATACTATCGGCAGGTGGGCCAAACTCAGAGATTCGTCAGCAACAGAGGTCGGTTCCAGAATTTCAAATCCAGGACGTATAGGACACCGTAGAACTTATCCAAAACATCGATCAAAAGGAACGAACCAATCATCATCGAAGAAGCAAAGCAGGTACTCAAGATTGGTGGTCGTCTCAGATTATTTGAGAAATACTAGAGATAACTCACATCAGACTCGTATATATTAAAATATGTAAAAGGATACAAAATTCCATTCATAGAGGTACCAAAACATGTATTACCCCCACGTGAGCATAAACTATGCAAAAATGATGAAAACAAAGTTGGCATTGGAATCGAAAAACTCTTGAAAAAAGGCGCCATCGAAGAATGCTCAGAATGTGAAAAACAATGTATCTCTCCTTATTTTCTGGTACCAAAACCCGATGGTTCGAGTCGTTTTATTATCAACTTCGAAGAGTTGAACCAATTTATCGACCCTCCGCACTTCAAAATGGAAGATATGAGAGCGACGTTAAATTTAATGTCAAAAAATGACCACATGTGCACAATAGATTTTAAGACGCCTCTTTTCTGATTCCAGTATGTGAAGACGATAGGAAATTTCTATTTCAAGCGAAATTTTTTTTAATTTGTCTGCCTACCGTTTGGCCTATGCTCTAGCCCTTATAAATTCACCAAAATTATGAAACTGGTGGTGAAAGAATTAAGGGTGCAAGGGATTCTATTGACCCTGTATCTTGATGATTTCCTGTTTATCGACAAATCGAAAAAATATTGTGAGAGAAACGTAAGAAAAGCCATAAGACTGATAGAAAGATAAGGATTCATTGTAAATGTTTACAAGAGCTCATTATCAGCGAATCAAAAGTGCAAATACTTAGGATTCTTAATTGAGTCAGCGAACTTTTCACTAAACTTACCAATCAAGAAAAAGAAACAAATCATGGAATTGATTGACCAGTTTAAGGTCGGCAAATATTTAAAAATAATCAAAATTGTTGAATTGTTGGGAGTATTAACGGCATGCCCGGCAGTGGCGTATGGTTTTATTCACTGCAAGAGCCTTGAAGGACAAAAGTTCTTAGAACTAAAAGCTAATGGAGAAGATTATGAGAGAAGAATGGTAATAAAAAAGCTCATGTCACAGCATATTGAGTGGCGGTAACAGCATGCATCTGTTGGTATAAATCCGATCCAATTGTAGATTGATAAATTGGAAATTTTTTCGGACGCGTCCTCATCAGATTGGGGATGTTATTGTAATGGTTCTCGAACTTTCGATTTCTGGAGTGAGGATGAGAGAAAAACCATATCAATTACCTCCAGTTGTTGGCTGCCTTTTTCGCATTGAAATGTTTTGCCTTAATGTTGTCAGACTGTGAAGTCCTACTGCGACTAAACAACACAACAGCCATAGCCTATATTGATAGAGCCGAAGGAGTCAAATTCCTACACTTAAGCGAATTATCGTGCAAAATTTGAGATTGGTGTGAACAAAAAAAAATATGGCTACGAGCTTCTTATGTTCTATCAGCAGAAAACGTCGAGGCAGATAGAGCATTTCGACATATCAACATAGACTCCGAGTGGGAATTAGCCCAATCAGCTTTCGATAAAATTTACCAAAAAATTAGACCCTTTTCCGTCGATCTATTTGCATCTCGGCTAAAGAAAAAATGTCCTAGGTTCTATATCAGATTTGCTGATCCGGAAGCTGAAATAGTGGATGCATTTACAGCGTCCTGGGCATAAGAAAAATTGTATGCATTCCCGCCCTTTGCTCTCATTCCACGAGTATTGAGACAAATTATCAACGTTCAAACCACAGAGGTTGTGTTGGTACCTCTATGGACCACACAGCCTTGGTATTCACTTTTCACTTCACTACTAGCGGGGTCGGCCATTGTTTTCGAACCCAATCGTACATTATTGACATCTCCTTGCAGAACCAAAAGTCACCCCTTCGTGAACCGCCTTTCCCTGGTGGCCGGCAAATTATCAGCGCAGCGTACACGCGAAAAGGACTATCGGAAGAAGCGGCAGAAATAATGGTTAACTCGCTTGCTTCCTCAACACTGAAACAGTATGAGTGCTGCCTTAAACGCTGGTGGAATTTTGCGTATACAAACAAGGTGGATGTTCATCATTCTCGAATTCCAGATGTCATAAGTCTTCTTAACTTCCGCTTAAGGCCATGCACGACACGCCTCCGACCGCTTCGAAATTTGGAAATGGGAATTCTCCCGAACGAAACAACCAATTGGAATGAAATTTGTCGTGTGCATGCAGGACGCTTGCTCCGAGAGTATGAGTTGCGAAATTTTCCAAAATTTCGAAACAAAATTTGCAGTTTGTGGTTACCATGCGAAAAACTGTGAATTATTAACCACTGCATCGCATTTTCGTTAATTTGGCGCGAATCAGGCTCTTGAAAGTGAAAAAGCACACATTTTGAGCTTTGTTTCACCTGTTTTCATGAACAAATGGCGGAGAAAAAGCATTTTGAAATTTTTACATAAATGCTGCAAATATGTACCAACAGAGCTTAAAATATTAGGTACCGGAGCGAGCGTTCAGTTCCTTTTCCTCACGAGCGGCGGGCACCTCACTTCGTCCTGTTTTGACCGATCGCGCTCGCTTCCTTCCGGAATAATTTATTTTTTGACAGGTCGAAAGCCGGAACTATAACCTCGCACATTCGTTCGAATTATATTTCATACGATGTGTGTTGTTACGTCCCGGAGGGAGATTTAGGTGGGACTCGCGAGGTTGCCGATTTAGAGCGCGAAAGTTCGAATTGAATTAGATTGCGCAGTGAGTCTTTGTTTGGCTTCCGCGTGAGTTCCGAACACAGTTTAATAACAATTTGGACTGAGACGAATTTGAGGTGCGTTATTCTGGTAAGAGAGTTGGATCCGCCCGATAGATTGGTCGTTGATCAAATAAATGTTCAGACACGTAGATTTTGTCTTATTTCACGTAGTTCACGTTTATTACGTTTAACTCTTACAAACTTATAATTTCGGTACAAAGATAGTTAAGCGTACAATGATTACACGGAAACGCAGAGCGAAAGGGAGAGCCTTGTAAGTCGACTGTTCAGTTCGGAGTTCGGATACAGAGTATCTGCTCCTTCGTGATATGAAAATTAGGAAAGTCTGGTTGTAGGGGAAGGAGCTTTTTTGAGGGAATGCATTTTCGGATCAGAGCTTCTTAGTGATTGGTTAATCAATCGTGAGAATGTACGCTGCCTTACGTGATAGGTCGGCGTCATGCGTGGGAATAGTTTTGTTCGTCTACTTATTAGGTCATCGCTATGGTGAATGCAGCCATTGTTCTATGACCGAGGATCGGGTTCAGCGACCGAGGTTTCGTGGGTCTTGCGATATGACCGGGTGACGTGCTCTCGCGCAAGCGAGTTTTCCTCGTGGGATTGTTTGGGTCTGAGGACAAGGCAGGATTGTGGCGTAGTTCGGTGCCTGCATTTTGTTCGAGTGCTCTAGGCATAGGGTTTCTCTTCCGAGGCTGCGAGTACGCTCCTCTTGTAAATTCGTCTGTCGTGGGCTATGTTTATGCATGGGGGCCTGCGTGCGACGGTTTCGCTTTTGGTCTTGTGGTACGTTTCGGCTATCGCTCGCTTAGCGTTAAAGAAATATAGGTTTTTGGTCGATGAATGAGGATGCTGCTATCGTGCGTATTTGCCATCGTGGTTTCAAAAAGAGAGAGAATAAAAAGGTGAAGGCTGGGACGTAACAGTGTAATAGAGTGTGATATAGAATGTGAATAGTGTGAATAGTTATAGAGTGCAGTTTGTTTTCGTCGCGTTTTGGTGAGTTTTTTTTTTGCTGTGAACAACGCCTCAGGACGCCGGCATACCACCGACGAGAAATCCCGACAATGAAATAATCGACGAGAAAACCGCCGCGGCCGATTACACGAAGAAGATCGAGGAACATAGTGACGGCGAGAAGTCGAAGCAGAAAACACTGGAAGTCAAGGTACGTACGTGCTATAACCTCACAACCTCAATTTACGTACTTTGTAATTTGCATCGATCTTCCCTCGCATTGCTTTCCCGCTCGCCGATGTGTCAAATAGCCAACGGCTCCGATGCAAGAAACACAAGTTCATTTGCTCTTCGCAGAAATACCTCGGTATTTATTCGTGAAAAAATCGCAGATAACATATTTTTCCGATTTCCTGAGCAGTGTGCGACCAAAATGAGGCACGGAAATTCAACACCCTTTGCCTACGAACGCTAAACTATCACGTCTCAAACTCGGATGATTTGTGGACCTGTGGCGATTCATCGATAGCTTCACCCTGATGACCGAGCGTACTATTGGTATGGCGTATAGAGACCCTACGGTATACCTGTACGGTAGTACACCGCTACACGCAAATGGACGTGTTACTAGTATGGTACCGGTACACTGTGCAATAGTAAAATATACCGGTTCTGTATCCTCACCGTACTAATACTGGTACCGATACCGTACGTACACACGTGGTAGGTACAGTACTTGGGCTATCATGTAGGAACCAGAACTGATGTAGCATCGGATTTACCATCTAGATGGAACATTGGATTTATCCACGGTAGCAAGTACGTACTGCCGAGGATGAAAAACTGCGTCAATCGTCGCGGCCACAACATACAGTCCCGGTGTCGCGAGGATATCACCGCTGTCTCCAATCTCCCGGGAAAAAAAGTTCATGCCTGAGTGGATATGTTCATATATATTTCAGATATTGTCATATATGTTTCAGATATCGTCATATATGATTCAGATATTGTCATATATGTATCAGATATATTTATATCTGACATTTTACAGTATCATATATGATTAGGTCTGATCATATTCCACATCACATATGCTTAAAGAAGATCACATCTGATCACATTTCCGGGGAAAATGGTTATATCTGAGCAGATATGCTCATGTAGGTGTTTATCTGCAACATAAATGAATCTGATCTGATCATGCATGGTCAAAGATGAGCATACATGTTTTTTTATGCGCTCAGGGGTAGCTCTATATCTGGTCAGATATGATCACGCATAAGTAAATATGTGCAGATATGAATTTGTAGCTGAACATGTCTGCCCATATGTGGTCATGTCTAACCAGATATAGTACAATTCACGACTACATTCGAGCTCACACATGAATAGACTTGAATATGGGCGCGCATGCATGAACATATCCAACCAGGTATGGATGAATACGTTCAAATATGAATCAATTGATGAAATCCATTGAGATTGAGTCTCAATGGATTTCATCTCATCTCTCATGAGACATATCTCTCGAATCTCTGAATATGAGATAATGGTAGCCATTATCTCATATTCAGAGTCGACGGGTCCAAACCTTCAGCCTAACAGAATTGAATGGTCAACAGTTGAACGTGTTAAGGAAGAACAAGCATGGGCTCTTGATTTTTATAGATTTTGTTTAAATTTTAACCAGACATTGTTCGTATGTTTATGCATATTTCAATGAAATTTCAGAACAGCCGACTATTTAGATTCGAAGATAATGGGTTTTAAAATTGCAACTTTTAACACTGCAGGGTCTGCATTGAAATTTAGACAGAGTAATTTCCCGTAACAAATATTTGTCCTCTATAAAAAGACACAAGGCAAAGACACATAAGCAATATGAAATATTAATGTTTATAACGAAAATATTTCTTTTTACGTTCAAAGTTTTTAACTTTAGGAATACAATAATTATCTTTTTTCTCGACATTTTGACCAATACTGTTCTACGGTGTTGCATAATGTCTTCTTATTATAGGAGACAAATATTTTTTACCGAGAGTTATTCTGTCGTTACTGAACGTCTTTAGCAAAACTGAATAGTAAACACAATTCAAACTTTTTTCACTCGTTCCCTAACTAGTTTGCTATCTAATCATAATTTTTCTTCAAAATGAATAACCCAATAGAATGGTACGCCGAATTATGTGACCTGACTTTCGGCCAATACAGATCCTGCAGTGTTAAAAGTTTCTATTGAAAAATCTATTATCTTCCAATCCAAATAGTCAACTGTTCTAAAATTTTACTCAAACTTGCATAATGATATGAACAATGTCTGGTTAAAATTTGAACAAAATCGATAGAAATCAAGAGCGCACGCTCGTTTTATCATAAGTGCTTACACCACTGTAAACGTCAAAAATTGATTGATATTTCGCGATTTTTTTGTAGGACAAATAAGAGACTATTAATATTCAAGGATGTTATCAGTCATATCTTCGAGTGACCAAAAGGAAATGTATATTAAAAAATTATGCCAAAAGGTGAGGCTAGAGCCATTCTCGAGAGGCATGCTGAATTCGAGACGCTCTGTGGCACGCAGTATAGCTGACGCAAATTTGACTTTAGAATAAAATTTTAAAAAATTCTATTAATTTACACGAGTATAGCTAGAGAAATACGTAGAGAATTGTGAAAATATTCATTTTTGTGTAACTGGGAAGCATTGAACCAAAAACTTAATTTTCGACAGAAAAAAAGGATGATCATTTGGTACAAACTAATGTTATAACTACAGGGTGTCTACCGACCTAAAAAGTCATGAAAAACCTTGAATGTCAAGAAATTACACTCTACCCTGAAAAAGTAATGAAATGTCATGAAAAATTACCAGTCTACCTGAATTATTATACCCTACTAAATTATCGTTGAGTCTATATTCAATATGAACTAACTTTGTGGTACTTGTCGATAGAGAAACGAAAGACCAACCGATAGAAAATAAAATAGAAGAAAGTAAAAGAAAATGATGCGTTATCTCAACATATATTAGTTTTTCTTTGTGATTCGTGTAAAGCGACTAGATGATATTACTCAAAGTTCCTAAATGTGTGTAATATTTTTCTAGATGTTTCCTAATTATTTTTCTGTACAGCAATCTTGAAATTATATTTGTCTCACATTTTTTACTACATATGGAATTGTACAGTTTGGTGACTTTTCGTTTATTCTGTATACGTTTTATTGGCATACAACACATATCTGTTTGTAAGAGCAAAATAAAAATATAAAAATTTAGAAAATCGGTCGCACTGTAGAATCATTAAGTATATACTTCTATGTCAGAAAGTCATACTAAGAGTCATGAAAAAATCCCCATTCCTTGCCTTAAAAATCCTTAAATGTCATGCAATTTGAGTTCTGGTCAAAATTAGACACCCTGAACTACCTCATAGAAAATCCCGTACGTATTTCTCTTTAGAATGTTATTTTGAATATGTACTCAAAATTTAAAGTGCAAATAATTAAATTTTTTGGAATTATGCTGCGTGCCGTTTTGAAAAATTGTATTTCGAGAAAAACCAGCGTAACGCAGAGTTTCTTCTCCGTTCCCTGGTGGACTATGGACAAAATATTTCCGATGAAACTTTTCGAGGAGGATAAGCCACTGTCCGGGCTGAATCTCCGTCGTCTGATGACATCCGCACCGTACCCATACCTTCGTGAGTCGAGCGGTGGACAAAGTGTATATGAATCGTGGTCGAGGTATTTGTTTAAATGTATTAAAACGGACGGTAAGATATCACCACCTTTCCACAGGGCAACTCGGAAAGCTTAAAGTTGAATTGTTGTAAAAAATTATTGAAAACTTTCAATTTTGGGTATGTCAGCATTTTATTTTAAATTCGTTCAGGTCAAAATGATGCAGTGTGTCAAGGAAGGAGAACACCACCGTCACTGCCCATTTTCGACCGTTTTTTATAGTTTTTTTTTAAGAAACCAATAAAATACATGGTCAAAAGAACTTTTAGGCTTTATCAGGTATATATTGAAGTATGTAAAAAGAGTTTATTTGTCAAAAGAACAGAAAATCGCGGTGCACGAGTTGCTAAAGCACTACTGGTTTTCAGTCAACCCTCTCCATGCTGTTGAACTTTGCATCGTTGGAACGCAACGAAAGCTCTTGCTTACATTTTATTTTTTATATTTTTATTGTTATCGAAAATCTAATTTGTTTAAGATTTAGATTGTAGATCGCTAAATAAACATCTTAAAAAATGGTTAGAATATTTTTGTGAGCAAAGTTTGCCAAAATAAATTAAAGGAATTCACCAACATTAATTGTCGTTGTGTTCTAACGATACAAAGTTCAACCTCATACTCTGCGGAACGCAATACAACTGTTATAAATTTAATCCTGGGACTAAGAGCCAAATATTTTCGTTAACTATGTTAGTTTTGGAAGTCAAGTACGGGGAGAAATTTCAAAATAATTATTAAAAAATCGTAACGAGTTTCAAAAAAAAATTCGTGTTTTCGACTATAATTTTGATATACTACTCCAAAAAATGAAAGGAACAGAAAATTTCTTCATTTTTTGGAGTGTTTTTTGAAGGGCTGTATCTATGTGAAAAATGGTCACATTGAGATAAAAAAAAAGCCTTCGAAGCTTCAAGTTTCTAATATCGCGATTTTTTGGCAATTTTTTTCCCAGCTGCGTTTTTCGCGCTCTCATAAGAATAGCGGAGGAAAATAATAGCCAAATTTATTTGTTTTTTTTCAAGGGTTCACGGGCTAGTTTATTTTTTCCACGTAACTCAATGTATAGGTCAGTTAGCTTGTTGATTCAGCTTTAATTTGGTTTTTTGTCTCTCTACGTCAATTTTTGCTGAGATATCCGACTTTAAATGAAACAAAATACTTTTGTCTTTGATAATCGATATTTCAGCAACCAATAATTGCAACGGGAATTAAAGAGCAGCTTTGAGAACTTGAATAAATTTCCTAACAGCCCCTTTCTTTGATCTTTCAGAAAAAACATTTTTTCACTCTCAACGTTAATTTGAAAAAAGGAGAAAAAGTGACTTTTTATAGTTTGTCAGTAAATCTACTACTACTTTACAAGTATTGATGGAAACACTAATGCTGCTGCGTTTTTTTTCAAGCGTAATGTAGCCCCAATAGCCCTGTTAATGTTCAAATTGTTTCATCGAACCGTTTTTCCGGACTAATTGATCAATGTTTTACAGAACAATGAAAGGCACAAGTGTATTGTTTCTAAACATCGTGTAATCATCACCAAAATGGAATTGCCAATTTTCTTCGACATTTTTCACAAATTTGCACGAGTCTCTTGTTAATATTAAGAAAGAGCAATTCATAAAATTTCAATTTTTTAAAAATATTTCTTTTAACTTTGTAAAACATTTCAGGAAACAATACTGACTCATTTTTTACCCGATTCGGCCTTTGCGCACTATTTTTGCACTCATGTTTAATTGCATTTATTAAAAGTTGATAACCCCAAACTGTATTCAATAGTCGATCTGAAAACATTTATGCGATTAACTCTTGATATTTTTTACGATGGTTATTAGGGTTCCAGAAAACAGTTTTTTTTTTCAATCTAGGCATGAACAAAAATTGAAAAAAGTTACAGTTTACAAAAACTTTAGATTAAGTTTTTTACCAAAACGTAAAAAAGTTACCAAAAAAATATTAGTTAAAAAAAATGTTCATTGGTTTTTTCTTTAAGAAAAAGATCAGTTTTGAAAGAAAGTTTTTTTTGTAACCCTAATAACCTTCGCAGAAAATATCGAGAATTAATTTCATACAAGTTCTTAGATCGACTACTGAATAGAGCTTGGGGGTTTCGACTTTTAATTAATGCAATTCAAGATAAGTGAAATTATGGTGCGCGGAGGTCGAATCGTGTAACAATGAGTCAGTATTGTTTTCTGAAATGTTTGACAAATATGAAGAAAAAAAAATTGAAATATTCCGAATTTTTTTTTTCTTGACTTTAACAAGCAACTAGGGCAAAGTTGTGAAAAAAGTCGAAGAAATTTTTTTTTTTTTTCATTCTGATGATAATTACACGATGTTTAAGAACAATACACTTCTTCCTTTGTTTTGTAAAACCTTGATGAATCGAACCGAAAAAATGGTTGGATGGATCAAATTGAAAATTTACAGGGCTATTGGCGGTACATTAAGCAGAAAAACAACTGGGCAACATTAGTCTTTCCATCAATACTTAAAGTATTGTACATTTACTATAATATATAAAGTAGTAGTACATTTACTGAAAAACCATAAAAAGTCATATTTTGTCCTTTTTCAAATTAATATTAATGGTGAAAAAATGTTTTTTTTTTTTAAACAACGAAAGGGTCGTGTTGGAAATTTATTTAAGTTTTCCAAGCTGCCCATGCAATCATTGGTTGCTGAGACAACGGTGATCGAAGACAAAAGGATCTTTTTACATTCAAAGTCGGATATCTCAGCAAAAAATTGACGTAGAGAGACAAAAAAAACCAAATAGAAGCTAAATTAACAAGCTAACTGACCTATACATGTATTTAACTGAAATAACATTCTCGAGCGCGTGGACCATTGAAAAAAAACCCAAAAATTGCGCGATTACAGTAGCTAACAAATTTGTTTTGACGACAGATCTCGAAACTAGAAACTTGAAGCTTCATAATGCTTTTTTTCATCTCGATGCGACCATTTTTCATATTGATACAGCGCTTCAAAAAACACTTTGAAAAATTGAAGAAATTGGATTGGTCGATTGGACAAAAATTGTTCGAGTTCTGCTGCGTCCCGATTTCGAAAACGTGGTTTGGAGAAAAACGTGTGTGAAGTCAACGGTTAGACAATAGAGCTGAAGAAGTTTTGTTTCCGTAATCTAATGCCACCTTTTGGTCGAAAATAAAAGTGTTTTTAGTCGGTGAATTTCTTCCCATAGATAATAGGCTTACAAGGGTTGAGATTGCGACTACCGCCATGCATCGCCGAAGACGCTTTTCAGCGCCGGAGACTCCTCTATACACATAGCTCGAAAACCACTTTAAAACTGTTTTTTTTTCGGCTATAAACGAAAATTCATCATATTTTTGGAGATTATAAGGATTTTTTAAGTGTTTCCAAAAAAATGATTTTCGAAAATTTTCCACCGGCGTCCTCCTTCAAACATATCGCGATCGTAAAATTTCACCGCTCTTCTGTTGGGCGAGATTCCTACGATCGTCATTGCTAGAAAATTTGATCCTTGGAGGAACCTACCGAAAATAAATCCCGGCAGAGAGAAAAAAAATTCTAAACGTATTTATTTTAGCAATTATTATAAAATTTCACCACTTTTTGCAAAGTGAGACTCGGTCGATCTCGTTCGCTCGCGAATTTGGTCGGCCGCAGCCAGCCTGCCGAAGATAAGCCATGGCAGAGAAAAAAATGGCGAACGCAATTGTTTAAACAAAGAGCATTGTATCATTTTTGAAGTTTCCAAGGATTTTTTAAAAGTGCTTCTAACAAAACGATTTTTCGAAAATTTTACACCGATGACCTCTAAACAATTCGCGATAGTAAAATTTTACCGCTCGTCTGTAGAGCGAGACTTCTTCGATCGTCATTGCTAGAAAATTCGATCCTCGGAGAAACCTGCCGAAGATGAATTCCGGCAGAGAGAAAAAATGCTAAACGTATTTTTTCTTTTGCAGTAATAATAAAATTTTACCACTCTTTCCAAGAGTGTGACCCAGTCGATCTCGTTCGCTCGCGAATTTGGTCGCCCGCATACAACCTGCCGAAGATAAGCCATAGCAGAGAAAAAAACGCCAATCGCAATTATTTAAACAAAGAGTATTGTAAAATTTTACAACTCTTTTGTAGAGTACGTCTCGAGCAATTTCGGTCGTGACTCGAGATTTTAGCAGAGATCGAATTCTTCGACGATGAGCGACATCGAGATGCCAAATAGTCCTCGAGCTTATTTGTTTAAATTAATTTAAAAAGAATGGGGAAATGCTAGCACCCTTCCACCATACGAGTCTCTAGCAACCCCCGTTTGCTAGAAAGTTCAACCATAAAGAAATTTCCACCGATGGCCGCCGTCGACTAAAAAATCGATTCGAGGGCATTCGTTTAAACAATGCACGATCGCAAAATTTTACCGCTCTTCCGTAGAGCGAGGCTAGCGATTTTGATTGTTCGAGAAACTGTCCAGTAAAAATGCTGCGAAATATGAACCCTGGCAGAGATAAAAATTCTTAACGCATTTGTTTAAATATTGAGCATAGCAAAATTGTACCACTCTTTTGTAAAGTGAGTTTCGAGCAATTTCGGTCGCTTGAAATTTTGGCAGCGGTCGATATCGGTATCGATAAGCGGCATCGATGTTACAAATTGTGCTCGAGCTTATTTGTTTAAATGAATTAAAAAAGTATGGGAAAATGCCTGAGTCTTTTCGTTATGGCCATCGTCGAAATAAAATCGATTCTATGGCTGCATATATAATGTAAAATGCAACAAAGTTTCACCGCTCTCCTGCCGAGCGAGCGCATGCTTCCAATACAACCGCACCATGGTCGCTACGCATAGTTGTGTGAATTGTGTGATACCGTATCAGGACATTTCCCCGAATGACATTTCCCCGAAAACACTTCCCCGAAAACATTTCCCCGAATCGACATTTCCCCGAATGACACTTCCCCGAACGGCACTTCCCCGAAAAACAGTTCCCCGAATCGACACTTCTCCAAAAAATTGTTCCCCGAATCGACATTTCCCCGAATGACACTTCCCCGAACGGCACTTTCCCGAAAAACAGTTCCCAGAATCGACACTTCCCCGAAAAACATTTCCCCGAATCGACATTCCCCGAATGACACTTCTCCGAAAGGCAATTCCCGAAAAACAGTTTGTTTGGGTCTGTTTGGGTTCCACGCACCCCACTATTCCAAGCACATCCGAGGCGCCCTGCGCCCACACCAGTGCTCCACGCAATCCACTATTCCACACGCACATTCGAGGTGCCGTGCGGCCACACTAGTGTTCCACGCACCCCACTATTCCACACGCACATTCGAGGTGCCCTGCGCCCACAACAGTGTTTCACGCACCCCAATATTCCACACGCGCATTCGAAGCGCCCTGAGCCCACACCAGTGTTCCACGGACCCCACTATTCCCCACGCATATCCGAGGTGCCCTGCGCTCACACCCATTTACGCATTTACCCATTTTGACCCAATTTGACTTTGACTTTAAATAAATAACTTTTTCACTCATTTTTTCTTGTCGTCTTATTTACCCTTCAATTAATAATTTTTACGCGTTTTGACTTTCACTTTAAAATAAATAACCTTTTCACTCATTTTCGGGGAAGTGTCGTTCGTGGAAGTGTTCATTCGGAAAAATGTCATTCGGTGAAATGTTTTTCGAGGAATTGTCATTCGGAGAACTGTTTTTCGGAGAAGTGTCATTCGGGTAAATGTCATCTCGGGGAAGTGTTTTCGGGGAAATGTCGATTCGGGGAACTATTTTTCGGGGAAGTGTCGATTCGGGCAACTGTTTTTCGGGGAAATCTCATTCGAGGAAATGTTTTCGGGGAAGTGTTTTCGGGGAAATGTCATTCGGGGAAGTGTTTTCGGGGAAAAGTATGGGTACCGTGTGATACACACATAGATTTAAGGTGCGTGGGTACGACCGAACGACGTGCGAGAATGCATTCGGTCTTTCTCCACGCGGTGGGCGCGGCGTAGCGAACACACACACACACACACATGCGCGCTTAGGGATCGCCGTCTATTTGGCTTCGACTCTTCGTCCCATTGCGAAGCATCGAGACCGAATTCGCGATCGCTGCGCTGTTCGTCGGTAGCGACTCGTAGCTAAAAACTACGAGATCTGCGCTACCGACGTAACGAGAGGCCGCGGCGAAATTTTCTGGCGTGTGGCACATGGCCTTAAAACAAGGAGCCAACTATAGTACGTTAAACGCTTCGCGTTCAGCGATTGCTTTAATCGCAATTGTTGGTATTAATGAGGAAAGTCTAATATCACGATTCATGAAAGGAGTTTATAAGCAAAAGCCTACGACCCCCCGATACGACACGACGTGGGATATCTCGCCAGCCCTGGATTACATGGAAAGCTCGCATTGACAACAGCACATAGACTCCAATCTGTGGCAGTAATAAATATTGATAAGGTTGAAAAATCAACAGTAGGTGTTAAGAGAAAAATCGCGGACCGGATCAAGACATCAAAACCTGGATGCACACAACCAGAGTTGTCACTTCCCTTCTTCAGGAAAAAGCCCAAATTATGTGTCGCCTCTGCTATACCGGATCATATAGATCTGACTAAAAGTTTGATAAACGAAAAATAACAAAAAGTTATTCATCGCTACGAAAAAACCGTTTGAAGTAGTGTCATCCCAGACCAATGGTCACTGGATTAAGAATTGCTTAACTAAAGCCGGCATTGACACACAATTCACTGCATACAGTACTCGACATGCGGCAGTATCCGCAGTCTACAAGCGACGAGTCGATATTTCAATAATTAGGAAAAGCGCTAGATGGTCGCCAAGTTCCCAAACCTTTTTCAAGTTCTAGTATAATAGAGGAATTGAAAACTTTAATGACAACTTTGTTCATTCTACCGTCAATAAGCGATAAACTGTCTTCTTTGGTTAGAAATAAACACAATATGTTTATCATGTATATGTACGTAAACGAAAAAAAAAAATATTATTACCCTGGCTCTAAAGATCTACAATATTATAATCTTGAATGAGACAGGTAAAATAATACATAGATCAAACAAGCCTGCTGAAGGCGGGCGGAGCTTGATCACAATTATATATTGTAACGAGAATAAATTGGACGCCCCCGCCCGGTGCGCGGAGTCGAGAAGTCCCTCCGGCTCGGGGCCGACACCAAGACCACGGCGAGCTTCCATGGGGTCCCCTGAAGGAGAAAATTACCGATTGTTAATTCCTCCCATCGTTTTTCTTTTCTTTATGTAATTTCGGCGGCCTCCCGCGATCGAGAGAGAGAGGACGAGGTTTGGGAGACGGTCGCGCCATCGGAAGCGACTGCGGCGAGGGCGTCAAGCTGTGGCGGAGAGAGGGACACCGGGCACCGGACATAACGAAACGTCGCGCGGATTGCGAATGCGCCCGAATTCGTTCACGCAATAGAAGACGGTGAACGCATACCCGCTCACCTCCCGCCCGTCTACTTATCCGTCGTAGGCCCACCGTCGCGTCCGATCGGGTCATGTAGCGAATCGTCCGCGCACGATCTGGCTCGGGATCGTTGAGAATAATTTATATTCGCGCGCGCTAGTCCCGTGGCGCGACACCGGAACACGCGCGCCCGCCCTCTATACGGGAGATCACGTGGCCCGCGTGAGAGAGGGCCGGCCCGTTGGCGCGCGTGCCGGAGAGAATAGCTTCCTGCGAGGTGTCGAGCCGGACGGACGTGGACGATCAAAAATACGCGGTCCAGCCAAAATCTTCGGGTGAGCCAAACCGCGCTTCCTCGTGTCAGCTCGGTGGCTGTAGACCGTAGATTCGATCCTCGATCTCGGTGCCGTCGCGGCCGCGGCCTTTTCGCGTTATTATGGGGAATTCCGGTGGGAGGGTCGCGCCCGTGTATCCCGCCGTAGGATTCGCGTCGTGGTCGCGCGCGGGAAGTCTCAATTTTCGCGTCGGGCAAGTCCCCGAAAATCGTTGTTATTGCTGTCGCGTATTTGTGTGAAAGTGCTTAGTGTGAGTCGGATTCCCGTCGACGATCCTCCGAATCCGCGGCTGGACCTGAGGAGGCTCAGAGACGAAAATAATTGTTCGCGCAGGTGGAGAATCTCTGATCGGAGAGCTGGCCTCCCGCCATTCAGCGGGACGCGAGCTCGAACCCGTGTAGAGCCTCGACCGTTTGGCCCGGTATAGCGGGTGTCTGTCCCCTGTCGGATCGTCCCGGTTCTGCCGCTGAGGACGGTTGTCGATACGGGAATCGAAAGAGTGAGTGTGGCGACCGGGAGAGATTTTGTCGCGTTAAAGGATAAATTCTAGCTCGGCCGGGTAACCGAGTAGCGGGGGCCCGGTTTTATTTGAAATCTTTAAGGCCGCTAGGCGAGAGTGAGGAGAGGCCGAGACGAGCTCGCGGTAAAGTGTAAGTGAGTGTAGGTCCCGGTCGCGTGTGCGAGTGTGAATATCCGTTCTAGTCTTTTGTCGCGTGTCCCGTCTCGGGAATCGTCTAATTGTCGGGTGAATTGTGTTGTTAAAATTGAAATAGAGAATCGCAAGACTAAATTTGAACTCGAGTCGGGTTAAATCATTTTCTTTTCTCCAGTGTCAGTGTTGCGTAACGCACCCCCCCCCCCCTCTACCATTTTCCCCAGGCTGCGGCAAAGTCGGGTATTCCCGTTCTCCTTCACTCCATCCCGACGAGCCGATTTTCGGCTGGCGCCCTATACAAAAAATAAATCGTCGGGAAGGACGAGGACGGGATTTTGTGGCCTCGTGGATATCTGAGTGTCCTTCTTCCGTTTCCCCTCGAAAAATTGGTCACAATATATAGTGTTTCGTTCGAAGATGATAGTACTCCCACCCAATTATCCCTCAATTCTGTACACACTATCATCTTCAAAATCGAGTAATAATTCTGCAGCACTGAACACAAAACAGTGTGAATAGAAGAGCGTTATCAATGAAAGGAAAGCGGATGCAAGCCAAAAAATTGAAAATATAAACGCTAAAACGTTGTGAATTCAGGCATCACTAGCATGGCTACAATATTTTCATCTTCGAACACTTCATATAATTCTGATCAAACTTCGCCCGCCTTCGGCAGGCTCGTTTTATTCATGAATTTTCTTCGCAAATTCTGAAATGGCAGAGGTAAAATTTTAAGAAAAAAAGATATGGCGATATAACTTTCTATCGTTATCGACAAAACTTCCAGGCGTGAACGAGGATGATTTTTGGCGTGTCGTTTTTCCTTATTATCGATGTATGGATTATTCTTAGAGTGTCGTTTTCCGTTACAAGCGATGTATGGATTATTCTGACGAATCGCCCTTGGAGTGTCGTTTTCCATTACAATCGATGAATAGATTATTCTAACGAATTACTGCGCTAAGAATGCAATATTTTTGAATACATTTTATATATGTTGCATAAACGTATTTATATAATAAGATTTTATTGCATGACAGCAGAAACAATGTATGTAGTTTATGAGCCTTGCCGTCAAAATTGAAATTTGAAAAAACAGCATCCAAATTGTGATCGTCGGCATCTTCTTGATCTTCGCCAGTATCGTGGTCGGTTACATTTGTGACAGTGTTATTTTTTATGTCGGTTTCATCATCGCAGCTGCTTTTGGATTTCTTGCACAGTTTGCATGTTACTGCGAGTAAGCATAACGACTGCTAATAATAAAATCAACAAATACCCATTTTCATTACTCATTTATACACCTATTTTTTTATTCATTCTGCGAGTTTGAATGCACTTGGCAGCGAGTATCTATATTCTGTGGCACATTCATACAGAAGGCAGACTTGTAAATAATAATAAAAACAAATTTGATGTTAACCGACTATAATATAGTCGTTCATATTCTATCAATATAACTTAATTAAAATCGACTTAGTGGAAAAAGAAAGGATGTACTTGGGTTTCAATTGCGACCGATTCGTATGCACTTGAATCTAGATGACCCGAGCTTGTATTTCAACCTTCACAATACAACAGCAAATCGATGACTGAGGCCCTGCCCAGCGGCAAATGATAAGGGGAGGGCCGAAGTGAATTTACGTGACACGGCCGAATCTATAATGGCAAGGGCCGCGCGGTGTCATGCCCTTGAAAATTTGGTCGGGTTTGCGAGATCCAACAGAGTACTTCTAGAGTTAATATGGAAAAAGATGCATTACTGAGAAGACGTGAAGATTGGTTAGAATGCAATAAATATGTAGACATAAAGCCATCAGATTTATACTAAAACTGTTATATTTGTATTGCCAGAATCGTTTTGACTATTGAATATTATGAAGGTCGTAGCTATTCGCCACTTTTTTCAAAGCTATAATTCAGTCTTAGTTTGAATACATTTTGAGGGTTCTGTAGTAACACTGGGAACCCTTATAACTTCGTTATGCCCGTCTGTCACAGCCGCGCCGCTTCTACTTGCACGCATGAAGTTTTTTAATGACATGTTTCGAATCGAGATATCGATTAAAATGTAGCAAAATATTGTTGGGAAAAGGATGTTGTAGGGTACTTCTCTTATACAGGGTGGAATATTTAACGTGACCACCACAAATATCTCCGTTGCCTTTAGAGTGACGAAAAAAATGTCAGGAGGTAATTTGATTGATTTCGAAAAGCTGATATAGTGGGAAAAAATTCATTTTTGTCAAGGTCATAGTTTTTTGCGTTCTGAAGGTCATCAATGGTTTTTCAAATGAGAACATGTTTTTTTTTTTTTATTAAGACGATCTAGCTGATATTCAAACGAATCCAGCGACCTATGATATCATTACCTTGAAATGATTTTTCACCACAATACACGTGTCAGACGGGAAATCGTAATGGTATTGACATTAAGAATATCTAAATAATGTTAATTGAATTTTTTGTGCAGAAGATGTATTGTACCAAATGTGCGATATGATGGTCATTAACCTCGACACATTTTTGAAGACGTCGGATGAATGATTCTCTTGACCTTAGAATACTGCCTGGTGTGATAGCGGCGAAGGTTATCCAACGGATACAATAATGTCAATAGTCGGAGATGTTTCTGATGCTTGTAAATACTGGCATTGGACCCTTAGTACACAGGGAATTAAAAAAAAATTGCGTGCTTAAAACGGATCCGTCGATTGTTGTGCTCGGTTTAGTACAGTAGCTATAATACAAATGGTATATCGTAAAATTGACAGTTCATCATGATCCATATATACAAGCTTTCACGCGGAAGTGTGTGCCATTGTATATGGAAGCAATCGTGCTTTAGATGGGTTCTCAAAATCCTCATTACATTTTTTTTACCGTGGTAAGTTAATCAAGCCAAATCAAGCAGTAGTAGCGACGATTTCGAATTTGAAATTGGAGATGACAGAATTGAAGATGCAACATCGTTTATCGATTCCCTCTACGCTGGGAAGGAAATTACGGTTGGAGCTGTTGAAAGAATCCTCGACCACTTCGTGAAAAACGCCCTAACAAAGAAAAGTGTACAGAATGTTCTACAATGATTATCCGATCTTCTGCCTCAGCCAAAAACTCTTCCAAAAAGAAAATACTTCCTATCTAAACTTTTAGGCTCTTTAATTGATTTACATTCTGAAGCCGAAACAAACACAGATTTTGCAATGACTGTTCATACTGATTTGGTGACTGGTTTTCTGAACTAGTCATATCGATTTGCGATGGTTGTCAAAGTCGGAATGTAAGTGGGATGTTTATTGAATATGATCTGCGATCAATCCTTACACACGCCTGGCCCGGCAGCTTTATACTGTTATTTACAAGCATAACGAAACTATTCAGAATGCGCTGGGAAGGAAATTACAGTTGGAGCTGTTGAAAGGACCCTCGACCACTTCGTGAAAAACGCCCTAACAAAGATAAGTGTACAGAATGTTCTACAATTATTATCCGATCTTCTGCCTCAGCCAAACGCTCTTCCAAAAAGAAAATACTTCATATCTAAACTTTTGGGCCCTTTAATTGATTTACATTCTGAAGCCGAAAAACACAGATTTTGCAATGACTGTTCACCGTGATTTGGTGACTGGTTAATCGTTCAATCGGTCAATCGTTACACACGCCTGGCCCGGCAGCTCTATACTGTTATTTACAAGCATAACGAAACTATTCAGAATGGGCAACAATACGTTGATAATACGAGGGTGGGGTGAAAAGTTTCCGGCCTGACCAAGAAAAACGATGTTTTAAAATTTTTTTGCTTTATTTTTCAACATAATCTCCATCAACACTGATACATTCCTCATAACGGTGTTCTAATTTAGTTATACCAGTTTTAAACGTAGATTCGTCAAGCTCCTCAAAATACTGATTTACAGCTTCGATAACTTCTTCGTTGCTCTTAAATCTTTTTCCGCCAAGCCATTTTTTGAGGTTAGGAAACAGGTAATAATCGCTGGGGGCTAAGTCTGGAGAGTAGGGAGGATGCGGCATCAATTCAAACTTCAATTCGTGGATTTTGGACATGGCAACAATCGACGAATGCGCTGGTACGTTATCGTGATGAAACAAAACTTTTTTCTTCGCCAAATGAGGTCGTTTAATTTGCATCTCGTGCTTCAAACGTTGCAATAACTCTGCGTAGTATTGACCAGTGATAGTCTTACCCTTTTCAAGGTAATCAATGTATCCAATTCCTCTCGCATCCCAAAAAACAGTAGCCATAACCTTGTTTGCCGATAAAATTGTTTTTGCCTTCTTTGGGGTTGGTTCCCCTTTTCCAACCCACTGGTTTGACTGTTCTTTATTTTCAGGAGTGTAGTGGTGGACCCATGTCTCATCAACAGTTATGAATCGACGCAAAAATTCGTTTCGATTACGCCTATACAGCACCAAATTGTCAGTAGAAATGGTTTTTCGAAGCAGTTTTTGGTCGAGCGTTAGCAAACGCGGCACCCACCTTCCACACAGCTTTTCCATCTTCAAATGGTTGTGCAAAATATTTCGCACACGTTCAGCTGACATCCTACAGGTCTCAGCTATCTCATGCACTTTCAACCTGCGGTCTTCCAACACTATTTTATGGATTTTTTCAATCATCTCTGAAGTTGTGACTTCAACGGGCCGTTCTGAGCGAGGCTCGTCAGAGGTGCTCACACGACCCATTTTAAATTCAGAAACCCACTGCTTAATAGTTGAATATGATGGGGAGGAGTCTCCTAGTGCTGAATCCATCTCTTCTTTTATTTGTTTTGGTGTACCACCTTTCAAATGGAAGTATTTGATGACAGCACGATTTTACAATTTTTCCATTTTTACGAAAACAACGGAAGCTTCTCGCGCAATGTGCTCTCAAATGCAAACTAACGTAGCGATTGGGCTGAAACTGTAAATACAAGCTCGGTAGGAATGGTACTGTAGGACGCCGCTCTAAAACTAGACCTAGTGGCACCATCTCTTGGTCAGGCCGGAAACTTTTCACCCCACCCTCGTATAACAGATGGTACTGAATATAAACGGCTAAAAAAATACGCCATACCGGGGAAGCACGATGTGTGTCTATTGCGGAACACTGATGGTATCCCGACAGCCATTAGATGAAGTAGTCAACTTTTGCCGGTTCAAGTTCAAGTTATAAATATGCCTCCCGAATACCGACGAGCATTCCAATTTGTTACTGGGCTTTATGATAGTGCCGTAAGCAAGCCGAATATGCAAACGTTTTTAAAAGCTTTTGTGAATACGATGAAAAAACTGTACGAAAACGGAGTGGATTGGTTGCAAAAACGTACGGGCTTAAGGGGTTACCCCCACTTGCGATTTTGAAAAAATCGATTTTTTATTGCATTTTTTTGAAGTATAAGTATCTGAGAATATGTCCTGAAAATTTCAAGTCGATCCGAACAACATTGACTGAGATATGAGCGTTGAAAGAGAAGAATCCGTTGTGTAAACGACCGACTAATTGAAACTTCAAACGCGTTTTTCTCAAAATGACATTTCTGAAGTCGATGACCAAGATTAATCGAACACTAATGAACCGATCTTCTTGAAATTTTGCAGGCTTATTTAATACATAAAAATGTAGTGTTTAAACATTCAATTTTTTTTTTGAAAAAAATTGCCGTTTTATAGCCAAAAAACGGCCGTTTTTTTTCGTTAAAATCGAACCATTAACTTTGAGTGTTCGCCAGTTTGTGAAAAATGAATATTTTTTAAGATCCTTCGATTAAAGACTAGTTTATACTCATATTCGACTAAATCCATCCGCATGTTTTTTTCCAGATGATCCACTTCGCCGCAATATTGGTCAGCGCAAACCGTGTATATAAAAACAGTATTTCATCGACGGCGATTTGCCACTAATCAATGTAATATTTTTCAATAAAAAAATTACTGAAAGTTCTTCAAGATGTGTTCTTTAAGATGGTATATTGATCGATTAAAAAAGTTTTGTAGTTTTCTTTAAAAAAATTCATGAAAAAGGCCTTTTTGCGCTACATTTTCGATTCTTCCAAAAATATACATCGAACATTATTGATTGTTAGTCCGAGCTACACAAATACTACTGCAAACAAAAATTCACGTGATCGTAATTGACTTGGCAGAAACCTTATTACATTTATTCGTAATGGATGTGGAAAAGCTCTGCGGTCGGGAAAAATGTTCTTTCAATATACACCAACTTGTCTATCTGGGAACATTTGTACGATATTGGGGCCCGCTTTGGGTGTGGTCCACTTTTCCATTCGAAGATGGTAACGGTTATCTTACGCGAATTGTGTATGGCACTAATAAAATCGACATTGAAATTTTTAATACGCTAAAGTACATACAGGGTGGGTAAAAAGTATGGAAACCCCTGGAAATTTCGGAGGGTTGGTTAAAAAAAATAAAAATCCAAGATCGGGTGCTAAATAATTTTCAACGAGGAATCTGAGAGTGACCTTCAATTTGACATTGAACCTCATCTTCACGGTTATTTCAAGGTCAACTTTGTTTTTTTAAATAGGAACCCTCATTTTTGACATCGGAAATCGAATGAGCGGGAAATTTTACGTTCAAATATGTACTCAGGTCATTGGTCAGGTGTGACCTTGAAGTTCTGCTGAAGGTCATTTGAACTTAAGAAAGGCCTGAGCTGGGTCCAGTATTTGATCAGGTTAAGATCATTCTTCGAGCAATTTTCAACGAGGAATCCAATGGTGACCTTCAATTTGACCTTGAACCTCATCTTCAAGGGGAAACCGCTATTTTCGATATCGGCAATCGAAAGAGCAGGAAATTTTACGTTGAAAAATGTTGATACATTTGATCTCCACAACGAACTTTATGATTACCCACAAACCCCAAACCCAACAAAGCCTAAACCTACAAACTCACAAGCCCACAAACCCCTACCCGCAATCCCCAAACTCACAAAACCCCAAAGCTCAAACCCAACAAATGCCAATATTCTACTCGGATGCTAGGTTTTATTTAATGCGGTGGATTTTACTTGGGTAGTTGTACTTGTTAGTAATTTTTCATAAATCAAGCGTCAAAGCAGCAGCTATTTCAATAAAACAATTTTTTTAATTCATAAAAAGAATTTGTCAAATCACAAGCAATTCGCTTACTATACTAAAAAAAAATACGATTTAATAAATTTCCGGCCAGAGAAAACTTCAATCACATTTTTTTAATATCTGCTACGGCGAACGATTCGCTTATAGTCCCGTTAACCCAACCCAGACCTTACTTTAGTTTCAATGACCTTCAGCTGACCTTGAAGGTCGTACCGGACTAGTGACCTGAGTACATAATAAAACGTAACATTTCCCGCTCTTTCGATTGCCGATGTCAAAAATAGAGGCTCCCACTTGAAAAAAGAAGTTGACCTTGAAATAACCTTGAAAATGAGGTTTAAGGTGAAATTGAAGGTCACCATTGGATTCCCCGTTTAAAATTGCTTAAGACCTGAACTTGAATATTTATTTTTTTAACCAACTCTCCGAAATTTTCAGGGGTTTCCATACTTTTTCTCCACCCTGTATATATGCTACAAGTCGTGAGGCATATATTAAACTTATGTTCCAACGTGCCAACGCTCAAAATTAGAATACACCTAGGCTCCCCAATTCCCATGTCAATTGTCACATCCTGAAGGGATGAGAGCATAATATTTTCGGTTCTCTCTTTGTTGCCTACGCCTAGTGCAATAGCAGGGGATGAGGGTAAAAGGGGGTAGTGCGTGGGAAAGAATAGAATAAAGGAATTGACGCGATATTTTGGTATAGAGGAATTATTCGACAGACTTGGTGTACGATTGGCACTGTGTTATTTATTATAAGATTACTAGACGGGTTAAAGCGAGCAGGCCTTAGATGGAAGATACAAAAAGAAAAGGTAAAGTTAACTTACATTGGTAGTGTTTGACGCTCGGTCGCTCGCTCGCTTGCTCGGGTGGATGTTTGTTGTCGCTCGTGTTACAAGGGCCTTTGCTCTTGGCCTGGTGCTCTCGCTGGTACGATTGCTGGTAAGGCGCTCGCAGGATTTTACGCTTGTCGTGTGTATATTCGACGTGTTAATTGATATTCGCGGACCGATGATAGAAATTGTACAAGTGGAATATAAAACTTTTGTCACTCGAAAAATGAAGACGGTTCGTATGAAGGATAATTGGAGATATTCGTTAGGCTTCTGGGTTAAGACTTGATAGAAGAAGTTGAATTGATGGTGGTTGACGGGAGAATGCTTCGATCTTCTGCACACTGACCCTTGGTTCGCATGCGAATTTTCAGAGTGAGTGAGAGACAATCTATGGTTTCTCTTCTTAGAAATAGGGGCGCTGGTGGAAGGAGCAATTTCGCTTTGATAATGGAACGTGCGTGAGTTGTGTAGTCGAAATTCGTGCTAAGTCGTTCGCGATAGCGTGGCGACCGTTTGATTCGGGGGTGCTCTTTCAGAATCTGGGGTCAAAATTGGGTTTTGTCCATTAAGAAAAAAAATATGGCGGCTTTTAAACAAAAAAAAACAGGAAAAATCGATGACACTTTTTTTCAAAATTTTTTTTCACCTCGAAGCCGTTGAAAAGTCCGGTTTTTTTTCAACCATGGGTGCATAGAATAGTGACGATTGAGCAATCAATTTTTTTAATTCGTCGTTGTCAACATTTTCACCCCCAAAATGGCGCTTTTCACCCCCTGAGTGACACCAAAAATTTCACGCTCGGTGTCCCAAATGAAAAGTAGTTGGATTTGGACGAAAATTGGTACTCGGAGGTTTTTGAGGTCGCTGATTACGATTCTGATCTCAAAATTTCGAAATTCAAAATGGCCGGTCCAATATGGCGGACACAAATGCAAAAGTTTATTTGAATTGGATAAAACTCGGGGGATTTCGAGGTCGCTGATTATGATTCTGCTCTCAAAATTCCGAAATTAAAAATGGCGGATCCAATATGGCGGACACAAATGCAAAAGTTCATTTGAATTGGATAAAACATGGTATTCGGGAGTTTTCGAGGTCGCTGATTATGATTCTGCTCTCCAAATTCCGAAATTAAAAATGGCGGATCCAATATGGCGGACACAAATGCAAAATTTCGTTTGAATTGGATAAAACGTGGCACTCGGGGGTTTTCGAAGTCGCTGATTATGATTCTGCTCTCAAAATTCCGAAATTAAAAATGGCGGATCCAATATGGCGGACACAAATGCAAAAGTTCATTTGAATTGGATAAAATGTGGCACTCGGGGGTTTTCGAGGTCGCTGATTATGATTCTGCTCTCAAAATTTGAAAGCCTTTGGGTATTCAAATACCTGAAAATACCAGGTATTTAAATACCCAAAGGCTTTCGAAATTTGAGAGCAGAAATATAATAAGCGACGTAGAAAACCCTCGAGCGCCACGTTTTATCCAATTCAAATGAACTTTTGCATTTGTGTCCACCATATTGGATCCGCCATTTTTAATTTCGGAATTTTGAGAGCACAGTCATTATCAGCGACCTCGAAAACCCCCGAGTGTCACGTTTTATCCAATTCAAATGAACTTTTGCATTTGTGTCCGCCATATTGGATCCGCCATTTTGAATTTCGGAATTTTGAGAGCAAAATCATAATCAGCGACCTCGAAAACCCCCGAGTGCCACATTTTATCCAATTCAAATGAACTTTTGCATTTGTGTCCGCCATATTGGATCCGCCATTTTTAATTTCAGAATTTTGAGAGCAGAATCATAATCAGCGACCTCGCAAATCCCCGAGTGCCACATTCCATCCAATTCAAATGAACTTTTGCATTTGTGTCCGTCATATTGGATCCGCCATTTTGAATTTCGGAATTTTGAGAGCAGAATCATTATCAGCGACCTCGAAAACCCCCGAGTGCCACGTTTTATCCAATTCAAATGAACTTTTGCATTTGTTTCCGCCATATTGGATCCGCCACTTTGAATTTCAGAATTTTGAGAGCAGAATCATAATCAGCGACCTCGAAAACCCTCGAGTGCCACATTTTATCCAATTCAAATGAACTTTTGCATTTGTTTCCGCCATATTGGATCCGCCATTTTGAATTGCGGAATTTTGAGAGCAGAATCATAATCAGCGACCTCGAAAACCCCCGAGTGCCACGTTTTATCCAATTCAAATGAACTTTTGCATTTGTGTTCGCCATATTGGATCCGCCATTTTGAATTTCGGAATTGTGAGAGCAGAATCATAATCAGCGACCTCGAAAACCCTCGAGTGCCACATTTTATCCAATTCAAATGAACTTTTGCATTTGTTTCCGCCATATTGGATCCGCCATTTTGAATTGCGGAATTTTGAGAGCAGAATCATAATCAGCGATCTCGAAAACCCCCGAGTGCCACGTTTTATCCAATTCAAATGAACTTTTGCATTTGTGTTCGCCATATTGGATCCGCCATTTTGAATTTCAGAATTTCGAGAACAGAATCATAATCAGCGACCTCAAAAACTTTTGAGTACCAATTTTCGTCCAAATCCAACTACTTTTCATTTGGGACACCGAGCGTAAAATTTTTCGTGTCACTTAGGGGGTAATAAGCGCCATTTTGGGGGTGAAAATGTTGACAACGACAAATTAAAAAAAATTGATTGTTCAATCGTCACTATTCTATGCACCCATGATTGGAAAAAAACCGGACTTTCCAACGGCTTCGAGGTGAAAAAAAATTTTGAAAAAAAAGTGCCATCGATTTTTCCTGTTTTCTTTGTTTAAAAGCCGCCATATTTTTTTTCCTAATGGACAAAACCCGATTTTGACCCCAGATTCTGAAAGAGCACCCTCAAAAATACTAGGGAACGTATCTCTTCATTTTTTATGATTTTTTTTTATATAATACAAATCTGGCTTGAAAATGAAGGAAAAAATCGCGATTCTTGGGCGTTAATGGGTTAAGAAAAACCTAGAAATTTGGTCAAACTGTAACCATTTTTCGGTTATTGTGGTTAATTTTTATTATTTTTGTTCATTTAAACTTTGGAACCGTAACCCTAAATAACATTTCTAGAATCACAGTCTAGAGAGATGGATAGTGGACATGTTTGCCATGAGTGAGCGAGACCGACAGTGACGCCACGCAGTGAGACGGAGATGCGTCGTTTAACCGAGTGCGAATGAAACAGATACAGACGCCATACCAAGCAAATGGCTACGCTACCAGTCTGACACCAGTTAGTACGTTTCGCTCATTCGTCTAGTGCGCACCTTTCCGTATACGCTTGTGTTGATTTAGTACTGACAACTTTGGCTTCTCTTATTGGACTTGGATTTTTGTGAATTGGGCTTGTTGATTACATACCGGCAACTTTGGCTTCTCTCTTTTGGAATTGGACTTTTGTGTTGGCATCCTTGTTATCTACCATGCCTACGCGCTACACTTCACAAGAATATGCGAACATGCACCTCATTTATGGGGAATGCAGATGCAACGCAAGTGCCGTCGCTAGACTTTACCGTGAAAGATATCCAAATTTAGAGCGCTATCCGGATCACCGCGTGTTTGTTAATGTGCACCGTTCACTCACGGAGGGCGGCCATTTCCCGAATCAAATACGGGCTGGAGGTAGACCTCGCTTTCCTTACGAGGAAGAAGTGTTGCAAGAGTTCGCAGATGACCCAAGTATTTCCGTTCGTGTAATTGAAGAAAGAACGGGAATACCCAAAAGCACAGCACATCGTATTTTACAAAGAGCCGAAATGCACCCGTTTCACGTACAACGAGTTCAAAGTCTTCTCCCTCGAGATTATCCTGAAAGGATTTCATTTTGTAGAACAATGCTACAGAGGCATAATGAAAATCCCCAATTTATCCAAAAAATTCTCTGGTCAGATGAATCTACATTTAAAAAAGATGGTTACATAAACTTACACAATTTTCACGAGTGGCATGTAGAGAATCCAGATTTAATGCGAGAAGACAGATCCCAGTATCGCTTTAAAGTAAACCTGTGGACCGGAATTTTAAACGGCAAAATTGTTGGGCCTTTTGACCTGCCTGAGAACTTGAATGGCACGAATTACCTACATTTTTTACGAGAAAATTTACCAACTTTGTTAGAGGACGTACCACTAACAGATCGTCGCCACATGTGGTATCAACAAGATGGCTGCCCAGCGCATTACGCAGTGCAAGTAAGAGATTTCCTTGACCAGGAATATCCGGGAAGGTGGATTGGACGTTCAGGCACTATCTCGTGGCCAGCCCGTTCCCCAGATTTAAATCCCCTGGATTTTTTTTTGAGGGCTTTCTCAAAGAAAAAGTTTATTCAAAGCCCATTGAGAGCGTAGCCGAGCTGCGTGAACGAATTTCTCAAGCTGCTGAGGACATCAACTCTGGAGGATATGCCCGGCTAATAAGTAGATCTTTTTTAAGAAGATGTAGGGCGTGTATTGAGGCTGATGGCAAACAATTTGCTGTAATAAAAAATGTTATTTCCCTATGTATCTGACTTTTATTCCAATAAACCTAAACTAGGTCTAGATTTTTCATTATTTTATTAATTTTACTTACTTTTGTTGACTTTGGTAAAAGTGGCGTCACTATCTGTCTCTCTCACTCATGGCAAACATGTTCACTATCCGTCTCTCTCATCATTTTGCCGTAAAATTAAGAACCTACCAAGAGCTTATGCGAATAAAAAACATTTTAACTGAGTAAAATGGGTTAGCAAAAATCGGGTTACTTGAGGTTTTAATTTTTTTACTCGTTTTTTTTAGTATGAAACTAACAAGTATTGTACCATTTTACAATCCTGATTAAATGCGCCAACTTTTACCGGCACTTGCCAAGGCACTCTAGTACTTTTTTTAAAGCAGGGCCGTTCAAAGTAGACAAATTTTAAAAATTTTAAATTCATAGTTTAACAAATAGTCTTAATTCTAGGAAACTTGGGGCAATTGTGTCATTATTTTTGATTGTGATTCTAGAAATGTTATTTAGGGTTACGGTTCCAAAGTTTAAATGAACAAAAATAATAAAAATTAACCACAATAACCGAAAAATGGTTACAGTTTGACCAAATTTCTAGGTTTTTCTTAAATGTCCATAATTTTCAAACTGCATGGGATAGATTTTTTTTCTGATTTTTCTCATGATGGTTACAATCAATCCTGTCACCCCGTTTCGGCTTGACGTTGAGTTCTGGGACACCCTGTATAGGTATGAAATACAATAAAGACCTTCAGCGACCCTTTGGAGTCGAGCGCACCGCTGCCGCTACCTGTTTACTTTATATGGCTCAAACACGACATCCTTCAAAGTTATGTATTTCGGCGAATAATGGTCTGATTTACATTCAATTAGTCGGAAAATACTCGTAAGATATTATACTTTTAGAAAATGAAAAAAAAATGTTTTTTTGAAAATTGTAACTAGACCTCCCTCCTTAACTGTCTAGTAGTGTCTCTTGGTATTATCGTCTGTTACTGTCTGGGCGTGTCTAGCTGCCTTGTGGTTTGATCATCTGGTCGTGTTATCTTGGTCGTATCATGTGTGACCATGGATCGTTACCGACGTCGCCATCGTGGTCGTTTGTGAGGTGGACAAGACCAACGCCTTACGATTCGCGCTATTGATCAGGCTTTCGGAAATTATATTCGAGCTCGCGAAATTTATGGAGAGTGGCTGCTCCAGCGTGCCCATGGGAGACGGCTAAGGCCTCGTGCAATGCCAGATCGGCGTGAATTTCAACGTCTTGATGAGCGCTTTAATGACCAGGAAAGGTTTGCCATCCAGGGTGCTGGACATCAGAGAGCAGGACGTCCTCGAGTCCAATGGAGGATTGAGGAACATGTTATTGCTCTTGCACGGGCCTTTCCCGTAATGGGCTTACGCCGAATAGCCACTCGCTTTGGTGAAGCATAATTCGCGAGAAGGGCCTCCGACATTATCGTGTGCAATATGTCCGAGCACTGCACCCTGGGGACAATCAGGTTCACTGGAATTTTTGCCGCTGGATGCTTCGGAAATTGCAAAGAGACCCGCGATTTCTTGAGCACGTCCTGTCACTGACGAGGCGAGCTGCTTGAGCACCGACATTGTAAATAGCCAAAATATTCGCATCTGGGCTGACAGGAACCCTCACGCGATGATGCAACCAGTCCACCAGGTTCCATTCAGCGTCAATGTTTGGGCAGGTATCGTCGATGACAACATCATTGGTCAGGCCTATCTTCCGTCGCGGTTGAATAGTCGAAAATATCTGGTTTTTCTGCAGCGCGATTTAATCCATTGCTTACGAGAAATTGTTCCACGGCAGAATCGCCAAGGCGTTTTCATTGTGCATGACGACGCCCCCCCCCCCCCCCCCCCCCCAACACACACACACATTTTGGTCGGCAAGTCCGTGCTTTTCTTAACGAAGCCGTTGGAACGCGATGGATAGGCCGTCAGCCTGCGCTACATTTATGGCCACCACCTTCTCAAGACCTTAATCCTTTGGGATTTTTTCTTGTGGGGTGCGCTAAAAGCCATCGTTTATAGACCTGTCAGAGCTATCAGAACGCTAGTGGTTCTGAGACGCCGAATAGATGATGGAATGGTCCAGTTGAGTCGAAACCGGCAACTCTTGGCCAGAGTTCGGACCAATTTAGAGGAAAGCCTGCGAGCATGTCTGCGTAATGGAGGTCGGCATATGGAAGCTGGAGAACAAGCCCGTATGCTACGAGCTATCGGTATGAACGGATCGGTTCTTTACCTTCGACTTTACCACCGCCAACGACGTGACCCGCGATAAAATCCTGTCACCGATCGGGAAAAGTAGTTCAATAAGGACCTAGAAAACATAATTATAGAAGCGATAAATCAACCTATGGAAATGGAATTCGAAACCGGTTTGGATTTTCCGTCACCAAACGAAATCCATGAAGCTGCCATAATAGAAGATAACAGTGAAGAAGATTGGCATGTACAACGATACCTGAATCCGGAAGTCGATGAAAATGTATGTACGAAAGATGTAGAAGAATTAATTTACGAATACAAGACAGGAGCTGTGGGTTACTGGAGATCCGGGACAGACGGGAATTGAAAAATATCAGCTGTTAAAACGAAATTCAGAAAGGTGAAATCTGTGCGGCAGTTACGCCGATGGGCCCATAGTATAAACGAGGATGGCACCCACAAAGAAAAGTTAATAAAAATAGCTCAATATACGTTAAACAATTTCATCGATGCTTTGGACAAAAAGCTGACTGTCCATGATATGAATCTTTGACGATGGGGCTTACGTGCACAAGAAATTGTAGAGATACCAGACGTAGATTTAAAGGCATCCGCTTCTTGGGTGAAAACATTTTAAAAAACAACATCGAATTGTGTCAAGGAAGACTACTAAATATGTAACAAAACAACAGTTATTTAATGCTGATACACTTCAAGACAAAGCTAAACAATCCATAGAAACGGTGAGTCAATATGGCCAAAGTTGGCGCTGAAAACAAATTTAATTCTGATCAAAGTGGATTCAATTTAGCGCTACATGCAGATTGCGCATTGGCGAAAGAAGGACAGAAATCCGTTGAGACAGTAGTGCAATCGAAAACATCAACAACACACAGTTATACTATACAGTCTTTGATTTCTGCGAGTGGTAAGCTTTTGGCACCTATGTTGATCGTTTTAAACGAACCTACTGGCAAGTTTGGTCCTCGAGTGGAATAAACTATGTTCAGAGCCGAAAGTATATTTCTATTGGCTTCGAAATCTGGAAAATTAACGACTAATCACTTCAAGCGTTGGTTTCAAGAAATATATATTCATAATACGGGTCCAGCTGCATTTAAAGAAATAGATATGCAAGAGAAGGATCTTAAAGTTTTAACCATTTCAGCAGGTAAATATATTTTACCAGTATGATTAGTTCTGTAGACAATTAGTTCATATCATAATTAGCAATTCTTGCAGGTACACCGGGAATGATCCAACCCCTTTATGTTTATGGCTTTCGTGTATGGTAAAACATCGCCAAAAACTTTTCTGACATAGTAATATTATACAATTATGACGTCAATCTGCACTTGAGAGACAATATTGTTGAGTTACAATCTCTTCCACATAATCAGTTTTCTTTTCCACGGTTTACAAACCTCTTTAAATATGCGTGGTACAAAAGCGGTTACGAACAAGAGAGACCACCGAACTTCGAAAATCGCGTAGAATTTTGCTTTCCGCAAAATGCAGTGGCATGCGATATGTTCGGCGAAGCAGCTATTATCACTTGTGCGTGGTGCAAGAAATCTCTTTGTTTCAAACACTTTTACCATGACTGTTATTATTGCAATACGTATAATCTATAAAAAAAAAGTACTGTTACCAACTGCGGGTACCGACTACCGAGCCGATCTGAGAATTGGAGTAGGATCAAGATAGGAGTGGGGAAGAACGATTAAAAGGGCTCGACCCGGCTCGACTCGCTCTCGAACCCCCTGCGATTGCGAAGAGCGAACATTGCGAATTAGAAGCATATTAAACCTGAAAAATAATTACGGCCACGTGTGGAACGGCTTTGCGAATCCTTATACGAGGTTGCGGGACGATCTGCGAGCCCTAGCGCCTTCGGTTGCGCGGAACACGCAATTAGAGAGAAATATTGCTCTTCATATTATGGTTTTCATATTATAGCTTTCATATTTCATATTAACGCGAGTAACTTATTTCGGCGCCTCCCCCTTCCTTCCTACGCGCTAATCGCCGACCATCGGACAATCGAGTGCTCCAAGCGAAGTATTCCGAGGACTCATAAAATGTCAGAAGTGGGATTTGAACGGAAGGCGCGCGAGAAAAAGTAGGTGAGTGTGAATGTCGACCGCGCAGGCCTTCGAACGGTTTTTCGCAAAAACGGTTGAGGGTGTCATGGCCGCGAGTGAACCCTTCGACGATGGAAATGGCGAGAATCTCGTTGACCGCGAAATCGCGCGAATGCGCGCCGAGTTGGACAACCCGGAAGTCGAGGGAAATGGCCGCCGCCTGCGCGAGTCGCTAGACCGCGTGGTCGCACTAGACGGTAGCGCGAAACGCGAAACTTCCCCCACCATTACTCACGGCGAACGCGCTCGCCCTGAGGAGCGAGGTGAGGAGGAACGACGGTTCCAAAATCGTGGCCCCAACCTAAATGACCCCAACCTAAATGACACGTTTCGTGAGACGCTGCGCGACGCGGAAGCGACGGAGGATCTCCTCCGCCGCTTGATGGCGAGGATGGCCATCAACGCGCAACCGCGCTCCGAAGTGCCCCTATATCACATAATACCAGACTTAAGCAAGAATATCGAAGAATTCCGTGGGGATGGACACGGAACTAGTGCGACGGAGTGGATTGCTAATCTTGAAGCAATGCAACAAATCCACAAGTGGCCCGATAATTACGTGCTGGAGACCGCCCGTATGCATCTTAAGGGTGGCGCGCGGGATTGGTACCGGGCCCGAGCTGACTCGTTACGGTCCTGGCCGTTGTTCAACGCGGCGTTCCGACAAACATTTTGCGTGCCGGAGAGCGCCTCGGTAAAGTGGCAAAAAATGGGGCGTCGAGTGCAAAACAACGGCGAACCACTGAGTGAGTACTTCCTACTAAGACGCGATTATGTATCGAACTGGGTCTCGACCTGAGAGACACGAAGGAGCAGATCCTCGAGGGATTATGGTCGCTTGAATTGTGCGTATCGCTATTATCGCGTCCCCATTATTCCATAGACGAGCTGTTGCACGACCTACTGGCGAACGCGCGTGCCCTGTCCTTACGATCGGCGCGAGTGAGGGCAGATCGGAAACATATTGCGCGTGAAAAATCCCGGCCGGCACGGTCAGTGAGTGCTCCGATGAGTAGTGCTCCCACGGCACTTAACGCGGTGAGTGCAACGACAATTAGAGCTCCGAGTGCGCCTATTTTGATGCGAGAAGTTCGCCCTCCGCAGCGTAACGGAGACGGTGAGCCCCGATGTTTTAATTGCGGAAGGTTCGGGCATATGTCGCGGGATTGCCCAGAGCCCCGAAAAACAGAAAAGTGCACCCGGTGCGGAGCGTTGGGACACACACAGAAACATTGTGGAGTAGAGCCCCGCGAGGCGCAAATGCGATCTCTGAACGAGGACTCAGCGGCGAGTACAGTGGACAAATACATAAAACAAGTAACGGTGGGTAAAAGTGTGGTGCGAGCTTTAATAGACCCCGGAAGTTCAGAGTGCACGATAAAAGCCACGCGAGTCCTTATGGACGGGTTGGAGCTCATCCCGACGGTGAGCGTCTTGAAACCCTTCGGTCCAGCGCATTACCGAGTTACATCTCCCGGAATGGTGCGGGCAGATGTATCAGTGGATGGTGTGCTTGTGCCCAATATACTGCTGCGTGTCGTCCCGGATGACACGCAACAATACGAGTCAATTATCGGGAGGTCCTTTACGGATCAGCCCTACGTCGACTATAGCAAAACGGGCAACAAACTGCGATTCCGTAGGAGCGAGAGCGGGGAGATTACTGCGATCGATCCGGACATTCCGACTCCTAGCTCATCTCTCAGGGCGATCGAAGAGTTGAGCTTGGCCCCTGCGGAAATCCACCTAATCAGCGTCGACAGTGGAACGGCAGAACACCAAGTGGCGGTGATCAACGGCAGGCTGGAACCAAGGACGCTGCCGGTGGGAAAGTACCTCCTGCGAGGCGAGGTAAAACCGTTGCCATGGGCTGCCGGAAGGACAACCGCAAGAAGGATCGTAGAGCCGGATCTCAACATTGGTGCCGAACAACCGAAAGAGGTAAAAATAGAGTTACTTGAAATTTTAAATAATTATCGAGACTGCGTGGCGACCGACGTCAACGAATTGGGCAAGGCGAAGACCATCGAGTTCGACATCCGAGAGAAACCCGGAGCTCGACCGGTCGTTGCGAAGCCGTATCGAGTAAGCGAGCGAGAGCGTGCGGAGATGCGAAGAATTCTAGGCGAGTGGCGTGAAGCCGGTATAGTTCAAGATACGGAGTCTCCATACGCAAGCCCCGTACTGCTCGTGAGGAAAAGGGATGGGTCCTCGAGGCTGGTCGTTGATTTTCGCAGGCTAAATAAACAAACAGAACGCATGCATTTTCCGCTTCCAAACTTGGACGACCACCTAGCGCTGATAAGAGACAGCAAACTTTTCATAACGCTGGATCTTGCGGAAGGATATTTGCAAATACCAATTAAGGAGGACGCGCGAAGGAAGACAGCGATAGTGACTCCTGACGAGACGGCGGAGTTCACGAGAATGGTCTTCGGGTTAATGAACGGTGCAGCCTACTTCTCGAAGGCGATACACAAGGCACTCGGCCCGCTGCGCGATAAAGTGGTTCTCTATTATCTTGATGATATCTTCATTCCAGGTAGGGACTGGACAGATTTGCGTGACCGATTGGTGGAAACGCTCCAGGCACTGCGAGGAGCGGAGTTTACTATCAATCTGAAGAAATGCCAGTTCCTAAAGACAAGGGTAGCCTATCTGGGACACATAATTGGAGAACGCAGCATCGAACCAGGTGATTCAAAGGTGCATGCGATCGCAGAATACTCGGAGCCAAGATCGACGACGGAAATACGCAGATTTCCGGGAATGGCAAGTTTTTTTCGGAAGTTTGTGCCTCAATTCGCCAAGAGTGCGGCGTCCTTACATGCCTTGCTGAAGGCGAATGCGGCGTACGACTGGGGCGTTGCGGAGCAGCGATTCTTCCAAGACATCAAGGTAGCACTGACGTCGAAGCCGACATTGCAGCTTTTTAACCCAGAAAGCGAAACACAACTACATACCGATGCGAGTGCCGAGGGCTTAGGCGCCCTTTTGCTTCAAAGGGGTCAGGTTGGGCCGTGGCAACTCGTCTACGTGATCAGTAGGCGTACGAGTGTTCCGGAGAGGAACTATCATTCGTCGAAATTTGAGCTCCTCGCGGTACTGTGGGCAGTGGGGCGGCTGAGGCACCTACTAATTAACTTATCGTTCCAGATCATTACCGATTGTCAGGCTTTGGTTCACCTGAGCACGACGCACACGACCAACACTCAAGTCGTACGATGGATAAGTACCTTGTCGGAATTCGATTTTTCGATTGAGCACCGACCGGGCATGCGGCTCGCGCATGCCGACGTCTTAAGCCGCGCTCCAGCACTGTCTTCGGCAACCGAAGACGTCCCCAGGAATGAGTGGAGCATAAGAACCCTGACGTCAGAGGCCGAAGAGGTGTTATTACATCAAGCTGCAGACGACGAAATGAAAGAGCGGATCGAGATCATGGCGAAAACTGCAGCGGAACGGAGCGATAGCGAGGCGGAGAAAATACGCGACTACCGCCTGCTCGACGGCGTTCTGTACAAGCGACGGGAAGGTCGCGACTTATTCGTGGCACCACGGTCCATGCGGAAAGGACTGATGGTTAGATACCACGATCTCCGGAGCCATCCCGGGATCGAGCGGACATACGCGACCCTGGCCAAGGATTTTTACTTTCCGGGAATGCGGCGCTATATACGCGGTCACGTACGCGCCTGTATCAAATGTGCTCTCGCTAAGGCCGAGCGCGGAAGGCCAAGGGGCGAGCTGCACCCGATACCCCCCGGTGAAAGACCTTTCGCCTTAATTCACGTGGACCATATGGGTCCGCTGATGACATCCACTTCCGGGAATAAATATATCCTGGTAATCGTGGACAACTTGACCAAATACGTCATTTTACAGGCTGCTCGAGACACGCGGACACGGGGAGTAGTCCGAACATTGGAAACCCTCGTCAACAACTTCGGAGCGCCACGGAGAATCGTGACGGATAGAGGCACGTGCTTCACCGCCAAACAGTTTGGCGAATTTTGCGAGAGGCACGGGATCCACCACACCCTAAATTCGCCGCGACACCCGCAGGCCAATGGTCAGGTGGAACGGACGAATAGTACGCTGGCAGCAGCCCTAACCGCGAGCCTGAAGGAGGCCGAGGGGAGGGATTGGGATCGGCGTCTCGCGAACGTACAACAGGACCTCAACGACATGTCAAACGCCTCCACGAAGAAGAGTCCGTTCGAGTTGGTGTACGGATACCCAGCGCGACGAAATGACGGGAAACTCAGGTCACTCCTGGAACCGGGAGAGACATACACCCCGCCTGCGGAGCTACAAGCAACCGCGAGAGAGTGTATACATCAGGCCCAACAGCGGATGAAGGACCGGTATGACAACCGACGGCTCAGGAACCCAGAGTTCGCCGTGGGCGACCTCGTGTTCATGAGCGCGGCAAGGGAAACGACTGGAGAGAGTCGAAAGTTGCAGCGGCGTTAAAGGGGACCGCTAACGATCAACCAGCGCCTACCGGGTGACACTTACCGCGTATCGGAGTTACGAGGCCACGGGGGACGGCGATATGCAACAACGGCTCACGCGTCCCAACTGCGAGGCTGGCGGCCTCATTGCGACGACCTGGACGAGGACCTCGAGTCATCCGGCGACGAGAATCAGGGCGAGGGAAGCGCGGACCATATTCCTAGGGAGGAATCAACCCAGGAGGTCCAGCGACTAGATCGCCCGCAGCGCAAAAAACGCGCCCCGACTCACCTTAAGGACTTCATCATCACCGCCTGACGCTCGAGGACGAGCGGATAGCAGGATGGTCGAGTGTTACCAACTGCGGGTACCGACTACCGAGCCGATCTGAGAATTGGAGTAGGATCAAGATAGGAGTAGGGAAGAACGATTAAAAGGGCTCGACCCGGCTCGACTCGCTCTCGAACCCCCTGCGATTGCGAAGAGCGAACATTGCGAATTAGAAGCATATTGAACCTGAAAAATAATTACGGCCACGTGTGGAACGGCTTTGCGAATCCTTATACGAGGTTGCGGGGCGATCTGCGAGCCCTAGCGCCTTCGGTTGCGCGGAACACGCAATTAGAGAGAAATATTGCTCTTCATATTATAGTTTTCATATTGTAGCTTTCATATTTCATATTAACGTAAGGAACTTATTTCGGCGCCTCCTCCTTCATTCCTACGCGCAAATCGCCGACCATCGGACAATCGAGTGCTCCAAGCGAAGTATTCCGAGGACTCATAAAAGTACAGTTGAAACGGTTATAGAATATGTAAGCGCAAATAAATATCCGATTAAATTGTAATCTCGAAACAATAATAATACAGTAATATACAATAATCATACAGTTGCTTTGTGACACAAGAAACTAGTCAGTGATTGCGAGCCTTACGTGTGCCCGTATTAGCAGAAAACGGAACAGTGATTTTCATTAATTAGTGACGAATTATTGCAATTAATAATTAACATTTGTTATTATATTCGCCATTATCACCATGAACGGCTGGTAGTCGAAAAATACAACATTTATTTCCTTTAAACTTTTTTTGTATCTCAACCCGTTCACAAGCTATGGAAAGAACCAAGTTTTTAACGGTACGTTGACCCCTTAAGAAGCCATTCCGCTAAATTGAGAAAATTTGTTTCGACTATTTTTACTGATTGAACTTTCATTGTAGTCCACTTTTATTTCTACGAATCTTCGTCCATGCCGCACCGTAAGAAATTTTGAACGTTTACCTTTCGGGAGGGGGACGGTTGGGAGAAGGGGGCGGGGAGTAGAATTTGCGAATATGCAATCGCATCATGAAACAAACTTATATTGACGTGGATTTAATCCGGAATGGCAAAAGGGTAGCTGATTATTCGATGCTTTCGTCTAAACAAAATAAAAGGGCAGTTTGAACCCCTTAATTAAGAGATATCGGAAAACCAAAAAATTCGTAGCCCCTCCTTGTTCAGCCATCTATGTATGCAAATTTACATCCCAATCGGTTAAAAATTCTCGGAGAAAGATATGAAAAAATTGCATTTTTGAAATAAACAATATGAAATTTGTTGTTTTCTGCACCGTTCTCATTTCCAACGTATAGTATACGAAAAAGAAATGTTGTTGCGATTGGATTTTTTTCATATCTCGTATCGTTAAAGAGTTATCGATGAAAAACAAAAATCATCCGTATTTTCAAGGGTGCGTTTCACCCCTTAAAAATTGGGTTCCGCAGACATAAAAAAATACGTATGGCCTATTTTTATCTGGTTTACAAACATGCCGAATTTCATCGAAATCGGACAAAGGGGACACCTCGAGACTCTTCCTTGTCAGTCATATTCCAGGACTGTACGAAACGGATTTATGTACGTATGAAAGGACACGATAGCTTCGAATTTCGAATGCGAATGGGATGCATACTGTCTCGAAAACCCTATATATAAACATTCCACGGTGATGGAAAATTGTGTAGAAACACTTTCACTATTACTATATAGGACGCGGTTCCAGGAATGGAAAAAATAGACCCGAACATTCCAACATGTATATTCTCCGCAGTAATACATTAGGACCTGATTTTATCGGCCGCAACATCAATAATGAAAAAAAAAAACAAACCAAGCCGGGCAATGCTTCTTGTTTATGTAAGAGCTGGCTGAAGACCTGGAACACAACAATAATTGGTCATTTTCGCATGAAAATATCCTGAAACACGCCAATATATCATACATTTTATTTTCTACTACCTTCTAGTACCTTCTTATGCATCGAACACTAGATAATAGTAAAGAAAATCATCAATTTCGGGCAAACTTAATATAACTTCACAACTTCGAAAACCCCGCAGAGCTGAAATAGTTTTTCTCTTCTTCAACTTACACTCATCAGTTACCAGAATATTTTTTGGTATTTGCGGTCGTCCTCGAAAGGTGCCGCGTTCCAATAATAGCTTAGAACATACAGTTACCATTGAGGCCTTGTACCACATGCCAGCGAATTTCGACGCGACGTCCCGTCAGGGCGGTAGTTCAAAGCTTGCAGTTTTTAGCTCTGAGCCGTCGCTTACTACTGCCGGATGGCGCAGCGCTCGTTTTCTATAAGGCCTCAATATCTCGCGCTACGTCGAAGAGCGAGCCCCGAGAGGCGAAGATTGTTGCGTGCGCATGTGTGTGTATACTCGTATTCGCTGCGCCGGCCGCGTGCAGCACACACACACACATACGCACACGCACGCACACACATACACACACGCGCACACACACACGCGCGCGCGCACGCGTGTGTGTGTATGTGTGTTTTCGTTACAACCGAACCGCGTATAAGAAGGTCACTTCATTCTGCACGCGGCCGGCGCAGCGAATACGAGTCTACACACACATGCGCGCGCAGCAATCTTCGCCTATCGGGGCTCGCTCTTCGACGGAGCGCGAGATATTGAGGCCTTATCGAAAACGAGCGCTGCGCCATCCAGCAGTAGTAAGCGACGGCTCATAGCTAAAAACTGCGAGCTTTGAACTACCGCCGTGACGGGATGCCGCGTCAAAATTCGCTGGCATGTGGTACATGGCCTCAATGTTAACTGTATGTTCTAAGCTATTATTGGAACGCGGCACCTTCAGAGGAGGACCGCAAATACCAAAAAATATTCTGGTAACTGACGAGTGGACATTTTTTCCTATTACGGTTTCAGCTACTCAATCGGCCGGAATCGTGTCAGCAGTGGAGGAACTCTTTTTTGGCATCTCCGAAGGCAGCGCATAAGTCGCTTGGATCTCGATATTTTTCTATAAACAAATTATGTAATATAGGTCAAATATAGCCAAATATATTCTTGATTTTCCGAAACATTTAGTTTGGTACTTTTCTTCCAAACAATTCCCGAAAATCACCCAAATTTTCAGCGTTCACACTGGTATAGCCCCTTAAAACCTGGAATGGCACATTTGGTTATTTTTTTTCTGTTGAATGTCCTCGAACGAGCGCCGGTCCCTAGACTGTAGTTGCGTGTCATTATAATCTGCATCAATATATATTAATATATTATATCAATTTATTATGAAATTATCAATTATTATTATTTATCAATTAATGAATAATAAAAGAGAAAAAACAAGGCTGAAAAGATTCTATAATATATATAGACACTTCCTATGCTCTCGATTCGGTTTTCTATTTTTTTTTATTATATGAACACGTCATTAATGGGAGGGTTCAGGACAATAAAAAATGAAAAAAAAACGCAGTTCTGTCGGGGAAGAAAAAATCGTGTCGCGTGTTCCAGAATATTACTCGTAAAAGGTATTGGAAACATTGCAGACCACGTGAAGCGTCCATAAGAAATATAAAAGCTGTTCTCGGCTTGTTTTCTTTTTTACTGTATTATTAATATCTATACACCTCAGAAAACGCGCATTCTGAAAAATATAGAATTGTATTCATCCTCAAATCGCGGAAGAAAACAATTCGTTTTTTTTTAAATATCGCGGGACAGGCCGTAGTATCAAACTTCATCATTTGCCACTAATCATAAGAGATGATAAACAGTTGAACGCTGACGAATGATAAAAGAACAATGCAATGAGCCTCGGAAAGCTTCGTTATTATATACAGAAGCTTTCTGTGGCTTGCGGTCTCCTTTTTCCTTTGGCGTTCAAGAAAAATGTTGACTTTTATGTCTTATTTAATGCTTAAGTTCCGTCTTGGAAGATATCTTTCGGTACGTTCACAAACATGCTCCAGTCCCGAAATGTACTGTTTCATACATATTATTGAAGATTCCATTGTACGGGGCTTGCCACTTATACATTCCCCACTATATTTCACCGTCTCATTCGCACCTTGCGGCCACAGCCGACTCCCCTCTCTATATCGCATTCACCATGACGTTTTTGACATGGGTATAGGGAAACTATGTAAAAAACCTATACCAATGAGGCCGGTTCACTTACCAGTGTTGGAGCTAGTTGCGTTTCGTCGACAAATAAATCACGGGCTACAGTCATCCACACCCACATACACGTACCGGTCTATGTGCGTGACATCCATGGAGAACTGATTCTACGTCACACCCGTATTATTTTTCTCCGAAACTACAAGACTGAAATTCGAGCTCGTGACCGCCCGATGTTCTGGTTCAGAGGAAAGCAGGCTAACCACTAGACCAGGTTCTGTTTCGCACATGTTTTTAATTATGCTGGGGTCTATGGACATACGACGTGATAAATGAGCTGGAACCAACCCGACCGTTCTATTAATGTCATACGGCAATGTATTACAGATACTGCGTGTCCCGATAACAGCGGAAAAAGTACTAGTGGCAGTTTCCGGGATCAGCGTTACGGTATATTTAGAAAAGGTGTTACAGATACATTTTCGGACTGAAGAGGTACCTAGAGGTATCCACCAAGGCCCTAGAAATATTCCCTGACATGCACAGCAGCCTTGTTCAGCGTATCTGCAGAGTCAGAGTGGGATCAGTGGCTCATTTTTTCAGAGGTCTATAGCTGCCTAACCGTTCACACAATCTCAATGAAACCTTGACTAAACGTGAGATGTGTCCAATGGCTTAATTTTGTTGAAAGACACTGAACGGCCTCACTCAATACATATTGAGATAATGACCATTTATAAAAAAATGGAATTTGATACGCTCCGTACTTGAGGGTGTACATAGTGAAACATGCCGAATTACTCAGACAAATAATATTTTTAAACCCAGCAAAATTTGAAGAAAATTACCCTGATCCACTGTATACTTGCAGGTAATAGAGTGCTTGTCTCTATACAATGGGGAGTATTGCACAGTAAACTATTGAAAAATTAATTTAAAAAATGACAGCATATTATGAGATCAATCACAATCATTTATTGAATATTAATCGACAATGAGTACCTAGCTAATGCGGTAGTACCAGTATCTATCTACATCACAATGCGAAAATATTTATAATATGACTTACCTCTGTGTACCTCGAAAAATTGAGCCACTGTGTACCGACGCTCTCTTTTTTCTAAAATGGGTACTGACAAGTTTCTATTTTTATTGGGTTAACAAACAAAATGCTAAAATACCGCAATATAACTGTCCACTCCAAGCCAAAAGTTTGGGTATACCCCACGAAACTGCGAGCCGCACTAAAAGTTCGATAACTTAGGGAAAAATAAAGATAATCGATCTTCCAAAGCGGCATTTTAAAAGGGACAAATCAGGATTCATTTCGCTCTTTAGAACCATTTTTGCGATTTTTTTACCCCGGTGACCCGGTTTGAAAATGGCCGTTTTTTACTTTTTGTTGGCTGTTTTCAATCGGTTACACAGCTTCTAGAAATTATTTCGTTGATATTTTTTTAGAATATCCTTGGAACAATAACCAATAGCTTCAATTTAATTTTATTGAAAATTTCGTGAGATTTTTTTTGATGGAGTTATGATTGTTTTTACCTAAAAACGACCATTTACAAAAAAAGCCGCGCAACTAAAAAACTTTGAGGTTTAAATAAAATTGTCAAGAAGGAAAAAAGTTGCGTACAATCATGCTAAATTGACTAGAACTTTTTCAAAACTTTCCTTCGAATTTTTTTTCTTCACTATTTTGGGCCGAGCCTCTAATAATGTAAGTGGCTCAAACTCGTAGATTATTGAGTTTGTTTGACTTTGTCATTTGACAGAAGACTGTCCGGTACAGAGTCCTCCACTCTAGAGTCTCTCTAGTCCTTTAGAGTCCAAAGTACAGTCCTCTGTCAAATGTAAACTTTCTTTGCTCTAGCGTCTCTCTACCTATAGTAAGAAAGAAAAACAACATTTTTGGAGTAAGATGTGTATCCTGCGTATATTCTCGGAGGGCATTGTTCTTTTCGCTTGCCAGTTTTGCGAATTCTTCGAACGGGTACGCAAAATAATGTTTACTGCCGTGAATTTCGAAATCGGAGAAAATGGCAAGAAAAAATGAAATTAAATTGGATAAACGCGGAGCTGTTATCGCGTTGCGTGGTAATGGTTTATCGAACAGGCAAATTGCCAAGCAAACCGGCATTTCTTTGAATTGCGTGCAAACGACGATCGCCCAGTTAAAAAAGACCCGATCTCACGTCGATCGTCATCGTCCAGGACGGCCGAAAGTAACAACAAAATCGGATGACAAAAATACGAGGTGTGACAATTAAGTAATGAGACTGATTTTATTGCCGCGCTCGTGGTAACACTGCGACCTTGAAATTTGTACGGTGTGTAGCGGCATCCTTCCCCTCTCCAACGATATGTTTACGGTCTCTCTAGTTGCAGTAGTTAGTCCGCTGTGTCGCGTTAAGTAAACATGTGTTGTTAGTGCACGTCACGAAAATGGAGAAGCTAAATTTAGAGCAACGCGTCGCGATAAAATTTTGTGCTAAATCGGGCGAAACCGCTAAGGAAACGTATTCCAAAATATTGAAGGTGTATGGTAGTGTTTCTCTTAGACGTGCCCAGGTGTTTCGATGGCACAAGCAGTTCAAGGAGGGCCGTGAGAGCGTGGAAGACGAAGCGCGAGCAGGGAGACCAGTCGAAGTGCGAACCGACGCAAATGCGCAGCGCGTGCGCTCCCTAATCCGCGAAGATCGTCGTCTGACGGTTCGAATGTTGTCGTCTGAACTCGGTATGAACCGTGAAACCGTTTGACAGATTCTAACGAACGATTTCGGGATGAGAAAGCTGTGTGCGAAGATGGTCCCGAAGAACCTTTCTGCTGAGCAAAAACAGCATCGAATGGCTGTCGCAGAAGACTGTCTGGAGCAAGTTGAAAATGATCCCACGCTGCTTGATCGAGTTATTACAGGTGATAAGAGTTGGTTCTTTCAATATGACCCGGAAACCAAGCGTCAAAGTTCGCAGTGGCTGTCTCCGAACGCCCCTCGTCCGAAAAAAGCTCGCATGAGCAAGTCGAAGGTGAAAACCATGATCATTACCTTCTTCGACAGCCGCGGAATCGTCCACAAAGAATTCGTACCACCTGGGCAGACCGTAAATCAACATTTCTACCGCGAGGTTCTCGAAAGATTACGAAAACGAGTTCTCAGGGTGCGTCCAGACATCGCAAAGACTTGGATCCTTCATCACGACAATGCGCCGCGTCACACAGCCCTCAGTGTTTCGCAGTATTTGACCTCCAAAGAGATCACCGTGTTGCAGCAGCCGCCTTATTCGCCTGATATGTCCCCGTGTGACTTCACCCTATTCCCCAGAGTAAAATCGGTGGTCAAAGGAACCCATTTTGAGTCGATTGAGGCGATCCAAGCGGCCGTGACGAGGGTACTCATGGACATTCCAGTTGAAGCGTTCCAGAAATATTACCAAGCGTGGAAAAATCGATGGGCTCGGTGTACAGCTGCCCAAGGGGAGTACTTCGAAGGGGATGGAGCAGTTGTTGAATAATTTTTAAATATACGGCTTTTATAACGTCAGTCTCATTACTTAATTGTCACACCTCGTATATTTAAGAAAAAAGAATATCTCCGGTATCATTGACTACAGTGAAACGTCGTCTCATTAGCGCTGGACTGAGAGGTTGCGTCGCAGTGAAGAAACCGTTGTTGCGTCCGGTAAACAAAAAAAAAACGCTATACCTGGGCTCTGGAACACAACAAATGGACGGCTAATCAATGGCGAAATGTGCTCTCAAGTTTTTGACTTTTGGAAATCGTCGACGAATTTTCGCGAGGAAAAACCCCTCCGAGAAAATGACACTGCAGTCCTTAGCGTCCACCGTCCAACACGGCGGTGGATCCATCATGGTATGGAAATACTTCTCTGGCCATGGTACAGTATCATGAGCAAAGAGAATTATTAAAAAATTCTCGTGAACCACGCGATTCCGTCTGGTCTCCGAACGATCGGTCCGGGCTTCACCATGCAGCAGGATAATGATCCAAAGCATACATCTCGCCTCTGCAAACAATATTTGGAGCAAAAGGCAAGAAATCGCGTCATTGTAAACATGGTGTGGCCGCCACAATGGCCAGATCTGAATCCGATCAAACTGCTTTGGGAACAGCTCGATCGAAAAATACGGATAACCTGCCCCACATCTGCCGAAGATTTGTGGAGTAAATTGCAAGAGGCATGGTTTTCCCTGGAGCAGGAGACATCGATAAACTTATCGACAGAATGCCGCGACTCGTTAATGCGGTGCTGAAAGCAAAAGGCGGCTTTTTCGACGAGAAATTCGTTTCAACAAAGTAAGACAATTAATATAAATTCATTTTACTTTCTCGTTTTTTTTACAAATTTTCAAATTTCGACCAAAAAAAATGTGGCAACTTTTTTTTAAACATTATGAAAGGCTCAAAATGTTCAAATAAGAAGATTTTCTCCCGTGATAATTGAGCTCAAACTCAATAATCTACAAGTTTGAGCCACTTCAATTAATAGAGGCTCAACCCAAAATAGTGAGAAAAAAAATTTCGAAGGAAGGTTTTGCTACAATTCTAGTCGATTCAGCATGGTTGTACGCAACTTTTTTCTTTCTTGACAATTTTATTTAAACCTCAATGTTTTTGAGTTGCGCTGCCTTTTTTGAAAAAGGTCGTTTTTAGGTAAAAATAATCATAACTCCCGAAAAAAAAATCGCAGGAAATTTTATAAAAAAGGAAATTCAAGCTATTGATTACGGTTTCAAGTATATTAAAAACAAATTAACGAAATTTTTTTCTAGAAGCCGTGCAATCGATTAAAAACAGCCTGAAAAGTAAAAAAAACGGCAATTTTCAAACCGGTGCACCGGGCTAAAAAAAATCGCAAATTTTTTTCTAAAAAACATCGACAGGTTCAAACCTATTGGCATCCGAGAGCGGTTTTAATGTAAAAAAGACGCAGATATATACATGTCCACTTCTGAGAAACAGAAAAGGTTCAGTCTACACACTGTTGCCACTGTTCCGACTTTGACCTTCCTTAAGGTAGTACTAGCGGATTGACTAGTCAACAGAAAATCTATAAATTATCCAATCTGAAAAAAGCAAAATATAATGTATTTGGGTACAATAATAAACATGATACAGAAAAATATTATTTGAGAAGTGCATGTGATAACTATTTGTATTGCAGTTTGGTAAGTGAAGTAAAATCGCAATCAGATTTGACTTGATTTGTTACAGGCCGCCATTTCATAATTCTGGGAATATCCGTGGCAGCGCTTTGCTTAGGTGCTTTTAATACCTGTCAAGCATGTGTTTGTTTACCGTATGTGTAATCGTGTGTAGTGGTGTATGTGTAACGTGCATATTGTAAGAAGAGAGATGACAGACGTGGCTAGCGAACGCAAAAATAAGTCCATTGAATCTCTGATATCTACTTGAACATTGAAGGACATTGCCGAATGACTTTATTAGAACCTCTGGGTCGCTCCAGTCCATTTATCATGATATGTGGCCTGAGACCCGAATCAGTACATTTTGAGACTGGATAATTTTGCGGACGAAACAAGAGGTATTTGTAATGTCTTTCCGAAATATTCTATAACGCCTGTCGCGGAAACTGCCAACTAGGACTTTTTGGCAGTTTTCGGGACACCCAGTTTCTATAGCACGTTATCGCCCAGGGTATTGGTGAATAACTTTCTCATGACCATAAGGTGGATTCCAGCCTATACGTCACGTCGCATATCCCGACATCTGAGCATATTTCAGAATATATCGGATGTTTCATAATAAGGGACCCACCCGGAACTGGCGGGTTCAGGCGGTACCCCGAGTAAAGCTGCCAAGGCGTTTTTTTTCCGTCGAATAGTTTTTAACGAGAGCGAATAGAATTTCGGCGTTCGACTGATTGTTGTAGGGCTGAAGCCTGCCCTTAGCGACGACGCTACTCGAGTGCCGACTCTGAGAGCGAGACGCGTAGCAGTCAGCGCGCATGGCAGCTAGGCATTTGTCTCACTTGTCCGGCCAGTTTGACGGTTTGTGTATCGTCTGCTATTATTTTCTGTCATCTTGGGTACGCAAGTTCAGAGCGTGCGTTTGACAGGTAACGGGCGCTCTGAACTTGCAAGGTATGGAGCCTAGATACCAGGAGGTTCAGCGGCAATGCAAAGGCGCTGAAAAAAGCGTCCCCGAAAATGTCCCGAAGTGATGGCGCTGGGGTGCAGCGGCACCTACATATATAGTAATATATTGGTCAACGAGGTGAAAGTGATCGGATGAGTTTCTAACCTCACGACAAACCCATCGTAACATCAAATATCGAAATATCCGCCAATTCATAATTTCCTCATGACGGTTCGGAAAAAAAAACGCAAAAGCGAGAAAAGATCTCAAACTCAAACTCAAAATGGCGGCGATACAGCCCATCTAGAAAAACGTGTTTTTTACATATAGCTTCACGGGAGAACGGTTTTCTCGTAAAATATAAGACCTGAAACAAAAACCAAAAAAATTATAATTTATATATTATTAGCTATGAGACAACCTAGAAATTTGCTTTCAAATTTTGCCAAAATAGCGCACTTTGAAGGAAATAAATCGATTTTAATGCCAAAAAAGCAGTAAATTGTTTATAAAAAGAAGTTAACATTTAATCAAAAAACGGCTACGTACTCCCATAAAGAATATAGTTGTGAAGCTGCTATCAAAATTTCAAATCGATGCATGCAAAGGTGGTCGTGTAATCCGTCTTCCGAGATCGAAAAAAGTGGTTTCGAGAAAAACGCGTTTAAAGTTGTACGAGCAACTCAGCGCGCGCTCCAAGGCGCTACGGCCAAATCGATAATTGAACCTTTAAATTTAAAAAATTGCTACAGGACTAATTGCATATTGTGTTTATGACACCAAAGTATTTTTAGGAAAGAAAACGTCTTTCCAAAGTCCTAGAGTGGTGTTATCCCTTAACACTAAAGTAGTATAACTGTGACAGTTCTAACTCAAGTCCTTTGAGGGGGGCGGGGGGGGTGCGGGGCGGGGGGTTCATGCGCGGCGAGGTATGACGTCCCGCGGGGAGGGGGACTCGGCGGAGTGGCTGACGTCACGCGGGAAGGGGGAAATCGTTGGAGCGGAGGAGGGGGGTATATATCGATTATCGATTAATTGATCATCGATTATTGATCTTTATTTAAAATTTATTGTTGATTTATTTTGTCTTATATTGTTTACTTCATGGATTTTATTATTTAGCGGCTGTCGCCAGAGAGCCAAGTTGGTTGACCCGTGTCGTTGAGAGAAGCGATCGGATTACACGTATGCATGAGAGAGAGCGAGAATGAGAGATGGAACGACCGCATTGCATGCATGTGAGATAGAGCGAGATATACATTTAACTTCAGACATTCACCGACTAAAGCAGTTGGGTTTGTTTGGGTGAAATCCCAAACAAACCCAAACAAACCCACGAAAGGTCTTCGAACATCTATTGAACGCTTTCGAACTTCTCCGAACGTCTCTTGAACGTCTCACGAACGTCTCTTGAACGTCTCATGAACGTCTCACGAACGTCTCCGAACATCTCATGAACGTCTCATAAACGTCTCCGAACGTCTCTCGAACGTCTCCGAACGTCTCACGAACGTCTCATGAACGTCTCACGAACGTCTCCGAACGTCTCACGAACGTCTCTTGAACGTCTCATGAACGTCTCACGAACGTCTCCGAACGTCTCACGAACGTCTCTTGAACGTCTCACGAACGTCTCCGAACGTCTCCGAATGTCTCATGAACGTCTCACGAACGTCTCCGAACATCTCATGAACGTCTCATGAACGTCTCCGAAAGTCTCCGAACGTCTCATGAGGGTCTCTCGAACGTCTCCGAACGTCTCATGAACGTCTCCGAACGTCTCTTGAACGTCTCACGAACGTCTCCGAACATCTCATGAACGTCTCATGAACGTCTCCGAACGTCTCTCGACCGTCTCCGACCGTCTCATGAACGTCTCCGAACGTCTCATGAACGTCTGTTGAACGTCTCCGAACGTCTCACGAACGTCTTACGAACGTCTCTTGAACGTCTCTTGAACGTGTCACGAACGTCTCTTGAACGTGTCACGAACGTCTCCGAACGTCTCCACACGTCTCACGAACATCTCTTGAACGTCTCACGAACGTCTCCGAACGTCTCACGAACGTCTCCGAACGTCTCACGAACATTTCCGAACGTCTCACGAACGTCTCTTGTACATCTCTTGAACGTCTCATGAACGTCTCACGAACGTCTCTCGAACGTCTCACGAACGTCTCCGAACGCCTCCGAACGTCTCACGAACGTCTCACGATCGTCTCATGAACGTCTCACGAACGTCTCTTGAACGTTCGAGAGCAATATTTTATACAACTGTGTAATCTCATAACAAATAATGTAACAAAGAAAGGGGTGAGGAGAATAAAAAAATCACATAATGTCACATTTCGTTTATTTGCATGAATCTTTATGATTCGTCCACCAATTAAACTATTTAAATACATTTTGCAATGCACAATTTTTTTCATGCTTTTCGCATCGTAGAATATACCTTACGCCTAATTTACTTAAGGTATCCATATCGCCAAAGTTATTGAAACGTCCAACGTTTCAATAACTAAATCATTTTTCATATTTAATATATCAGCTAACCATTCTCGTTTTTCATGGCCGTCAACATATACGACAGGATACACATCGTCTTCCGTTGGGCCCACAACTGCAGCCGTTATTAAACCTTGAGCCATGCTATATGGAACGTTTCCATAGGCCCACTTTAGACCATGGTGATTCCGAATCAGCCATGACGCTTCGTATCTCTCAGATTTTGTGAGAAGTCTCCATGGTATGATACTCGCGAAAATGCAATGAGAGAGTACGGTTCCCACTCTCAGAATCGCTACTTCCTTCACGACAAAGTTTCTCCCAACAATGAATCCTTGTAGATCGACAAATGTAGGTACAGACATAACGAAGATGTATTGGCTCGATCAAGTCGATAGCAAGATTAATTGATGATTGACGTCAATATTTATGAAACTCGTCTTTAACTTATTTATTCATTGAGCGGGGGTTAATTGCTGATCTATACAATTTTACGAACCATGTTTGTCAATGGACAATATTCAACAACGCGATCGTGCAAGATCAAACAATAGGCTGCAGTATTTGGTGGCAAATCTTCCTTACATTCAAACTCTATTCGTACGTCCTCGGTAGCATTTTTCACAGACTCGTTCTGGCGCGAACAATCGATAACCGTGAGAGGGCCGTTATATTGAAACTTTGCGATAGTGAGCAAAGAATTATCACTATTGCAGTCGTAATAAGATTTACGAAATCGAAAGTACAGATTGAACAAAATGGCGAATCTGTTTTTGGCAAAGTCCAAATTAAAATCATCGTAAGGATAGGATTCCGAGTTGAGAAAAAGTTTAACATTGGCGAGTTTGCAGTCGTCGAATAATGTAATGTCCTTTGCCATAGATTTGTTTTGCCAGTCTGCAACGCAAATATTACATATCTTGGTTTCTCTAGCTGGGAGGCAGCTTTTACAGTCCATGAATGTTTCGTTGTGCTTTGAAGCAGTGGATACTCGTATAGATCCCAAGAGCGAAAGCTCATATTCAAGTATCGCCCACTTTCCAATGTTTGAAGTAATGACAATTTAGTTATCTCATTTAATATTACGTGAGGCATACGCCATTGTTTCTTGAGCAATTCAACGTCTGCCTCTACTAATGGATGCTGACCGAATACGCAGTTGTTATCATTCTGTGAACGTATCAGAATTAGCTCATGACGAGCATTGATAACAACGCGCTTGTAATCTTCGCAGATTCCGAGCAATATGTTGAGAGGTAAGGCGAGCATTGATAACAACGCGCTTGTAATCTTCGCAGATTCCGAGCAATATGTTGAGAGGTAAATAAAAATTGAATTATGTTCGCCCATTATTATGTGTTACATCCCACGCAGCATTTTTCAAAGCATGACTCCTCTCAGGACTTAGGGAGATGTAGTTTTTAATCGTGATTGTTATTCCAACGTTTCGATTGCGATCAATCTCCACACCATCGAGCTCATAACGAACTTCATCGGGAAGGGGAAGCCGCTGTCGACGAGTGTTTTGTGGGGGCGGGGGTCAGGTAGTGGTGAGTGAACGTTGAAAACCCATAAATCTCCTAATTTCTCATAGGCATAAAAAAAGATTAGCATCGATGCAATGTTTTTCTTTCTACACTATTTAGTTTGTGTGAAAATAAAACTAACACACACGATGTGTACGTGTAATGGCCATATATGGGTAGGAAAATTTCGTTAATTTGAAGCGATACATGAAGGGGACACCTTTTCAAAGCCGTTTATTTATGTGATGCAGGTGTGATGCGCTTGGTTTCGTTTAAGAAATCTTTAAAATGTTTGTATGCGTGTTCACTCCTGTCACGACTCTCGCCGACACCCGAGACAGGCCCTGACAAGTCGGGATTTCTTAAAAAAAACTATAAACTTTAGAGATCTATCGTCAACGGGTTTTTGACCCCAGATGGGCCACCGGAGCACAGCTGCACTCGGGACGAAAAATGTTTCGATGTACCGAGGACTTGTTTTCATTTCGAAATATAACGTCGAGATGTTCAGATGTGCGAGTATGTACGCAGTGCATCCGGCCAAGCACCCCCTGGACTTGACCAAAAACGAGCTCGAACAGGTTCCAAAGGTCTTGCTCCTAAAATATTGGGGTGAATATGTTGGCTTATTGTGGGATCGTTTGCCAGAACATCATCGGAACGATAGTGAAGTGATATCATATCTTCCATGCATGGAGCATTATAATACACCACAGATGAAAGATCGCATCGATCGCCCCCCACCTCAACGTCGGGAATGTGAAAAATGCTGTAGAAATTTTCCACGTATGGGGTTCTTCAAACGTGTTTGAACACCTTATCGATGTACGCGAATTATCGGCATGATTTTATACCAATTTTTTAACCTCGTCGCCGATTGGATTGTACTCGACAATACGATCATGGAGGATCATGCAGTATGCTGAAGTTTGTGGCGGAATATTATTTTTCAATTCAAACTCAAGGCGCACGTCAACAGGGCCGGACTTGAGAGAATCATTTTCCTGATAATTCGCGTCCACGTCAGTCAACATGGAGCTTATCGTCGATGTACAGGGCTTCAAGAGACCCATCAACAAATTTGTCCTAAAGGAGATGTCCATCATCAAACTCCACGACAAGGATGCTGAACCGCTGACACTCGCCTTCGACGCACCATTTGCATGGGACTCTTTACCGGCCAAGTATAAAATGACAAACAAGTGGTTGGAACGCCATTTCCATGGAATCCGATGGGAACAAAGCGGTATACCTTACGAGACAGCTAGAAAGACAATTCGAGAAATCTTGCAAGGAGCCCCTACCATCTATGCCAAGGGATTCGAGAAATGCGCATGGCTGTCAAGATTCACGGATCCTGCGACAATCGTCATCGACTTGGAGACTCTGGACTGTCCATCGTTGCAGAACTTGCCGAAAATCACAAACTCCAAATGCCCCCATCATTCCTTCAACACGAAATACAACTGCGCCCATGTGAATGTAAAATCGCTGAAAAGCTGGCTCTCTGTGTACGAAGCGTGAGCGAGGGATTTTTTTTAAATGAATAAAAACATTTCAATGAAAATATATACCATTTGTATTCTTCATTTATTCTACGACGAAAATTGCTTTGCATTTCTCCTTCTCATACATTTCGATAAAACAGTTTTTTTAAATACATTTTTACATAGTCAAACACTTAAAACGTTGAAAACGGTGGTCAGACGGCTGTGATCCGGACGGCTGTTCCACTCAACGATGCTGCACCAACGAATTTACTCTTTTCCACCATACTCAAAGACCATGGAACTTGACGCTGTTGTATTTTCCACAACTGCATGTAGAGTTGACTATTACGCGCCAGTTGCAGCATACTCTCGATGATGCGGACAGTCGGTCGACGATGGTGTTCCAACGAATATCGTCTTTTCCACCATGTGCGTGCTCAGACTTAGAAAAAGTTTATGCTGTTGTATTTTCCACCTTTGTATGTCATCCAGAGATTATGATCACGTGCCGCTTGCCGCATTCGCTCGAACATTTCCAAATCTTCATCGAAGGTCATCACAAGTTGCGCTGGTAAGAAGACAGCGAACTCATCCGCAATGTCCGCGATGTAGCGTTTCCCAAACTTGGTTTGGGAAACCAAGTTTCCCAACGTTTCCCAAACTTGGTTTGGGAAACGTTGAGGTGGGGGGCGGTCGATGCGATCTTTCATCTGTGGTGTATTATAATGCTCCATGCATGGAAGATATGATATCACTTCACTATCGTTCCGATGATGTTCTGGCAAACGATCCCACAATAAGCCAACATATTCACCCCAATATTTTAGGAGCAAGACCTTTGGAAGGTTCCAAAGGTCTTGCTCCTAAAATATTGGGGTGAATATCAAAAACGAGCTCGAACAGGTGTTCGAGCTCGTTTTTGGTCAAGTCCAGGGGGTGCTTGGCCGGATGCACTGCGTACATACTCGCACATCTGAACATCTCGACGTTATATTTCGAAATGAAAACGAGTCCTCGATACATCGAAACATTTTTTTCCCGAGTGCAGCTGTGCTCCGGTGGCCCATCTGGGGTCAAAAACCTGTTGACCATAGATCTCTAAAGTTTATAGTTATTTAAAGAAATCCCGACTTGTCAGGGCCTGTCTCGGGTGTCGGCGAGAGTCGTGACAGGAGTGGACACGCATACAAACATTTTAAAGATTTCGGAAACGAAACCAAGCGCATCACACCTGCATCACATAAATAAACGGCTTTGAAAAGGTGTCCCCTTCATGTATCGCTTCAAATTAACGAAATTTTCCTACCCATATATGGCCATTACACGTACACATCGTGTGTGTTAGTTTTATTTTCACACAAACTAAATAGTGTAGAAAGAAAAACATTGCATCGATGCTAATCTTTTTTTATGCCTATGATAAATTAGGAGATTTATGGGTTTTCAACGTTCACTCACCGCTACCTGACCCCCGCCCCCACAAAACACTCGTCGACAGCGGCTTCCCCTTCCCGATGAAGTTCGTTATGAGCTCGATGGTGTGGAGATTGATCGCAATCGAAACGTTGGAATAACAATCACGATTAAAAACTAGATCTCCCTAAGTCCTGAGAGGAGTCATGCTTTGAAAAATGCTGCGTGGGATGTAACACATAATAATGGGGGAACATAATTCAATTTTTATTTACCTCTCAACATGTTGCTCGGAATCTGCGAAGATTACAAGCGCGTTGTTATCAATGCTCACCTTACCTCTCAACATATTGCTCGGAATCTGCGAAGATTACAAGCGCGTTGTTATCAATGCTCGTCATGAGCTAATTCTGATACGTTCACGCAACGATAACAACTGCGTATTCGGTCAGCATCCATTAGTAGAGGCAGAAGTTGAATTGCTCAAGAAACAATGGCGTATGCCTCACGTAATATTAAATGAGATAACTAAATTGTCATTACTTCAAACATTGGAAAGTGGGCAATACTTGAATATGAGCTTTCGCTCTTGGGATCTATACGAGTATCCACTGCTTCAAAGCACAACGAAACATTCATGGACTGTAAAAGCTGCCTCCCAGCTAGAGAAACCAAGATATGTAATATTTGCGTTGCAGACTGGCAAAAAAAATCTATGGCAAAGGACATTACATTATTCGACGACTGCAAACTCGCCAATGTTAAACTTTTTCTCAACTCGGAATCCTATCCTTACGAAGATTTGTATTTGGACTTTGCCAAAAACAGATTCGCCATTTTGTTCAATCTGTACTTGCGATTTCGTAAATCTTATTACGACTGCAATAGTGATAATTTAATTACGAATACGCAGTTGTTATCATTGCGTGAACGTATCAGAATTAGCTCATGACGAGCATTGATAACAACGCGCTTGTAATCTTCGCAGATTCCGAGCAATATGTTGAGAGGTACGGCGAGCATTGATAACAACGCGCTTGTAACTCTATTAAAAATAGAGTTTGAATGTAAGGCAGATTTGCCACCAAATACTACAGCCTATTATTTGATCTTGCACGATCGCGTTGTTGAATATTGTCCATTGACAAACATGGTTCGTAAAATTGTATAGATCAGCAATTAACCCCCGCTCAATGAATAAATAATTTAAAGACGAGTTTCATAAATATTGACGTCAATCATCAATTAATCTTGCTATCGACTTGATCGAGCCAATACATCTTCGTTATGTCTGTACCTACATTTGTCGATCTACAAGGATTCATTGTTGGGAGAAACTTTGTCGTGAAGGAAGTAGCGATTCTGAGAGCGGGAAGTGTACTCTCTCATTGCATTTTCGCGAGTATCATACCATGGAGACTTCTCACAAAATCTGAGAGATACGAAGCGTCATGGCTGATTCGGAATCACCATGGTCTAAAGTGGGCCTATGGAAACGTTCCATATAGCATGGCTCAAGGTTTAATAACGGCTGCAGTTGTGGGCCCAACGGAAGACGATGTGTATCCTGTCGTATATGTTGACGGCCATGAAAAACGAGAATGGTTAGCTGATATATTAAATATGAAAAATGATTTAGTTATTGAAACGTTGGACGTGGACTTTGGCGATATGGATACCTTAAGTAAATTAGGCGTCAGGTATATTCTACGATGCGAAAAGCATGAAAAAAATTGTGCATTGCAAAATGTATTTAAATAGTTTAATTGGTGGACGAATCATAAAGATTCATGCAAATAAACGAAATGTGACATTATGTGATTTTTTTATTCTCCTCACCCCTTTCTTTGTTACATTATCTGTTATGAGATTACACAGTTGTATAAAATATTGCTCTTGAACGTTCAAGAGACGTTCGTGAGACGTTCATGAGACGATCGTGAGACGTTCGTGAGACGTTCGGAGGCGTTCGGAGACGTTCGTGAGACGTTCGAGAGATGTTCGTGAGACGTTCGTGAGACGTTCATGAGACGTTCAAGAGATGTACAAGAGCCGTTCGTGAGACGTTCGGAAATGTTCGTGAGACGTTCGGAGACGTTCGTGAGACGTTAAAGAGACGTTTGTGAGACGTTCAAGAGACGTTCGGAGACGTTCGAGACGTTCGAGAGACCTTCGGAGACGTTCAAGAGACGTACGGAGACGTTCATGAGACGTTCATGAGACGTTCGGAGACGTTCGTGAGACGTTCAAGAGATGTTCGTGAGACGTGTGGAGACGTTCGTGAGACGTTCAAGAGACGTTCGGAGACGTTCGAGAGACGTTCATGAGACGTCCGGAGACGTTCAAGAGACGTTCGGAGACGTTCAAGAGACGTTCGTGAGACGTTCGAAGACGTTCGGAGACGTTCGTGAGACGTTCATGAGATGTTCGGAGACGTTCGTGAGACGTTCATGAGACGTTCGGAGACGTTCGTGAGACGTTCGGAGACGTTCGTGAGACGTTCAAGAAACGTTCGTGAGACGTTCGAGAGACGTTCGTGAGACGTTCGGAGACGTTTATGAGACGTTCATGAGATGTTCGGAGACATTCGTGAGACGTTCGTGAGACGTTCAAGAGACGTTAGTGAAACGTTCGGAGACGTTCGTGAGACGTTCATGAGACGTTCAAGAGACGTTCGTGAGACGTTCGGAGACGTTCGTGAGACGTTCATGAGACGTTCGTGAGACGTTCGGAGACGTTCGAGAGACGTTCGGAGACGTTCATGAGACGTTCATGAGACGTTCATGAGATGTTCGGAGACGTTCGTGAGACGTTCATGAGACGTTCGGAGACGTTCGTGAGACGTTCGGAGACGTTCGTGAGACGTTCAAGAGACGTTCGTGAGACGTTCGGAGACGTTCATGAGACGTTCGGAGACGTTCGTGAGACGTTCGGAGACGTTCGTGAGACGTTCGGAGACGTTCGTGAGACGTTCGGAGACGTTCGGAGACGTTCATGAGACGTTCGGAGACGTTCGAGAGACGTTCATGAGACGTTCGGAGACATTCGTAAGACGTTCAAGAGACGTTCGGAGACGTTCGAGAGACGTTCATGAGACGTTCGGAGACATTCGTGAGACGTTCAAGAGACGTTCGTGAGACGTTCATGAGACGTTCGGAGACGTTCGTGAGACGTTCAACAGACGTTCATGAGACGTTCGGAGACGTTCGTGAGACGTTCGGAGACGTTCATGAGACGTTCATGAGACGTTCGGAGACGTTCGTGAGATGTTCGGAGATGTTCGAAGACGTTCATGAGACGTTCGGAGACATTCGGAGACGTTCGTGAGACGTTCAAGAGACATTCGTGAGACGTTCGGAGACGTTCATGAGACGTTCGGAGACGTTCGAGAGACGTTCATGAGACGTTCGGAGACATTCGTGAGACGTTCAAGAGACGTTCGGAGACGTTCGTGAGACGTTCATGAGACGTTCAAGAGACGTTCGTGAGACGTTCAAGAGACGTTCGGAGACATTCGAAAGCGCTCAATAGATGTTCGAAGACCTTTCGTGGGTTTGTTTGGGTTTGTTTGGGATTTCACCCAAACAAACCCAACTGCTTTAGTCGGTGAATGTCTGAAGTTAAATGTATATCTCGCTCTATCTCACATGCATGCGATGCGGTCGCTCCATCTCTCATTCTCGCTCTCTCTCATGCATACGTGTAATCCGATCGCTTCTCTCAACGACACGGGTCAACCAACTTGGCTCTCTGGCGACAGTCGCTAAATAATAAAATCCATGAAGTAAACAATATAAGACAAAATAAATCAACAATAAGTTTTAAATAAAGATCAATAATCGACGATCAATTAATCGATAATCGATATATACCCCCCTCCTCCGCTCCAACGATTTCCCCCTTCCCGCGTGACGTCAGCCACTCCGCCGAGTCCCCCTCCCCGCGTGACGTCATACCTAGCCCCGCGTGAACCCTCCGCCCCGCACCCCCCCCCCCCCCCCTCAGAGGACCTGGGTTAGAACTGTCACAGTTATACTACTCACTAATGAGGGTTAGGTACATCATCTGTGATCTGTCTTAGATCGCACCCATGTTTAGCGTATATCTATATACATATAGGTGCCGGAGCACCCCAGCGCCATTATTTCTTGTTCTCGTTTTGGGGACAAGTTGAAAGTCCTCGCTGAACCTCCTGGTATCTAAGCTCCATGTTGCAAGGCTTGAGGAACGCACCGTTTGACAGATGACGGCCCGGATGATTCTACGTTTTGCGTACCATTCGCTTAGGCTGTCTGTTGACCAATTGGGTTCGCGACCCTTGACAGGCCGACCGATGTGACATTTACCGCTTCGTCGTTTGCCGCTCCACGAACTCTGGGCCGAGGCGTGAAGGTTGCCGACATTCATGAGACTTGTAATTCTACACGCGAGCGATGATGATAAAAAATCAGATTATTAAATGCAATCGTAATCTTTATTTTTCAGATAAATAAAGCACAGAACGATAAATAATTTGGTGTTTTTTAAATGTGGAGACACTGGGCGATTATTTTTTTTTTTTCGTATTGCCCTTATCGTGAAGATTCGACCTAGACGTTTCCATATTGAATTACGAATAAATTATTTAATTTTTATTACGACTTTAATCAAATTTTTCATTCTTAGTTGTTACGGCGGTGATAAAAATTATCACGCTCGATGATATTATTCAATAAGAGTTTCTGGTATCATTGTCATCTCAAAAAATAAAAATAGGTGAAATTGGTGAAAATAAGAGTCGGCAACAACCCGATATGTCTGGAGTTTCAAGTACCGAGGTACAGCACGTATTTTTGTTTCGTTTTTTTTACAAGCTATTATTTAACTTGACCTAGTGTTAGATCCGAAACGGAAAATCGATATTTTACCCACTTCCCAACTACTTAGAGCTCTGAAATTTTTCAAACATGAATTTGAGGGGTAACTATGCATGATTCAACGTTAAAAAAATGAATGAATAAATAAATTAAAAAAACGTCTTTCTGTGAGATGCAAAATGGACAATCGATGATTCATCCACTTCCCGACTATTTCGAACTCTGCGATTTTCTAAACCGAATCTCAGACGTGACGATGCATGATTCGAATTTTTAAAAATACATTTATTTTTCAAACTACGACTTTCTGTTGAATGCAAAATGAAAAATCGATATTTCATCCACTTCTCAACTACTTCGAACTCTGAAATTTTGCAAACATGCAATTACGAAGTGACACAAGCTTTCATTTATAGTCGCATAAGGGTGACTTGAGAAAACAAATATCTTCTACTTTTTGGCATATTAAATATAAGCTTGTTAAAAAATCGTTTTCTTATATATAAATGATTTCTATTCATGTTACCTGTATTCTGAATATCCGAATTATCTAGCTGGCGAGTACCCCAATTTTCGAAAAAACGGATTTACATACTTAGACAAATAACAAAGATTAAATGCAAGTAGCCACATTTGCTTCATCCGACTGTGAGCTGTTTTGTGAGGAAAAAAGCAAGCAGTGCTCTGTATGATCCCTGGAACCTCTGTCGAACATTTCAGAAATCATACGTCGATTTTTACATTTAATTCCCGCCCAGTTCCCCTGTAAGCGAACGGATACCTTTGGCTACGCTGCAAGCAACAAAAATGACAGCAACATCGAGATTCATGGCGCGAAGATGAAATATACGACTTGCATGATGGTTGTAGGCGTTGTAGGCTCAGACGATTGGCGCCTGATGCCTAGGGAACAGAGATGAAATCGATTCTCTCGATCTCTTGAAACCGGCCCGTCGAGTTTGTCATTGATTTCATCTCGTTCCTGATCGAGAGAGTGGATCATGTCAGCAGAGTTGTAAGCTGCGAATACGATAGCTCCTTTCAATACGTGTACAATATGAAATCAACGGCTCGATTTGCACATTCGGTTAGTTGTTGCCATAACCCCGCCATACTCGTCACAAACTGAATCGATTTCGTTTCTGGTTCAGTAAACGATGCCGGAGACGTGGATGGTCTATCGCCGAAACGGAGCTCGGACGACTGCCACTCAGTTCATAGTGAACAGAGGTGAAATCGATTCTCTCAATCATTTTTCTAGTATCCATAACATATTCTAGAAACAGTCCCATCGAGTTTGTCCTTGATTTCAGCTCGATCCCGTTTGGGGAGAGTGCATTATGTAAGCAGAGGTATAAGCTGCGAATACGACAATTCCGATTCCGAGTTCAACAGAGGTGAAATCGATTCTCTCAATTATTTTTCTAGCATCCGGAACACATTCTCGAAACCGCCCCATCGAGTTTGTCGTTGATTTCATCTCATTCTCGATCGGGGAGAGTAGATCTTGTAAGCAGAGGTAGAAGCTGCGAATGCGATAGCTCCTTTGCGTACGTGTAGAAGATGAAATCAACAGCTCGATTGGTATATTCGTGTAGTTTTCACCATAACCCCGTCACACTCGTCATAAACTACATCGATTTCATATCTGGTTCAGTAAATGATGCCGAAGACGTGGATAGTCTATCGCCGGAACGGAGCTCGGGCGATTGCCACTTAGTTCCTAGTGAACAAAGGTGAAATCGATTTTCCCAATTATTTTTCTAGCATCCATAACACGTTCCTGAAACCGTCCCGTTGTGTTTGTCCTCCATTTCATCTCGTTCCCGATCGGGGAGAGTGGATCATGTAAGGATGTATAAGCTGCGAATACGATAGCTCCTTTGCGTACGTGAAAAAGATGAAATCAACGGATCGATTGGTACATTCGGGTAGTTTTCACCATAACTCCGTCATACTCGTCATAAACTGCAACAATTTCATCTCTGGTTCAGTAAGCGATGCCGAAGACGTGGATGGTCTATCACTGAAACGAAGCTCGGACGATTGCCACTCAGTTCCTAGCGGATAGAGGTGAAATCGATTCTCTCATCTTTCTAGCATCCATAACACATTCCCGTCCCGTCGAGTTTGTGGTTGATTTTAGCTCGATCCCGTTCGGGGAGAGTGCATCATGTAAGCAGAGGTATAAGCTGTGAATACGATAGTTATGAGTCCGAGTTCCGTTTCAGTGACCGACCATCCACGTGTTGAACATCGTTTACTGAACCATAAATGAAATTGATGGAGTTTATGACGAGAATGACGAGGTTATGTGGAAAACTATTTGAATGTATCGATTGAGCCACGTCATCATTAACACGTCAATCATCTTTAACACGTACTTAAAGGAGGAATCGTTTTATTAAAAAATTATTGAGGGAATCGATTTCGCCGATAGACCATTCACGTCTTCGGCATCGTTTGTTGAACCAGAGATGAAATCGAACCAGAGGTGAAAACTACCCGAATGTACCAACCGAGCCGTTGATTTCATCTTTTACACATACGCCAAGGAGCTATCGTATTAGGAGCTTATACCTCTGCTTTCATGATACACTTTCCCCGATCGGGAATGAGATGAAATCAACAACTAACTCGACGGGACGGATTCGAGAATGTGTTATGGGTGCTGGGAAAATGGTTGAGAGAATCGATTTCACCTCCGTTCCCTAGGTACTGAGTGGCAATTGTTCGAGATCCGTTTCAGTGATAAACCATCCGCGTCTTCGGGGCATCGTTTACTGAACCAGAAGTAACATCGATACAGTTTGTGACGAGTATGGCGGCGTTATGGCGATAACGACCCGAATGTGCCGATCGAGTCGTCGATTTCATCTTGTACACGTACTCGAAGGAGCTATCGTATTCGCAGCTTATACTTCTGCTGACATCATCCACTCTCCCGATCAGGAACGAAATGAAATCAATGATAAATTTGACAGGACAGTTTCGAGTATGTCCTATGAATGCTAGGAAAATGATTGAGAGAATCGATTTCATCTCTGTACTCTAGGCACTGGGCGCCAATCGTCCGAGCCTACAACGACTTCAACCATCATGCAAGTCGTCGATTTCATCTTCGCGACATGAATCTCGATGTTGCTGTCATTTTTGTTGCTTGCAGCGTAGCCAAAGACATCCTTCTGCTTTGAGGGGAACTGGGCGAAAATTAAATGTAAAAATCGACGAAGGATTTCTGAAATTTTCGACACAGAGTCCAGGGATCATACGGACCCCGTTTGCTTTTTTGCTCACGTAACACGTCGCCAGATGAACCAGCTGTGGCTACTTGCATTTAATCTTTGTTATTTGTATAAGTATGTAAATCCGTTTTTTCGAAAATTGGGGTACTCGCCAGCTAGATAATTCGGATATTCAGAATACAGGTAACATGAATAGAAATCATTTATATATAAGAAAACGATTTTTTAACAAGCTTATATTTAATATGCCAAAAAGTAGAAGATATTTGTTTTCTCAAGTCACCCTTATGCGGCTATAAATGAAAGCTTGTGTCACTTCGTAATTGCATGTTTGCAAAATTTCAGAGCTCGAAGTAGTTGAGAAGTGGAAGAAAAATCGATTTTCCATTTTGCATTCAACAGAAAGAAGTCATTTAAAAAAGAAATGCATTTTTTTAATTCGTATCATGCGCTGTCACGCCTGAGATACATGTTTGCAAAATTGCGAGGCTCTAATAGTCGGGAGGTGGATGAAATATCGATTTTCCATTTTGTATCTCAAATGCATGTTTGCAAAATTTCAGAGCTCTAAGTCGTTTGGAAGTGGGTGAAATATCGATTTTCCGTTTCGCATGTAACACCAAGTCAAGTTAAATAAAAGCTTGTAAAAAAACGAAACAAAAAAAACGTGCTGTACCTCGGTACTTGAAACCCCAGACATATAGGATTGTGGCCGACTCTGTTAATTTTTATGTCTTGAGATAACAATGATAATAAAAAATCTTCTGAAAAATATCATCGGACGTGATCATTTGTATCACCGCCGCAACAACTAAGAAAGAAAAATTTGATTAAAATCGTAACGGAAATTAAATAATTTATCCGTCATTCGATATGAAAACGTCTAGTTCAAATCTTCACGATAACGGCAATACGAAAAAAAAAACATTCGGTGGGTGCCTCCAAATTTTAAAAACCCCAAATTATTGATCGTTCTGTGCTTTATTTCTCTTAAAAATATAGATTACGAATGCATTTAATAATCTGATATTTTATCATCATCGCTCGCAGGTAGAATTAGACGTCTCATGAATGTCGGCAACCTTCACGCCTCGGCCCGGAATTCATGGAGCGGCAGAAGACGAAGCGGCAAATGTCACATCGGTCAGCCTGTCACGGGTCTCAAACCCGATTGGTTAACAGGCAGTCTAAGCGAATGAAACGCAAAACGTCAAATCATCCGCGCCGTCATCTGCCAAACGCTGCGTTTCTCAAGACTTGCAAGTTCAGAGCGCACGTTACGTGTCAAATGCACACTCTAAACTTGCGGATCCAAAATGACAGAAAATAATAGCAGATGATACAAGATGGCGTGCCCGTCAAATTGGCCGGGCACGCCAGACCGATGCCTAGCTTCCTTGCCTGCTGCCTGCTACGCGTCTCGCGCTCATTGCGGGGTCGATGTTTCCGATTTCGATGAAATGTTGCATGCTTATATAATGGGTAAAAATAGGCGACACGTATTTTTTTATATCGGCGAAACCCGATTTTTAAGGATTGAAATGCACCCTCGAAAATTGGCGTGCTCTTCGTTTTTCGTCAATAACGTTTTAACGGTACGAGATATGAATAAACTTCAAATTGCATGATGCAGATAGCAACAAATTTCATATTGTTTATTGAAAAAATTCAATTTTTTCAGCCGCATCTCCGAGAATTTTCAATCGATTGGGATGTAAATTTGCATACATGTAGAGAATGGAAAAGTGTAGATAGGGATGTTTTCTTTTTCCGCTGTCTCACAATTAAGGGGTTGAAATTGATCGTCGAATTTTAATCCAAGAGCATCATATAATCAGCAAGCCTTTTGGCATTTCAGTCTAAATTTACGTCAATATATGCTCGTGTTATGACGCAATTGCATATTTGTATAGTGCCAGCCCCCCCCCCCCCCCCCCGCCCCTAACGGTTCCCATCTCGAAAGGCAAACGTTCAAAGTTCTTACCGTGCGGCATGGACAAAAAATTGTAGAAATAACAATGGGTTACAAAGAAAGTACAAACAGTCAAAATAGTCAATACACATTTTCTCGTTTCGGCGGAACGACACTCTTAAGCGGTTAACGCATCCTTAAAAGCTTTGTTTTTTCTATAGCTCGTGAACGGACCGAAATAAAAAGAACGTTCGGAGGAAAAAATGTTGTATTCTTCGACTACTAGATGTTCATGATGATAATGATGAGTACAGCAACAAATGAGGTGTTGTTTATTGCAATAATTCGTGAATTACTTGTAAAAAATTACTCTTCAGTTGTCCACTAATATGGGCACAGGCAAGGCTCGCAATCACGGACTGACTTCGTGCGTCGAGAAGCAACTGGATTACAATTGTATATTTACGAAGAAATTCCGCTCCGCTTACCGTATCGAAGACATTATCTGCAGAGATTACAGCGTTTTTGGGTTGCTGCTGCAGCTCATGAACAAAACGATGCCAACATTTTTATCAGCTCATAACGCAGCATAATTTAATCTCTATCTTTAACTTTCATTTCACAAACAGCATAACCAATGAACGAAAGAAATAAATCTTCGCAAAGAGCGACTACGGTGCAAAGAGCGGCTACCCCATGATAACCTTGGAACCGCCCGATTAAAGATTAATAGCAATTCTGGTAATAGCGTGTGTCGTCGTTATTTTTTTCGTGTGTACTTATCAATTAGATTTCAAGTCATATAAATTTACCAACGATCATTATTTCTGCAGTTACGACGGAGAAGCCACCCATACATTTTGAGTTCCGTAGAGGAATTAAGATGTACGTTAATCCGGTGAATGTTATTTAACTTCTATCCATAGCGATAAGTGCTATGAATTTCCCTCGCACTCCAGTCACCGAACAGGAAAAACAGTTCAGTAAGGATTTAGAAAACATGCGCGATGGATCAACCTATGAAAATGGAAGTCGAAACTAGTTTGGATTTTCTTTCGCCAAATGAAATTCTGAAGCAGCCGCAATAGAAAATGACAGTGAAGGAGATTTGCACGGACAACGATACGTAGATACAAAAATTGATGAAAATGTATGTACCCAAGATATAGAAGAATTAAGTTAGGCATACAAGACAAGAGCTGTAGATTACTGGAGATTCGGGGCAAATGGGAATAGAAAGTTATCACTGTTTATACGAAATTCAAAAAGGTGAAATCAGAGCCGCAGTTGCGCCGGTGGGCCCATAGTACGAATAAGGGTGGCACCTACAAAGAAAAGTTAACGAAAATAGCTCACTACACGTTAAACAAATTTAATGATGCTTTGGACAAAAGCCTGCCTGCCCATAATACAGATCTTCGACGTCGGGCCTTACGTGCACGAGAAATTGTAGAAATGCCAGTCATAAATTTCCAAGCATCCGCTTCTTGGCTAAGGCCATTCAAAAACCAACATGAAATTGTGTCACGGAAGATTACTAAATATGTAACAAAACAACAATTATTAAACGCGGATACACTTCGAAATAAAGCTATCGAATTTATAGAAATGGTGAAACATAGCCAACGTTGAGGCTGAAAACACATCCAATTCTGATCAGAGTGGATTCAATTTAGAGCTACATACAGGCCGCACATTGGCGAAAGAACGACAGAAATCCGTTGAGACAGTAGTGCAATTGAATACATCAACAACACACAGTTATACTATACAGCCTTTGATTTCTGCCAGTGGCAAGCTTTTGGCACCTATGTTGATCGTTTTAAATGAACCTACTAGCAAATTTGGTCCTTGAGGGAAGCAAACTATGTTCAGAGCCGAAAATATATTTTTATTGGCTCCGAAATCTGGAAAATTGACGATTAATCATTTCAACCGTTGGTTCCAAGAAGTATATATTCCCAATACGGGTCCAAAATCGGTAACACTTCTGGATTCTTGGAGCGGTCAATGTCCAACTGCATTTAAAGAAATGGATATGCAAGGAAAAGATATTAAAGTTTTAACCATTCCAGCAGGTAAACATATTGCGCCAGTTTCATTAGTTCTGTAGACAATTTGTTCAAATGATATTTAGTAATTCCTACAGGTACAACTGGAATGATTCAGCCCCTTGATGTTTATGGCTTCCGTGTATGGAAAATCTTCGTCATACACTTCTCTGACGCAGTAATATTATACAATTACGACGTCAATCTGCATTTGAGAGACAATATTGTTAAGTTACAACCTCTTACACACAACCAGTTTTCTTCTCCACGATTTACACACCTTTTCAAACATGCGTGGTACAAAAGTAGATACGAAGAAGAACGACCATCAAACTTCGAAAATCCGGTAGAATTTTGGTTTTCACAAAATGTACCGACATGCGATATATGCGGCGAAGCAGCTATTATCCACTTGTGCGTGGTGTATGAAATCTCTCTGTTTCAAACACTTCTATCATGACTATCATTATTGAAATAGTATAATCCATTAAAAAAACATAGAGTTGAAACGTCCCCTAAATAAGGAAGCGTGAAAACATTTTTCCGATTATGTTGTAATTTTCAAAGGCAGTACGTGTCGGGGGAGAATTTCTTCGTAAATACACAATTGTAATCTAGTTGCTTCTCGCAGCACGGAGCCAGTCCGTGATTGCGAGCCTTGCCTGTGTCCACATTAGTGGAAAACTGAAGAGTGATTTTTCACCAGTACTTCACGAAGTACAGCAATAAACGACACGCCATTTGTTGCTGTACTCATCATTATCATCATGTACGTCTAGTAGTCGAAGAACACAACATTTATTCCCTTTGAACTTTATTTTTATTTCAGCCCGATCACGAGCTATAGAAAGAACAGAGTTTTCAAGGGTGCGTTGTCCCCTTAAGAGTGTCGTTCCGCCAAAACGGGAAAATATGTATCTACTATTTTGACTTATTGTACTGTCTTTATAACCCGTTTTGATTTCTACAAATTTTCGTCCATGCCGCACGGTAAGAATTTTAAACGTTTGCTTTTCGAGAGGAGGACCGTTGGGGGGGGGGGGGGGGGGATTGAGTGTTACAAATATGCAATTGCATCATAACACGAACATATGTTGACGTGAATTTAGACCGAAATGCCAAAACGCTAACTGGTTATACGATGCTCTTGGCTAACAAATTGAAGGGCCGTTTCCACCCCTTAATTATGAGATATTGAAAAAAAAATCCGTATCCGCACTTTTCCATTCTCTACATGTATGCTAATTTATATCGCAATCGATTAAAAATTCTTGGAGATACGGTTGAAAAATTGAATTCTTGCAATAAACAATGTGAAATTTTTTGCTAATCTGCACCGTTCTCATCTCCGATGTATAGTACACGAAAAAATAAACATTCTAATTTGAAATTTTTGTTCATGTCTCGTACCATTAAAAAGTTATCAACGAAAAACACCCCAATTTTCGAGGGTGCATTTCAACCCTTAAAAATCGGGTTCCGCCGGTATAAAAAAATATGTATCGCCTATTTTTACCCATTCTGCAAGGATGCCAAATTCCATCGAAATCGGAGACATCGACCTCGCAGCGTTGCCTTGTCAGACGTGACGCTCGAATTGCGTCGTCGCTAAGAGCAGGCTTCAGCCCTACAACAATCAGTCGAACGCCGAAATTCTAATCGCTCTCATTTGAAAACCATTTGACGGATAAAAAAACCACCTTGGCAGCTTTACTCGGGATTCCCCCCTGAACCCGCCAGTTCCGAGTGGGTCACTTATTATGAAACACCCTGTATATGAAATCGTACTTTTCGGAAACGGAGCATACTTTGGAACATACAAAACGATCTTTCTAGAGATAGAACATCAAAATAGCAGTGCACAATGTCACTATGTGACAAAAATAAGTATTTGCGAATGTTACAATGGAGTCTCCAACGACTCAATGCCATCAAGCCCAGATAACTTGAGCATGGCTGCTTTGCGTGTCAGAAAATTTGTCTGGGCCATGATTTATACCTCTACCTACCTTTTCGGTCCAGGAATATATCTACTTATGTCATCTTTCCTAAATACACCGTAATGCTTGTCCCAGAAGCTGACATATAGTACTTTTGTGGCATCTCGCTTTTTATGTATAAAAGCTCAGACATATTCCCCCACATGCAAAGCAGCCTGTTTTGGAGAATCTGTCCTTGAAGATGTTCAGTCCTTGACGAGTTCATCGTAACTTCTGCAAATAATTGATCTTGTTAGATAGTAACTTTATGGAGTAAGATTTCAGAATCTCATCCCGAAAATTAACATTCTGTGTGGTCCAAAATAAACTTCATCACCGAAATATACTGTGTCGTATATATTCTGAAATATGCTAGAGTGTTTGACGTGACGAATGTGCTGGAACCCACCCAATGGTTTTAACGAAGTTATTCAGCAATGTCCTAGACGAAATGTTGAATGTCCCGAAAACTGCCAAAAAGTACTATTTGGCAGTTTCCGGGATAAGCATAGTACGCTTAAGAAAGATACATACCCGATCTGAAGGGATACTTGTTGAATATACACCAAGGCTCAAGCACATACCTGGGCACATGCAAATAACATTGCATGCATCGTCATAATTTTCTGCAAATAATTGCAGGGCAGAATTAAGCATGGGTGTAGTAATATCATAAAAGGTTTTAACTGAACTTTGCATCATGTGCAATATCCGGTCAATATAGATTTATATTGAAAAAATATGGAACTGTACTTTAACGTATTGTGACACAAAATGTAATTCCGTATATTTCGACATATGGTCAAGCCCAAAAAAAAGTTTTGTATTTCCTTTGTCACGTACGACGTTTTCTGTGATTTCTTTTTGACCAGCACACAGATAATTGTACACGTGCGAGAAGCAATAGAGTCAGCTATTTTTATTTTTCACCGCAACCAAAAATATAAGCGTTCGAGATACCTATCGCAATTGTATTGCTTCTCACACACCATAGACGCGTGCATCACAGACCATAGCGAAGATATACGCTTTCCTTGTTTATCAACTGGGCACTATACCTAATGCATGTATTTTCGTGTAGCGAGTCGCTCCGCTATTTTTTCCCGCTCTGCATGAGAGCAGTAATAAAAGTTTTCCGGTCGGAGTCTCCAGCCCTATGATAGGGATCGGCAAGGCGACATGGTAGAGATCCAAAATATCCAACCTTTATTGCTTCTCAGAGGAGGTCGAACTCTCGAATAATAGACGCAAAATAGTTCTTCTCTGTGCCCAAATTAAGAGAGTAGCCCTTCTGGCAAAGTCATCTCGCCCTTATAAAACCTCCTTGTCTCGACGACAAGCGCGCAGTATAGCCGAACTTTTTAACGCCGATACACTGTTCGTAATCCAGGTCTTCCGTAGAAAAGAGTGATCCGGCAGTAGTATCGGACGTATATTATAAGTTGTTCAGTTTCAACCAAAATTTTCACGCGTCGTTACGCTGTCCGAAATCCGGGTCTTCTGTAGAAGAGTGTGATTCGGCGTAATTATTAAAGTCAATTTATATTGTTTTATAATCAAAAGGGTCATACGACCAAATATTTCAAGTACAAATTATTGTTATTCCGCGACCAGATCTCTAGAAGATTGTGAGAGTTCGCGTGTGTGTTTAAAGAAATATTCAACGAAAGCAAGAATACGTTATTGTAAAGCGACGACACCGCTCCTGATTGTCAAAGGTATTTATCACATTATAAATTTACTTGGAATGTACCAAATTATTATTTCATCGAGTGTTAATTAAACTATTGTGTGACTCAAGACAATGAAGTCCCTTTATTATTAATTTCCTAAACCCATAAAAGAAACGAGATCTCTCGAGGTCTCACAGCAAACGTTCCCACATAATTATTATCCCGAAGAGCACTCGTGACTCATTAGGGTAGTAATCGGAGTAAAGCGTTTACTGCTCGACGCTTATAACTCTAGAAGTATATCTTTTCTAAACGGCTTCGGACGTAACAGAAAATTTTTGTGACAGCGGTGGGATGTGCTGAACGTTTCTTTTAATTTGTGAAATTTATTTGAAAATAAAAATAAAAATTAATGCAAAATAAATTATTTAAATAAATAAACAATCGAATCTTTAATTGCATTTATGTTTTTTTTAAGAAAAAAATAGTAAGCAGAAAAAAATGGCAAACGCCGAAATGATTGCAAATCTCACTCACCATCAAAACATCACTGATGCAATGTTAACAAGCATAGGTGAATGTATGGCACTGCAACAAGCACTACTTCACGTGCCAAATTTTAATGGCAAAAATATGCATTTAAAAGCTTTTATTCAAGATGTTTAAAATGGTATTACGTTTGTGCCTGTGTTACATCCTAGCGAATGTGCCTTCTTTCGGTTATTCCCAATATCCTCATTTGCCCTGTCACGTCCGAGGAAATTCTCCAAACCTTTATTATTTTTCGTTTATCTTATTCAGACGGTCCGCCTCGTGTTATAACCTCGCATTTCTTCAACACTTAAATATCAAACTCTCAGAAAGAAATACGAGGTACCACTCGAACGATACGAGAAGACTTTGCCTCTAGCCTAAATAAGTCTCGGCCGATAAGTATTTAGCATGGTGCCGACAGGAAACGAGAACTCGCCACCGCTCGATCTCTTCGTGCACCCGATATAATCTACAACATAACACGGATCATGCGCATCCTTAGGTCTCAGATACCGAACTCCATATCCCATGCGCTTTTTCGCCGAAACACGGGACAATGGTCTCCTACCTTCCACGCGTGCAAATTCTATGTAAGGAATAATCGAGATCAATTCTGCGAATTATGAATGTCGCGACCAATCACGCTAAACCTTAAAGTTCCTTCTCCCACAATTTATCCCCTCCTAATTTTCATATCAAGAAAGACTTCCTTCCTGAAGTCAGTCTTCCAACAGTTTCCATCGCGTTCAGACCAAGTCTTCCAACAGTTTCCATCGCATTCAGACCAAGTCATCCAACAGTTTCCATTGCGTTCAGATCTCAGTCTCGCAAAATCTTCCATCAAATTAACTTCACTTCTAAATCTTGTTCTGACAGAATTCGAAGTATAGAACCGGTAACATAGAGTTTCGAATATTATACATCTTCGGGTTTTGACCGAAACGTCGTATAAAAGTTAGTCGACTCTCGCGGCCTCGAGTCTATAAAACAGTTCAAGAGCTGTTTACTACGCGTGTATACATAAACACTCTCAGCGTCCCCGAAAGTCTGGTGCTGGGATCCGCTTTCTGAACGATAAGCGTGGCGTCCGTCAACGAGACTCTTATCTGCGAGCGACAACCGATACTCTTGCGAGCGAGCGTACCTACACATTGACCCACTCACGAACACAGCGACCAATGTAAGCGACAAATCTCATTTCTATGTTAATCCGATTGTTCCCCCGGCATCACCGTTATTTCCATTGTCAATTTTTCTGTTAAAACAACTTTATTTATCCGATCACTTATTTGTAATAAACCTTTAGTTAAGTTTGTACAAATTCGTCAGATTATTTCCAAATGCCAATCACTGCATGACTTCCTAATTTCTAACTCATTCCAAGCACTACCCCTTTTTACCCTCATCCCGTGCTATTGCGCTTGTCGTAGGCAAAAAAAGGAGGGAATCTAAAAAATATGTGCCCACGTCCCTTCAGGACGTGACACCTGATGGCTTACGTAACGTCTTCTTCAAAGCCGTTTGTTCGAAATTGAAAGAAACCGCTCGCGATGCAATCGCTGATAAAGAAATTAATTCGATTCAAAGTCTATCGGATGCCTTAAAAGAATATTTTTCGCCAAAAAAATCATACCCCTTCTATTGTGCGGAAATTCAAGCTCTCAGACTAAGACGCGACGAAACAGTCCTTGACTATTACACAAGAATCAAACAATTGCGAACGAGTGCGATAGCTGCTCTGAAGAATAAATTTACTGAAGAACAATCAAATCAAATGTTGCCAATGCTCGATGGATTAGCCTTAGAATCTTTTAAAAGAGGGTTATCCGATGATCTGTTATACGCAATTAGCGGTAAAGATCCACAAACATTAGAAGAAGCTTTTCGAGTAGTCCAACGTATTGAATGAGATATGCAGGGTGCGAATGCAAGAAATTCAAATTCATTACGTTTCACCCAAACTTAGCCATCATATCAGAGCCCTCGAAACGTAGAATCACGTCATGTATCTTTTTATCCTCGGAAAGAAAGAGATCCTAATGATAAAAACCCCAATTTTCGAGGTAACTTCCAAACAAACTTTCTGTCTTCAAATAATCGACCATTTGAAAACAATTCAGATCATTTCCAACAGCGGCCATTCATAAGAAGGCCTTTACACAGAAATTTTCCGAACTTCCCCCAGAATCATTTCTACGCACCACAAGCGTACCCCCCTATGCCTTACATGCCGCCGATGTATTCACCTTGGCCGGGCTATCCTCCTAATCATTATCCACCTTCCTACCCTACATACCAAAATCAGCCTCTTAAAGACGAAAGATACTCTCGCGGAGAATTCGACGAGACGAAGACAACCTCTTTCCAACGCACTAATTCAAGCGAGAATTTAAACTTGAAACCCGCCCGTCGAATGGACGCATCGACGAACGAATTAGAAACTCAGCGTTCCTCGACAGTGAAATTCCTTACGGTAGACGATATGTTAGATGGACCGACGGATAAAGACGGTCACCAATAATAGCGCTACGTGCCCCTGAACTCGAAAATGGTTACGGCCGTTTTCTTATTGATACTGGTGCCGATATAAATATAATAAAATTGAGATCGCTAAAAAGACGGTGTATAATTGCAACACACGAATCGCTTACGCTATCAGGTATAACACCCGATAAAATATATACGCTAGGGTCGACTGAAATAACCTTTTTCGAAAAACCAGAAAAATTTCAAGTTCTAGATGAAAATTGTGTCATTCCCGCAGACGGAATAATTGGGATCGATTTCCTTCAAAATGAAGAAGCAGAAATATCTTTTCACTATAACGCACTTGTTACTTCCTCAAAGCCAATTACACCTATTCCTTTTGAACCAGTCGAAGGAAATCAACCTCGAATTTATCATTCACCAATCGAGTTACCTAAGAAAAATAACAAGTGTCGATAAAACGATTAAAAACAGATTTGAAAACAGGTTTTCTACCCCGAGTACCCACATTAGATCACGTTTTTATTGGAAATGCCGTTGTTTCAAATAACAATGACATATGCTATGTGTCTGCAATTAATGCATACGAAGACGATTTACAAATTGAGCTACCGCCACAAGAGATATTGCCATTCGATTATTACGAAAGTGAGGAAGACTTTTTCGACCACGACATTAACGATGATATTGACATTCATACGCATAAAATATACGATGAAAGAATTAAAGTCATTCAAGAATCTCTTCGCTTAGATCATCTCAATACAGAAGAACGACAGCACGTTTTCGATCTTGTAAACGATTTTTCACACCTATTTTATCTGCCTGGTGATGAACTACCGGCCACGTCAGAGATCAAACATAGCATACCTACGACCGACGAATTACCTGTGACAATTTGACAATACCGATACCCTCCGGTACATAAAGAAGAAATTAATAAACAAGTGAAGAAACTTATCGAAAATAATGTAATTACCGACTCGGTTTCTCCGTATAATTCGCCTCTATGGATTGTTCCCAAGAAACTAGATTCAAAGGGGAATAAGCGATGGAGGATGGTTATCGACTTTCGCGCATTAAATGAAAAAACAATAAGCGATGCTTACCCTTTGCCTAACATCGTTGAAATCCTTGACCGGCTCGGTGGAGCAAAATATTTCTCGACCTTTGATTTAGCCTCAGGTTTTCACCAAATAGAAATGGATCCCAAGGACCGACAGGAAACAGCCTTTAGCACCCCTAACGGACACTACGAGTATGTTAGAATGCCTTTTGGTCTTAAGAACGCACCTGCTACTTTTCAAAGATTAATGGACAGAGTACTACTTGGTTTACAAGCCACTGAACTATTTGTTTACCTCGATGACATAGTAGTTTTCGCTTCTTCCCTAGAGGAACATGGTATAAAAGTCCGCAAACTTTTTGCTAAACTCAGTAATGCCAATCTTTCATTACAACCAGATAAGTGCGAATTTCTTAATACAGAAGTTATCTATCTCGGACACGTGATCAGTGACGGAGGCGTTCGTCCTGATCCTAAAAAGACCGAAGCGGTCGATAAATTCCCGATCCCTAGGACAGTAACGAACATCAGACAATTCCTTGGCCTAGCGGGTTATTACAGAAGATTTATAGAGAATTTCTCGGGACAAGCTAAGCCGTTGACAGATTTATTGAAAAAATGTGTAGAATTTAAATGGGGACCAGAACAACAGAAAAGTTTCGACTACTTGAAAAGAGCTTTATGCTCCACTCCAATTTTGCAATATCCTAATTTTGAAGAACCTTTTATTTTAACGACTGACGCATCAAATTACGCAATAGGTGCAGTATTGAGTCAAGGAAAAATCGGGGAAGATAAACCAATCGCATACATGTCGAGACTATTAAATCCAGCTAAGAAAAATTACGGAACAACTGAAAAGGAATGTTTAGCCGTGGTATATGCAATATTGCGTTTCAGACCTTACTTGTACGGACGAAACTTTACGCTCGTAAGTGATCACGAACGGATTGATTCAGTAAAATTGCCAGTTCAGCGATTGATTCGCTGGAGAATAAGATTACGCGAATACGCATACACATTTGTATACAAACCAGGGCGACTTATTCAAACGCCGATGCCCTTTCTCGAAATCCCGTTACCACCGATACGATTATATTACCAATTTCATCTTCCGCTAAGAAAACATCAATGACAGTAACCCCACGGATTGCAACTTCTTCTAATCCAATAATTAAGCGTGGCCGACCATTGGGCAGTAAAAACAAACCATTACCCACTATTTTTGAGGAATCAAGCATTTCTGGTGCAACAATCGGAGAAAGAGTACGAAATCGTAAAACTACCCCCAATGCTCCAGCAGTACCTATCAAAACCTCGCGAACCACGCAAAAACAACATTTCGCTGCAATCCCATCAAACACTGAAAGGGCACCTCCTACCGCACGTGCCCGACACAGTGCATTTCCTAGCCTTGCCCCCAAACGGACATTGCCACAAGTACGTTCAAACGAGCCATTATCTCGACCGATGAAACGGATTACAGACGCTTTAAAATTTGCTTTTGACATCGACGAAAGCCTTCAGACTGACGAACCTTCCGAAAACGAAAACTTACCCAAGGTCTCAAAGAATAAAAATATAGTTGAAATAAATGACAATGAAAGCCCGAATTCAGACAATAGAGATAAATATTGGTGGGATCATACCCACGGAAATTCAGTCGCGAATAAAACATGTGCCACTCAAACCGACGAACATACTGACTCCGATGACGCTGACGATGAAGTAGCGAACTTTGGTGAATCCGCAATTACGTTTCGACATCCCACGGGTAGGTCGACTCCCGCAATAAATAATAACATACAAACCAGTACAGATGAAGACGAATCTAATTCACAAAGACGACCTCACTCCAATAAATTAATATCGAATCCCGATTCTGCAGATAGTGATAGCGAAATCGAAATCGGAAACGCGGAAATTGACGAACCTCCAGATACAAGGCTCAACAAAACGGTTTCAAGTACAATTCCACCTGCATTGTTTTACCCTAATATGGAAAAGGATGAAAAGAGAATACAAATAAGTATTACTAATGAAAACTTAACCTATCACAAAGGAAATTATTTGCACTTTATTTCGGCCGATTGTGAGTTTACAACTATGATTTCACGATTGCTTATTGAAACGGATAAAATTTGCCCACAAGACATCAAATGGAAAAAGCCTAAATGCAATCAAGTCTTAGTTACGACAAAAGGCAACAACAAAATTTTGAGTGCTGTACTGAAAAGTAAACACTTTGAAACTTTTTCAATCCAAGACCTGAAAAACGTGCTTCAAACTGTAAAAGACGTGATAACCGAGTATCGAATTAAATCATTACGAATATCAAAACCGGGAGACATGCTGGAAACTTAGTCACGCTTTTATAACGGAAATACTCGAAGAATGTTTAAACGATTGCGATTGTTCTATTGTTCTTTGCCAAGGTAACGTTGTAATACCAGACGAAGAAATAAGACGCGAAATAATTTCCGAGTATCACGAGAGTTTAGTAGGCGGACATAAAGGAGTAACTAAAATTTATCGACGTATTCGAGAACGATTTTATTGGCCTAACCTCAAAGCTGAAGTAACGGAATACGTGAGAACTTGCCCCAATTGTCAAGAACAAAAACTGACTCGAATTAAGACACGCGAGCCTATGATAATTACTGATACGCCAGCAGAACCATTTGACAAAATTTCGATCGACACAGTGGGACGTTTGGGCCCATAACGCCAAACGGAAATCGACATATCCTCACTATACAGGACAATCTGACGAAATATTGTATTGCTGTACCCATACCCGATATGAAAGCTGAAACAATTGCTGACGCTCTAGCTCGTAACGTCCTAATTCATTTTGGAACCCCAAGAATCATTCTGAGCAATCAAGGCAGATCCTTTGTTGGACAGGTGTTTCACCATCTTGCCAAACTATTTAAAATCAAACACGTTACAACTTCAGGTTACCATCCCGAATCCAATGGATCTTTAGAACGAAGCCACATTGTCTTGACTGAATTTATTAAGCATTACATTGACAAATACGAAGACTGGGACAAACTCATCCCTTTTGCAATGTTCTCCTATAACACCTCAATCCACGAATCTACTAATTTCACTCCTTTCGAACTCGTATACGGTAAACCTGCCCGCACCCCAAGCTCTTTTCCTTCCGCTGAGAAAATCGAAACTTATGGCGATTATTTGTGTCACAAATATTGTCAAAATCGAACAAGCAAATATTGAAACAAACAAATATTGTCAAAATCGAGAACCATAGAGAGAACGTTGAAAAACCTATAATACATAATAATACATTACCGACATTAACTAATAACTATAATGATAACGATAACGGACGCAAATTAATGCATATTAAATTTCAAGAAAGAATGATATCGTGATCGGAAGTCAGAATATTTAAACTTTCTATTATATACCAATGGATTCAACTCCGCTATTGCAGCCTTCACCTATCCTCTGTTCCGATCCTTAAATCCGGAAACACCGCAGAATGTCAAATCAGTTTCCAACATATTTCGATGCGTATTCAGGAACATCGAGTGGAGAGTATCGGTTTCAAAAAAAAGAGTACATAAATATGTATACAGGGTGATCCAGAATAGGTGTATCAGCGGGAAATGCCGGGTTCGGCAGGTTACTCCGAAGATTTTTACCGAGCCGTTTTCTTTTTTTCGCCTCCGTCATCAAATGGGAAGCATTAGAAAATAGGCATTCGATCTTCGAAATTAACGCTCGAATCCGCCATGTTGGACGACCGAAAAGGGCAGAAGAGTAGACGAAGGGCCACGAAGTCGTAGCCGGCGTCGAGAAGGTTCTGCGAAACAGCAGCGTTTGACAAATGCCAGCGCGCATGATCTGACGTGTAGCGAATCATTCGCTGCGTTGCCTGTCAACCTATTCGGCCCGAGAATCGTGACACACGATTTGACGTTTCACCTGTCGTCTGCTATCGGTCGGCGTATTGCGTGCCAAAGCGTGAAGCGCGCCGCAATTAATGACATTTACGAATTTTGCCGCGATTATCCATCGAGAGCGCCTGTTCTTTTTGCTTCCTTGAGAAATAAAAATTAACAAAACCAAAGAATTGTCAATGATTATCGACTTTCGATATACCGAGCGATTTTTCTTGCGTATTGAAAAAAAATCAATACGTAAGTGTTTATTAACAAACTCTCAATAACTTGACGCTACATTTTCGAGAATTGGATGTTTTCGGGATTCCATTTCTCATTCGACCACTCCGTTCAGTATCATAGTCGGATTGATCTCCAAAAATACATTTTTCTGTATGAATATCATCTCAAAGTGTGTTCGAGCTGGGTTAGGAAACATGAGGAGAAGATTTCCATTTCCTCATTAGGGGAGACGAAATCTGTCGGTTCCGGCAGACGAAAATAGATACGACGTTTTTTTAGGATTGACAATAGATGAGAAGATCTTCTGCACCGCCTGAGATACAATTTGTCACGTACCGATACGGGTTGATTCTGGAAATCCCAAAGCGTTGCGACTCTGTTTGCGGTTTCTCTTAAGGGGTAACACCACTCGAGCGGCAGAAAATTAGGCCTAACTGTGACAATTTATTTTGGCAGTATGAAAAAACGAATAGGGTTTCTTATGAGAGGGTTTATGTAAGACATATTAAAGTATGTAAAAATTATTGTAATTTTAATGCAAAATAGCGACGACAGAGCCCATCTTGAAAAACTTGTTTTTCAAACTGGGAGGCCGGAATACGCGAACCCTTTGCATGAATCGATTTGAATTTTGATCGCAGCTTCATAATTACATTCTCTATGAGCGTACGTAGCCGTTTTTTACATTAAATGTAAACTTTTTCTTTATAAACAATTTATCGCTTATCTTTTGGCCAAAAAATCGATTTATTTCTTTCAATGTCAGCCATTTTTTTTCAAAATTTGATCGAAAAATCCCTATGTCGTCCCATAGAGAATATAATTGTGAAGCTATTATCAACATTTCAAATCGATCCGTTGCAAAGGTGTTCGTGTACTCCGTTCTCCTAGTTTTAAAAAACATGTTTTTCAGGATGGGCTCTGTCGCCGCCATTTTGCATGAAAATTATAATACATTTGTTTTATCCTTTAGTTTGTGTTAAATAAACCCTCTAAAAAGAAATCCTATCCTTTTATCAAACTCCCAAAATAAATTGTCGAAGTTAGGCCTTATTTTCTGCCGCTAGAGTGGTGTTACCGCTTAAGAATATTAGAATACCAGCGATATGTAAAGGGTCAACATTTGTGCTGCTTTATAATAAAATGTTATTTATTTATTTATTTCACTTGTGATCAGAGCAAATGGACAATTCATGCGGTGCTGCAAGCTGCAAGTAGGACGTATTCTTTACGTAATAAAGATGAAATCAACATAGCCCTTGACGTTTCCGCGCAACTTCCAAAGTTGTTCGACCATCCCAGTAATGGCATTTGTCGATTTCATCTTCGATCAAGTCAAGGATTCCGGAGACGGGCAAATTGACCCGCAGCTCGAGCGTCTAACAGCTTCTATAAACCAAGCAAAGATTAAATCGATGCTTTGAATCCTTTTCGGAGCATCTATCGGACATTCCTGAAATGCTCCATTCAAAATGGTTTTCGATTTCATCTTATTTCCGGCCAGAGCTAGTGGGCAATTCAGGCACTGCTGTGAACTGCGGGTATGACGCATTATTTACTCGATAAAGATGAAATCAACATTGCCCTTAACGTTTCCGTGCAACTGTCAACGTCGTTTGACAAACGAATTGATTTCATCTCCTATCGCGATCGGGAACGAGATGAATTTATCTCGTTCCGATATAATCGGAAACGAGATAAAATCAAAGGCAAACTCGTCGTAACAGCTTCGAGTATGTCCTACGGACACTAGAAGAATCATTGACAGAATTGATTTCATCTCCGTTCGCGATCTGGAACGACATGAAATCATCTCTTTGCGATATTATCAGAATGGAGATGAAATCAACCGCGAACTCGGTGTGACGTTGTCGAGTATGTCCTATGGATAATGCACGATTCGTTGTCCGAATTGATTTCATCTCTTATCGCGATCGGGAACGGGATGAATTTATCTCGTTTCAATATCATCGGAAAGGAGATGAAATCAATGGCGAACTCGTCGTGACGGCTTCGAGTATGTCCTACGGACACTAGAAGAATCATTGACAGAATTGATTTCATCTCCGTTCGCGATCGGGAACGAGATGAAATCATCTCTTTGCGATATTATCGGAATGGAGATGAAATCAACCGCGAACTCGTTGTGACGTTGTCGAGTATGTCCTATGGATAATGCACGGATCGTTGTCCGAACTGATTTCATCTCCTATCGCGATCGGGAACGAGATGAATTTATCTCGTTTCAATATCACCGGAAAGGAGATGAAATCAATGGTGAACTCGTCGTGACGTTGTCAAGTGTGTCCTATGGATACTGCACGAATCACTGACAGAATTGATTTCATCTCCGTTCGCGATCGGGAACGAAATGAATTCATCTTGTCGCGATATTATCGAATAGGAGATGAAATCAATGGCCAACTCGTCGTGACGTTGTCGCGTGTATCCTATGGATACTCCACGAATCACTGACAGAATTGATTTTATCTCCGTTCGCGATTGGGAACTAGATGGATTCATCTCGTTCAGATATAATCGGAAACGCGATGAAATCAAAGGCAAACTCATCGTGATGGCTTCGAGTATGTCTTACGGACACTAGAAGAATCATTGACAGAATTGATTTCATCTCCGTTCGCGATTGGGAACGAGATGAAATCATCTATTTGCGATATTATCGGAATGGAGATCAAATCAACCGCGAACTCGTTGCGACCTTGTCGAGTATATCGTATGGATAACGCACGAATCGTTGTCCGAATTGATTTCATCTCCTATCGCGATCGGGAACGAGATGAATTTATCTTGTTTCAATATAATCGGAAAGGAGATGAAATCAAGGCCGAACTCGTCGTGACGGCTTCGAGTATGTCCTGCGGACACTAGAAGAATCTTTGACAGAATTGATTTCATCTCCGTTCGCGATTGGGAACGAGATAAAATCATCTCTTTGCGATATCATCGGAATGGAGATGAAATCAACCGCGAACTCGTTGCGACCTTGTCGAGTATGTCGTATGGATAATGCATGAACCTTTGTCCGAATTGATTCCATCTCCTATCGCGATCGGGAATGAGATGAATTTGTCTTGTTTCCATATCATCGGAAAGGAGATGAAATCAATAGCGAACTCGTCGTGACCGCTTCGAGTATGTCCGACGGACACTAAAAGAATCATTGACAGAATTGATTTCATCTCCACTGGCGATCGGGAAAGAGATGAAATCATCTCTTTGCGATATTATCGAAATGGAGATGAAATCAATAGCGAACTCGTTGTGACGTTGTCGAGAATGTGCTATGGATAATGCACGAATCGTTGTCCGAATTGATTTCATCTCCGTTCGCGATTGGGAACGAGATAAAATCATCTCTTTGCGATATTATCGGAATGGAGATGAAATCAACCGCGAACTCGTTGCGACCTTGTCGAGTATGTCGTATGGATAATGCATGAATCTTTGTCCGAATTGATTCCATCTCCGATCGCGATCGGGAACGAGATGAATTTATCTTGTTTCCATATCATCGGAAAGGAGATGAAATCAATAGCGAACTCGTCGTGACGGCTTCGAGTATGTCCGACGGACACTAAAAGAATCATTGACAGAATTGATTTCATCTCCACTGGCGATCGGGAACGAGATGAAATCATCTCTTTGCGATATTATCGAAATGGAGATGAAATCAACCGCGAACTCGTTGAGACGTTGTCGAGTATGTCCTATGGATAATGCACGGATCGTTGTCCGAATTGATTTCATCTCCTATCGCGATCGGGAACGAGATGAATTTATCTTGTTTCAATATCACCGGAAAGGAGATGAAATCAATGGTGAAGTCGTCGTGACGTTGTCAAGTGTATCCTATGGATACTGCACGAATCACTGACAGAATTGATTTCATCTCCGTTCGCGATTGGGAACGAAATGAAATGATCTATTTGCGATATTATCGGAATGGAGATGAAATCAACCGCGAACTCCTTGCGACCTTGTCGAGTATGTCGTATGGATAACGCACGAATCGTTGTGCGAATTGATTTCATCTCCTATCGCGATCGGGAACGAGATGAATTTATCTTGTTTCAATATAACCGGAAAGAGATGAAATCAAGGGCGAACTCGTCGTGACGGCTTCGAGTATGTCCTACGGACACTAGAAGAATCATTGACAGAATTGATTTCATCTCCGTTCGCGATCGGGAACGAGATGAAATCATCTCTTTGCGATATTATTGGAATGGAGATGACATGAACCGCGATCTCGTTGTAACGTTGTCGAGTATGTCCTATAGATAATGCACGAATCGTTGTCCGAATTGATTTCATCTCCTATCGCGATCGGGAACGAGATGAATTTATCTTGTTTAAATATAATCGGAAAGGAGATGAAATCAATGGCGAAATCGTCGTGACGGCTTCGAGTATGTCCTACGGACACTAGAAGAATCATTGACAGAATTGATTTCATCTCCGTTCTCGATCGGGAACGAAATAAATTCATCTCTTCGCGATATTATTGGAAAGGAGATGAAATCAATGGCGAACTCGTCGTGACGTTGTCGAGTGTATCCTATTGATACTCCACGAATCACTGACAGAATTCATTTTATCTCCGTTCGCGATCGGGAACTAGATGGATTCATCTTGTTCCGATATAATCGGAAACAAGATGAAATCAAAGGCAAACTCGTCGTGACGGCTTCGAGTATATCATACGGACACTAGAAAAATCATTGACAGAATTGATTTCATCTCCGTTCGCGATTGGGAACGAGATGAAATCATCTCTTTGCGATATTATCAGAATGGAGATGAAATCAACCGCGAACTCGTTGCGACCTTGTCGAGTATGTCGTATGGATAATGCACGAATCGTTGTCCAAATTGATCTCATCTCCTATCGCGATCGGGAACGAGATGAATTTATCTTGTTTCAATATCACCGGAAAGGAGATGAAATCAATGGTGAACTCGTCGTGACGTTGTCAAGTGTATCCTATGGATACTGCACGAATCACTGACAGAATTGATTTCATCTCCGTTCGCGATTGGGAACGAAATGAAATCATCTATTTGCGATATTATCGGAATGGAGATGAAATCAACCGCGAACTCGTTGCGACCTTGTCGAGTATATCGTATGGATAACGCACGAATCGTTGTCCGAATTGATTTCATCTCCTATCGCGATCGGGAACGAGATGAATTTATCTTGTTTCAATATAATCGGAAAGAGATGAAATCAAGGGCGAACTCGTCGTGACGGCTTCGAGTATGTCCTACGGACACTAGAAGAATCATTGACAGAATTGATTTCATCTCCGTTCGCGATCGGGAACGAGATGAAATCATCTCTTTGCGATATTATCGGAAAGGAGATGAAATCAACCGCGATCGATCTCGTTGCAACTTTGTCGAGTATGTCCTATAGATAATGCACGAATCGTTGTCCGAATTGATTTCATCTCCTATCGCGATCGGGAACGAGATGAATTTATCTTGTTTCAATATAATCGGAAAGGAGATGAAATCAATGGCGAAATCGTCGTGACGGCTTCGAGTATGTCCTACGGACACTAGAAGAATCATTGACAGAATTGATTTCATCTCCGTTCGCGATCGGGAACGAAATAAATTCATCTCGTCGCGATATTATTGGAAAGGAGATGAAATCAATGGCGAACTCGTCGTGACGTTGTCTAGTGTATCCTATGGATACTCCACGAATCACTGACAGAATTGATTTTATCTCCGTTCGCGATCGGGAACTAGATGGATTCATCTTGTTCCGATATAATCGGAAACGAGATGAAATCAAAGGCAAACTCGTCGTGACGGCTTCGAGTATATCTTACGGACACTAGAAAAATCATTGACAGAATTGATTTCATCTCCGTTCGCGATTGGGAACGAGATGAAATCATCTCTTTGCGATATTATCAGAATGGAGATGAAATCAACCGCGAACTCGTTGCGACCTTGTCGAGTATATCGTATGGATAATGCACGAATCGTTGTCCAAATTGATTTCATCTCCTATCGCGATCGGGAACGAGATGAATTTATCTTGTTTCAATATAATCGGAAAGGCGATGAAATCAATGGCAAACTCGTCGTGACGGCTTGGAGTATGTCCTACGGACACTAGAAGAATCGTCGACAGAATTGATTTCATCTCCGTTCGCGATTGGGAACGCGGTGAAATCATCTCTTTGCGATATTATCGGAATGGAGATGAAATCAACCGCGAACTCGTTGTTGCCGGTTGTTGCCGTCCGAGATGAAATCAATTCGGACAACGATTCGTCCATAATCTATAGGACATACTCGACAACGTCACAGCGAGTTCGCGGTTGATTTCATCTCCATTCCGATAATATCGCAAAGAGATGATTTCATCTCGTTCCCGATCGCGAACGGAGATGAAATCAATTCTGTCAATGATTCTTATAGTGTCCGTAGGATATACTCGAAGCCGTCACGACGAGTTCGCCATTGATTTCATCTCCTTTCCGATGATATTGAAACGAGATAAATTCATCTCGTTCCCGATCGCGATAGGAGATGAAATCAATTCGACCAACGATTCGTGCATTATCCATAGGACATACTCGACAACTTTACAACGAGATCGCGGTTGATTTCATCTTCATTCCGATAATATCGCAAAGAAATGATTTCATCTCGTTCCCGATCGCGAACGGAGATGAAATCAATTCTGTCAATGATTCTTCTAGTGTCCGTAGGACATACTCGAAGCCGTCACGACGAGTTCGCCATTGATTTCATCTCCTTTCCGATGATATTGAAACGAGATAAATTCATCTCGTTCCCGATCGCGACAGGAGATGAAATCAATTCGGACAACGATTCGTGCATTATCCATAGGACATTTTCGGCAACGTCACAACGAGTTCGCGATTGATTTCATCTCCATTCCGATAATATCGCAAAGAGATGATTTCATCTCGCTCCCGATCGCCAATGGAGATGAAATCGATTCTCTCAATGATTCTTTTAGTGTCCGTCGGACATAGTCGAAGCCGTCATGACGAGTTTGCTATTGATTTCATCTCCTTTCCGATGATATGGGAACAAGATAAATTCATCTCGTTCCCGATCGCGATAGGACATGGAATCAATTCGGACAACGATTCATGCATTATCCATACGACATACTCGACAAGGTCGCAACGAGTTCGCGGTTGATTTCATCGCCATTCCGATAATATCGCATAGACATGATTTCATCTCGTTCCCAATCGCGAACGGAGATGAAGTCAATTCTGTCAATGATTCTTCTAGTGTCCGTAGGACATACTCGAAGCCGTCACGACGAGTTCGCCATTCATTTCATCTCCTTTGCGATTATATTGAAACAAGATAAATTCATCTCGTTCCCGATCGCGATAGGAGATGAAATCAATTCGGACAACGATTCGTGCGTTATCCATACGACATACTCGACAAGGTCGCAACGAGTTCGCGGTTGATTTCATCTCCATTCCGATAATATCGCAAATAGATGATTTCATCTCGTTCTCAATCGCGAACGGAGATGAAATCAATTCTGTCAATGATTCTTCTAGTGTCCGTAAGACATACTCGAAGCCATCACGATGAGTTTGCCTTTGATTTCATCGCGTTTCCGATTATATCGGAACGAGATGAATCCATCTAGTTCCCAATCGCGAACGGAGATAAAATCTATTCTGTCAGTGATTCGTGGAGTATCCTTAGGATACACGCGACAACGTCACGACGAGTTCGCCATTGATTTCATCTCCTATTCGATAATGTCGCGACGAGATGAATTCATTTCGTTCCCGATCGCCAACGGAGATGAAATCAATTCTGTCAGTGATTCGTGCAGTATCCATAGGATACACTTGACAACGTCACAACGAGTTCACCATTGATTTCATCTCCTTTCCGGTGATATTGAAACGAGATAAATTCATCTCGTTCCCGATCGCGATAGGAGATGAAATCAGTTCGGACAACGATCCGTGCATTATCCATAGGACATACTCGACAACGTCACAACGAGTTCGCCGTTGATTTCATCTCCATTCCGATAATATCGCAAAGAGATGATTTCATCTCGTTCCCGGTCGCGAACGAAGATTAAATCAATTCTGTCAATGATTCTTCTAGTGTCCGTAGGACATACTCGAAGCCGTCACGATGAGTTCGCCATTGATTTCATCTCCTTTCCGATGATATTGAAACGAGATAAATTCATCTCGTTCCCGATCGCGATAGGAGATGAAATCCATTCGGACAACGATTCGTGCATTATCCATAGGACATACTCGGCAACGTCACAACGAGATCGCGGTTGATTTCATTTCCATTCCGATAATATCGCAAAGAGATGATTTCATTTCGTTTCCGATCGCGAACGGAGATGAAATCAATTCTGTCAATGATTCTTCTAGTGTCCGTAGGACATACTCGAAGCCGTCACGACAAGTTCGCCATTGATTTCATCTCCTTTCCGATGATATTGAAACGAGATAAATTCATCTCGTTCCCGATCGCGACAGGAGATGAAATCAATTCGGACAACGATTCGTGCATTATCCATAGGACATTTTCGGCAACGTCACAACGAGTTCGCGATTGATTTCATCTCCATTCCGATAATATCGCAAAGAGATGATTTCATCTCGCTCCCGATCGCCAATGGAGATGAAATCAATTCTCTCAATGATTCTTTTAGTGTCCGTCGGACATACTCGAAGCCGTCATGACGAGTTTGCTATTGATTTCATCTCCTTTCCGATGATATGGAAACAAGATAAATTCATCTCGTTCCCAATCGCAATAGGACATGGAATCAATTCGGACAACGATTCATGCATTATCCATACGACATACTCGACAAGGTCGCAACGAGTTCGCGGTTGATTTCATCGCCATTCCGATAATATCGCATAGAGATGATTTCATCTCGTTCCCAATCGCGAACGGAGATGAAGTCAATTCTGTCAATGATTCTTCTAGTGTCCGTAGGACATACTCGAAGCCGTCACGACGAGTTCGCCATTGATTTCATCTCCTTTCCGATTATATTGAAACAAGATAAATTCATCTCGTTCCCGATCGCGATAGGAGATGAAATCAATTCGGACAACGATTCGTGCGTTATCCATATGACATACTCGACAAGGTCGCAACGAGTTCGCGGTTGATTTCATCTCCATTCCGATAATATCGCAAATAGATGATTTCATCTCGTTCTCAATCGCGAACGGAGATGAAATCAATTCTGTCAATGATTCTTCTAGTGTCCGTAAGACATACTCGAAGCCATCACGATGAGTTTGCCTTTGATTTCATCGCGTTTCCGATTATATCGGAACGAGATGAATCCATCTAGTTCCCAATCGCGAACGGAGATAAAATCTATTCTGTCAGTGATTCGTGGAGTATCCTTAGGATACACGCGACAACGTCACGACGAGTTCGCCATTGATTTCATCTCCTATTCGATAATATCGCGACGAGATGAATTCATTTCGTTCCCGATTCGTGCAGTATCCATAGGATACACTTGACAACGTCACAACGAGTTCACCATTGATTTCATCTCCTTTCCGGTGATATTGAAACGAGATAAATTCATCTCGTTCCCGATCGCGATAGGAGATGAAATCAATTCGGACAACGATCCGTGCATTATCCATAGGACATACTCGACAACGTCACAACGAGTTCGCGGTTGATTTCATCTCCATTCCGATAATATCGCAAAGAGATGATTTGTCGGTTTATCGCAAAGATTGATGAATTGTCAATGATATCGAAAGTCGATAATCATTGACAATTCTTTGGTTTTGTTAATTTTTATTTCTCAAGGAAGCAAAAAGAACAGGCGCTCTCGATGGATAATCGCGGCAAAATTCGTAAATGTCATTAATTGCGGCGCGCTTCACGCTTTGGCACGCAATACGCCGAGTGATAGCAGACGACAGGTGAAACGTCAAATCGTGTGTCACGATTCTCGGGCCGAATAGGTTGACAGGCAACGCAGCGAATGATTCGCTAAACGTCAGATCATGCGCGCTGGCATTTGTCAAACGCTGCTGTTTCGCAGAACCTTCTCGACGCCGGCTACGACTTCGTGGCCCTTCGTCTACTCTTTTGCCCTTTTCGGTCGTCCAACATGGCGGATTCGAGCGTTAGTTTCGAAGATCGAATGCCTATATTCTAATGCTTCCCATTTGATGACGGAGGCGAAAAAAAGAAAACGGCTCGGTAGAAATCTTCGGAGTAATCTGCCGAACCCGGCATTTCCCGCTGATACACCTATTCTGGATCACCCTGTATATTGTGACGTTGCGTCACAAAGGAGTTAGTGGAAAAGCCCGCGTGACCACGCTCGGGCTTCGTCTCCGCCACGCACCTTCTTCGGAAAAATTCAAATGTTAATATTAAGGTAGTATAAGTCATTTTTATTATATAGAAGCCACGACACTATCTCTCCCGTCCTTCCCGCACCCCTTATCGCGATCGCGGCACGACCACGCGGACTGTCGACTGGGGCCACGTCGGCCGGCCGTCGACTCCAGGAACCAGCAGCGCCATCTCCCAACGACGCGGACGGTGGACTGGTCGTCCGAGGGCACCCCGCTGCCATCTCCCGAGTCTCCGGCCTACCGCGCGCGTCAAGAGAGACTGCAGCTCTCGCGCGGTATGGCTGGCGGGCGCCGTACCGATCGGGGCGCTCCGCGACTCGGGAAAGGAAGGATCCATCAGGGCGATCGACCAAAAGAGCGAGCCACGTGGATCGCGATCGAAAATTTGAAGGAGGTCCGCCGTCTATAATGGGATTGGGCGAGAGGAGGAAGCCGGCCGGCGTGGACCGTCACTAAGTCGTCGAGCGTGGTCGAGCACGGAGGCAGCGAAAACGAAAAAGCCCGAGAGCCAATTGAGACAAAGAGCGCGTTGAGCCGAAAGACGGAAAGCATAATTCCGAGTAGAGTAATCGAGACTTCCCAGCGAGACTGTAAGTGTTCTTGCTCTTTTTCTCTCTCGCAAGAGCGGCACTGAAAGCCGCTAACAATTAGCTCGGGAAATTGTGTCGCACGGGCGACTGACAAATTCGTTTCCTTCACCCCTCCCCCGTCATCCCTGATCGTCGTCCCACATCCGTGCGCGTCGAATAAACGGAGTGTAAAATAGAGTAAGAAATATAAAATCAGTGCGTGCGATTAGAGTCATTAGTAGCGAAATACCGTGTGAAAAGGTGCTCGTGGCCGATCCCCGTTGTCCCTCGTCGAAAAATCCCCTCGCGCGCGCGTAGCCGCGGCCGCCTCGTGTGACACGGCCGTCGGCCGACTCGGGCAAAAATGGCTCGCGGGAATACATCGCGGCGCGATAAAATCGCGCGTTTAGCTTTTTAGAGATTTTCGGCTTTGTGCCGTGTTAACTCGAATATTCAAAAATAACGTAAATTAGTCGTGGTCCAAAATCAGTGGCCATCGTGTTAGAGAACCCCGTCTGTCCCCGATACCCTGAGACGTCCCCATTTCCATTGTATAGAGTCTCTCGCTTGCCGGCTGAAGGCCGCGTTTGTTTTGGTTTTTTTTGGTGTTTAGTAGAAATTGAGTACGCGTTAAGCGCGTTGCCCGAGAAAGGCTGGCGCCCAATATAATCACGAATTTTATATAGTAGAGAATATTTAAACGGGTAGAGAAAATAGAGTTGGGACTTCGCGTGTCCGATAACCCGTAAAAGAATTAGAGTCACCATTATTATTATTGCGAAACATTTTATCATATTGATTTTTGTAAATTATCACATAACTTCATTTTTTTTTGTATCGAGCTTGCTTTCTTTATTCATGTAAAATAAATTATATTTGAATTTTTTTTCGTTGACCCATCAGTGATTTTCCCATTCCCCCTCCCACCGCCTATGTTAACACGCGATACCCGTCATAAAATTGGCGCCCAACGTGGGGCCGGAAAAAACTTTTGTTTTTTTACAGAAAAGAGCCCACCACGACTATTATTGTTACTAAATTATTATTGTTAATTTTGGAATTAATAATAATCATTTTTCGAGAATTATTATTTTTCGTTACAGATTAAATAAAACATTTATTCGGGGTAAACGGTTTAAATTGAATAGTTTTTTTTTGCGTTTCTTGCGGAAATAATAATTACCCCTCACCCCTAACAGGTATAGCTTGTCCCGCCACGGCACTCGCACTTCAAGAATATTGAACGGATCGGAAAATTCGGACGACCGAGTTTCCGTTCAATAGTCGCACCTGATTATTTTTTGTTGAGTTTCGCTAACAATTAAATAGAAAATAAACTTGTTTTTTTTGTGTTAGCGATTGGAATTCTTTTTGTATAATTGCGGCGACCGCACCTACCCTTTTTCCCCTAGAACCCACACTTGCTTGTGTACTTGGCAAATTGTTTTTTTTTGGCTTGCGACTTTTCAGGCCACGGAGTGCCAAGAAAAGTCGTAGTTTTTTTTTTGCGCTGGCAATTGAAATTGTTATTTTTGTATTATTGCTTTGGCAATTAAAAATTAATTTGGCATTATTGCGCGGGCAATTGAAACTTTGATTTTTGCATTATTGCTCTGGCAATTAAAAAATTAATTGGTGCATTATTGCGTTGGCAATTAAAAATTAATTTGGCATTATTGCACGGGCAATTGAAAATTCGAGTTTTGCATTATTGCTCTGGCAATTAAAAATTAATTCGTGCACTATTGCGCTAATAATTAAAATTTGATTTGGCGTTATTGCTCGGGCAATTAAAATATTTTTTCTGTATTGTTGCTTTGGCAATTTGGGAACATTTATTATCGTTTAAGGGAATACCGCTTGAATAAAGTATACTGAGCTGATATTTTCTTTTGTGGTGAATTGTGCCTCACTTAAGATTTTTGCATACTGCACTGTTCGTTCATTTTGTCGGAATTAATTTTTTTTTTATGAAATAATATTATTGACTACCTGGTTTTTTTGTGTTTTCTTGCTTTTGTATTTTCTTTCTTGTTTTTTTTTTGCAATTGGTACTGATTGGCCATTTGTTTTTTTTTGTGTGTGTGTTTTTTTTTTCAATTCCGCAAATATTCTGGAACGAGCTTAGTATTTTTGTGTATTTTGCGATGACTTTTGACATGACGGTATAAATTCCCATTTTTTTTTGTTTGTTTGCGCTTTATCGTTTTCCTCGCTGACCACGCATATCCCCCCCAATTTTCTTCACGCTTTGGAGAAGTGCTGACCCTAGCCCCAATACTTTTCGTCACGAAGCCCTAATAAAGACCGCGACGCTCAGTCCCTCGCGAACGGTCACCCCAACCCCAAACGATCCCCAAATATTCTGTATCCTTCTGTGGGGCCTCCTGAATAATTTAAGGAACATATTATTGTTTCAGCTGGGAATCAGACATCCCTTACGAAATAATTATTCAGTTGGCGGAATAGAGTAAAGAATATAAGACTCGACAACTCTTAAATTTTCTTGGCATTAAGGGAAATTTTTGGAGAATATTGCGTTGTCAGAGTCCGAGAAATAATACTCCTCGGGAACTTAGAGTCAGTTTATCAAAATAAACCGAAATAACGTTACAGTCCCCGGGAGTAGAGTCAACAAACGAATCGTCGAGTAAGACTTTCCATTGTTTGTTTATTGCGATATTTTTTCTTTAAAAAATTGAGTTATTGAAGCCATTGGGTTTTACTTGATTTTTTCTTGGGTTTTGGTTTTGACCAAAAAGTTATATTTCGTTTTAACCGTGCCGCGGAGTAATCGCGAGCGGTTACCCCCTCCCCAACCCCCTACATTTTTCGTTTATTGCGTTTAGCTCATTCGCAAAATGGCAGATACCCCGGTGACGACGAGTACAGTCACGACCCCCACCCGTACGTCCCCCGTTATGACCACTTCCCCAATAGATCACCCCCGAGGACCGACATCGCCCCTCTCCGTGAATGTAGCCAATCTCTCGCTGATGGCTACGGAAGAGAGGATAGCAAGACAAAAGGTTGAGCGGTTGACGACGATGCGGGACATTCTATCCGCCTGTGACCGAGCAGGTCTCAACACGGACGGGACCCAAAGCGAGGTACAGGATCGTCTCATCCGGAACGAAATAAGGACACGGATTCCTGGAGCCTTAATTCGTTGGCATGTCCGGAAGGATGAGCGGGGGGACGCCCCCTCCCCTTCACGCTATCGGCTGCCTTGAACAATCCACTGACGGCAACGTTATTCGGATCATCGACCGCTGACCGCCACCAAGCGCCGACATACGAGGAGTATCGGCCAATACAGAGGCGGACGATGACGCCGCCACTCCCCGGGTCTCAAGGAGAGGCAGCGGGTCCGGACGACCCAGATAGAACGCCGACGCCATCGCCCAAGAGGCTGGCGGTCCAGAGGGATCGGAGGTCGGCAACAGGAAGAGTCAGTCCGACACCCGCGCCCCGAGGAAACGTCGCCGCAGCCGCCGACCGTACCGCGGTCACCTTTGCCCTTCCCCCTTCCCAGTGACCCCACCAACTACCCCAAGCCTTCCCCACGTCTAGCCCAACTGCCACCGGATTGCTAAGGATCAGCGGTAGCCAGGAGTGGCCACCGCATGACGCGTATACCCTGTCGGCACCCACCCCCCGGAACAGTACCCGAATAGGACCCCTCCCAAAGGCTCGATCGCGACATGCAGACCCTCCCCCTCCCCGACCCCGATCCCAGCAGGACGCGTCACAGTATTACGACTCGCAAGGGCCACGGCATGCGAGAGGAATAGACCATTGGCAGAGATACGGGCCCCGATTCGCGGGGAATCCGGACGAAGATGCTGAGGAATTTCTGTGGAGGATGCACGAATACTGCATCTCCAGGAAGCTTACGGAGGAGGATCTGATGGACGCCCTTCCCGAAGCTTTCACCGGTGACGCGCGCCTATGGTTGAGAGTAGAACGAGAGGAATGGAGCTCGTACGAGGAATTCGTCTTCTACTTTCGGGAACGATTCGGCCATGGAGACCTACAGGAACGTCTCCGAAAGGAAATAGAACTCCGTACGCAGGGGCCGAGAGAGCCTATGGCGGAGTTCCTCGTGAAAATAAGGACCCTCTTCAATCACCTGAATCCACCGTTGAGTAGAGAGACTCAACTGGATATATGCTGCGAGAATCTGCACCCGGATTACGCCGAGCACATCCAACGGAAGGATGTGAGCAGCTTCCTCGATCTCCAGCGGCTGGGACGCAGCCGCGAGATATTTTGGGGAAAGGCGAAGGCCTACAGGGCACCACCGAAGAAGGGTCTGACATTCGTGCCCTCTGCCTCGTATGAACAGCGTGGCCGGGAGGCCCGCATGAAGGCAGCCGCCCTGGAGGAGCCAGAGGAATACGAGCTCGCCGAGTATGAGGAGCCCTACCCCTCTCCCCCGCCTACCCCTCCGCCTTCGAGCCGAACCCCTCGCCAGAACCCTTCCGACTCAGCCGCGAAGACCAAGGGTCATAGCGGCTACCCAAAGAAGGCGAAGCAGCCTCAGAAACCCCCTTCCTCACCTAACCCCCCATCCGCCCCTTGCTCCCCACATACCCGGAAAAACCCCCCAGCAAAACCCCCCGCGAATCCCCCACGAATTCCACGAAGCCCGTCTCCGAAACAACCTCGGCCCAGCAATCCTGAAGGACCTGGCCCGAGGTGCTACAACTGTCGGCAACCGGGGCACCGATACCGAGAATGCACACAGCTGATGGGCCGATTCTGCAGAATCTGTGGATGGCCCGGATGCGACGTGAATTCATGCCGCAATTGGGAACGAAAGCGTTCGGAAAACGCCCGGTCGGGAGGGCAGTAAGCCCCTGTGCCTCCCGACGGTCGTTAAAGAAGGAGAACCTCCTTCGGATGCCCCGACCCCAGCCGCAGCCTGACTGTGCTATGACGAGCGTAGCACCAGCGCGGCGAGCAGAGTCCAGCCCGCCCCCGACAGAATTAGTAACAGACTTGTTCCCGTGTGAACATATGGCTTCTCGAGAAGAGGAAGGTGTGGCTGACCGAGAAGAAATGTTTATCGGAGCTTTAAGTATGGATGCTTGCCACCACTTATGGATTAACGTGGGTGGCGAACTCCTATTGGCGTTGGTAGACCCTGGTTCTACGAAAACGTACCTCGGGCTGGAGGTAGCAAGGAGGAGAGGACTCCTCTTGCAACCGATAGTGGAGGGCGTTCGGGTCGCCAACGGGGCAGTAGTTCCGGTAGACGGGACAGTCACCCTGACCTGCGATCTCGCAGGAAAAGTCCAATCCCTCCAGGTACGTGTAGCCGCGTTAGGCTACGAATTTGTTATGGGGATTGACTTTTTGAGATTGTTCGGAATGCGTGTGGATTACAAAACGGATACGTGGTCCCTCCACGGTGGTCCGGAGCGTAGCTTCGCGACACCGGGTGGGCCACGTTGGAGCATCCCCGCATTCCCCGAGGCTGCAGGCTTGGAACCTGCCTCGGTCTCGGCAAATAGACGTCTAGAATCCCTTCTGGACGAGTTAGTACCCCCCTCACAGGACGGACAGTTAGGACGAACGAACCTGACGCAACATTACATCGACGTGCAAAGGCACGCCCCTATCCGACAGAAGCCCCGTACAATTTCCCCGTACCTCCTCCGAATAGCCCAAGCCGAAGTCGATAAAATGGTCCAAGACGGAGTAATCGAGAGGACGAAGAGCTCTTGGCTGAGTAACCCGGTGATTGTCCCGAAGCCAGGCGGAAAGCATCGTTTCTGCATCGACTACCGCGACGTCAACCGGGTAACAATGAAGGACGCCTACCCTCTTCCCAATATGGATCGGATCTTGGATGGCCTTCGGCTAGCCCGGTTCATCTCGAAGTTAGATCTGAGCCAGGCTTATTTCCAGATCCCTGTAGACCCCCAAAGTCGTCCTGTAACCGCCTTCGCCCTTCCTGGCCGAGGACTTTTCCAGTTCAGGAGAATGCCGTTTGGGCTGACGAACGCACCAGCGACGTTTCAGCGGCTGATGGATCAGCTCATCGATCCGGCATGGGAGCCCCATGTCTTTGCGTATCTCGATGACGTGATCATCGCCACCGACACCGAAGCCGAGCACTTCGAGTATTTGAGGATCGTCCTGGAAGTCTTCCGAGTCGCAGGGCTCACCATCAACCGGGAGAAAAGCGAATTTTTCTGCCCGGAAGTAACGTATCTAGGATACGCCATCGGCCGGGACGGATTGAAAGCAGACCCAGAAAAAGTTGCCCCCATCCTAGCATACCCTCCACCCAGGACCCTTCGGCAATTACGCCGTTTCCTGGGAATGGTAGGGTGGTATGCCCGATTTTTACCCACCCTTTCGCGGGATAAAATTCCCCTGACCGAGCTCCTGAAAAAGGACGTTCCCTGGAACTGGGGGACCGAACAGCAGGAAGCCTTCGAGTCTCTCCGCGAAGCCCTCACTCAGACCCCTATCCTAGCCCGCCCCGATTTCACCCGCCCTTTCGTCCTCCAGACAGACGCCAGTGACTCGGCCGTGGGAGCCGTCCTGACGCAGGAATTCGACGGTGAAGAACATCCGATCGCGTTTGCCAGCAGGGTGCTGAGTAACGCGGAACGTAAATACACCGTCACGGAGAAGGAGTGCTTGGCGGTAATTTGGGCAGTGAGGAAGTTTCGACCGTACATCGAAGGCACTCACGTTACTGTCATCACCGACCACAGCAGTCTCCAATGGCTACGGAATCTGAAGAACCCTTCTGGACGATTAGCCCGGTGGGCACTCTCGATGCAGGCATGGGACCTGACGATCGTCCATAGGAAAGGAACCTTCATGTCGTCCCTGATGCCCTTTCCCGTATGTACGAGGACACCGACGCGGCCTTAGCCGCGCTCGGAGAAAGTACCAACCCCTGGTACCTGGACAAGGTACAGAACGTCCGTGAATTTCCCTGGAAATACCCAAGCTGGAAACTCGAGGACAACAAGCTGTACTATCATCGGCCGCATTCAATCATCGATCCGACGATTGTGGATTTGGACGCCTGGAAGCTTGTCTTGCCGGCCGAGACTAGGCCGCGAGCAATGGAGGATGCCCATCAAGGACCCCAGGATGGCCACCTGGGTACTGATAAAACGTATCAACGAGTCATCCAGGATTTCTTCTGGCCAGGCATACTCCAAGATGTAGCACGATACGTGGCGCGTTGCCCCGTATGTCAGCTCCACAAGGTTTCGCAGCTACCCCCGTCCGGCTTGATGAGAGAGCGCACCACGGAAGGTCCCTGGTGCGTAGTTGCTGCCGACGTGATGGGTCCGTTTCCCCCCAGCAAAGCCAAGAACCGTTACGTCGTTGTCTTCCAGGATGTCTTCACGAAGTTCATGGAGGCTAAGGCGCTCGGTAGTGTTACCGGCGCCACAATAATGAAGGCGTTCGAGACTTTGGTGGTCAACCGGTACGGTTGCCCACAGTATTTCCTGACCGACAACGGAACGGAATTCGTGAATACGCACGTAACGCGGTATTTGGACGAGCTTGGAATTCACCAGACAACGGTGCCGCCCTATCACGCGCAGGCGAATCCGGTTGAGCGAGTCAACCGGACTCTGAAGACAATGATAACATCGTACGTGGGAATGGATCACCGAGACTGGAACGCCCACTTGCCGGAGTTATGCTTTGCGATGAACACGGCCGTGCAGTCCTCAACCCAGATGACCCCCGCATTTTTGAATTTTGGCCGTAATCCTCGCCGAAGTTTGGTCCAATCGGATGCAGCGGTTACCTCTGCTGCACGACTGGGTTCGGAAGAACCTAGAGGCCGCCGCGAAAAGGCAGGCCAAATACTACAATAAGAACCGAAAAGATACGAGGTATCAGGTGGGAGATGTAGTTCTGCGGAAGAACCGAGTTCTGTCGTCAGGAGCGCAGAACTTCGCCGCCAAACTGGCGCCGCGGTATAGCGGCCCCTTTCGTATCCTGGCGGTGCACTCCCCTGTAGTATATGAACTCGAGGATCCGACGAGTCGTCGCAACCCTCGAGTTCACATTAAGGAGCTGAAGCCCTTCCGGGACCCGCAAGGAGTCCCAACCCAAGAAGAAGAGGCCGCCCCAGACCCAGCGATTGCCGGCCCGAGCAGGCCGCGATCACCAACCATAGCAGCCCCTGACCCAGCGATTGCCGGCCCGAGCAGGCCGCGATCACCAGCTACAGAAGCCCCAAGCCCAAAACGGCGTCGCCGTAGCGGGCTACGTTCCCAACGTTCAAAGCAGGTAGAGCTCTCCGACGCCCACCTTTTTGACCTGATCTCCCGTTTGGAACGACAAGGACAGTAGGATCAAGGACAGACTCGCGCTTAGTAATGCTTGCTTTGCTTTGAGTGCTAACTTGGGGTTTTGCGAGATGCATACCCCGATGTCCCACATCCAAATCCCATTCCGATGTCCAAATCCTGATGCCCCAAATCCCCCCTTCCCCTACCGATGTCCCACACCTAAATCCTATCCTGATGCCCCAAATTCCCCCTTCCCCTACCGATGTCCCTCATGAGAAATCCTATCCTGATGCCCCAAATCCTACCCCCACCTATTGTTGCCCCAAACACGATATCCTACATCCCAAGGCCTGGCTCTGGAACAGCTTCACGAATGGCCAAGGAAGCCGCGACGAAGAAGAATCCAGCGACCAGCGAGTCAACGCAGTCACCTAGAGATTAGATACGGTGAAAGGCCAAGGAAGCCTCGCCGGAGGTCCCAGCGAGCATCGAGATACTAATCCGATGGTGAAGCTACAGAACGACTGACGACAGTACCTGAGTATGCGACGAACGACTACCAGTACGGCAAAGTCATCGCAAAGGCTTAATGAATCAAGGTAACCAGTCTGTGATTTAATTATAGGGAACTTATCACTTCAGTATTACGGGCAATTCCAGCCAACGGATATCATGAGTAAATGCCGCCAGTCTAGTACTCAAGTAACCCTTTCCTTAAAATACCCCTTCCGACCTCCTCCCCTGAAGTAACGAAGGTAAAACTGAATAACCGCTCTTGCAGGAAAAGAGGGAAGTACTCCAGTTTAAGCAGGGGGGAGTTGTGACGTTGCGTCACAAAGGAGTTAGTGGAAAAGCCCGCGTGACCATGCTCGGGCTTCGTCTCCGCCACGCACCTTCTTCGGAAAAATTCAAATGTTAATATTAAGGTAGTATAAGTCATTTTTATTATATAGAAGCCACGACACTATCCCTCCCGTCCTTCCCGCACCCCTTATCGCGATCGCGGCACGACCACGCGGACTGTCGACTGGGGCCACGTCGGCCCGGCCGTCGACTCCAGGAACCAGCAGCGCCATCTCCCAACGACGCGGACGGTGGACTGGCCGTCCGAGGGCACCCCGCTGCCATCTCCCGAGTCTCCGGCCTACCGCGCGCGTCAAGAGAGACTGCAGCTCTCGCGCGGTATGGCTGGCGGGCGCCGTACCGATCGGAGCGCTCCGCGACTCGGGAGAGGAAGGATCCATCAGGGCGATCGACCAAAAAAGCGAGCCACGTGGATCGCGATCGAAAATTTGAAGGAGGTCCGCCGTCTATAACGGGATTGGGCGAGAGGAGGAAGCCGGCCGGCGTGGACCGTCACTAAGTCGTCGAGCGTGGTCGAGCACGGAGGCAGCGAAAACAAAAAAGCCCGAGAGCCAATTGAGACAAAGAGCGCGTTGAGCCGAAAGACGGAAAGCATAATTCCGAGTAGAGTGATCGAGACTTCCCAGCGAGACTGTAAGTGTTCTTGCTCTTTTTCTCTCTCGCAAGAGCGGCACCGAAAGCCGCTAACAATTAGCTCGGGAAATTGTGTCGCACGGGCGACTGACAAATTCGTTTCCTTCACCCCTCCCCCGTCATCCCTGATCGTCGTCCCACATCCGTGCGCGTCGAATAAACGCAGTGTAAAATAGAGTAAGAAATATAAAATCAGTGCGTGCGATTAGAGTCATTAGTAGCTAAATACCGTGTGAAAAGGTGCTCGTGGCGGATCCCCGCTGTCCCTCGTCGAAAAATCCCCTCGCGCGCGCGTAGCCGCGGCCGCCTCGTCTGACACGGCCGTCGGCCGACTCGGGCAAAAATGGCTCGCGGGAATACATCGGGGCGCTATAAAATCGCGCGTTTAGCTTTTTAGAGATTTTCGGCTTTGTGCCGTGTTAACTCGAATATTCAAAAATAACGTAAATTAGTCGTGGTCCAAAATCAGTGGCCATCATGTTAGAGAACCCCGTCTGTCCTCGATACCCTGAGGCGTCCCCATTTCCATTGTATAGAGTATCTCGCTTGCCGGCTGAAGGCCGCGTTTGTTTTGGTTTTTTTTGGTGTTTAGTAGAAATTGAATACGCGTTAAGCGCGTTGCCCGAGAAAGGCTGGCGCCCAATATAATCACGAAATTTATATAGTAGAGAATATTTAAACGGGTAGAGAAAATAGAGTTGGGACTTCGCGTGTCCGGTAACCCGTAAAAGAATTAGAGTCACCATTATTATTATTGCGAAACATTTTATCATATTGATTTTAGTAAATTATCACATAACTTCATTTTTTTTGTATCGAGCTTGCTTCCTTTATTCATGTAAAATAAATTATATTTGAATTTTTTTTTTTGTTGACCCATCAGTGATTTTCCCATTCCCCCTCCCACCGCCTACGTTAACACGCGATACCCGTCATAATATATATACACGTTTATACATATCCTTATATATCCGGCCCTGGTCGAAACATTGACGGCTACATACAACCTCGGTTTGTAATCCGCTGAACAATCGCAATGTCTAGATGTATCTTCCATGAGGAGAGCATTGTCAGAAGACATATATGCACATCAGATGGAATTTACAAAACCAATACCGATCGATCAATAACCGAATTTATTATCAAAACCCTCGTCAGATGTCGAAACGCACGAAATATATTGTCACCCACACCAAGGATGACGAGTCTATGCAGAAACTCTATCAGAACGACATTCATAATCCACATCCCCTTTGAAAACTCAGTACCCTACTCCTTACGATCTTGAATTTTACAACCAGATGTTGAAACCATGTTAGAGATCTTAGAGTCAATGATTCTTGTACTATTTATACATATTCCAATACAGCCATATTTTAATATGCATAAATTTGAAGTCACCGAGGACGATGACTAGTCTAAGTGGGGAGGTGTCACGTACGACGTTTTCTGTGATTTATTTTTGACCAGCACACACATAATTGTATACGTGCGAGAAGCAATCGAGTCAGCTATTTTTATTTTTCCCTGCAACCAAAAATATAAGCGTTCGAGATACCTATCGCAATTGTATTGCTTCTCACACACCATAGACGCGTGCATCACAGACCATAGCGAAGATATACGCTTTCCTTGTTTATCAACTGGGCACTATACCTAATGCATGTATTTTCGTGTAGCGAGTCGCTCCGCTATTTTTTCCCGCTCTGCATGAGAGCAGTAATAAAAGTTTTCCGGCCGGAGTCTCCAGCCCTATGATAGGGATCGGCAAGGCGACATGGTAGAGATCCAAAATATCCAACCTTTATTGCTTCTCAGAGGAGGTCGAACTCTCGAATAATAGACGCAAAATAGTTCTTCTCTGTGCCCAAATTAAGAGAGTAGCCCTTCTGGCAAAGTCATCTCGCCCTTATAAAACCTCCTTGTCTCGACGACAAGCGCGCAGTATAGCCGAAGTTTTTAACGCCGATACACTGTTCGTAATCCAGGTCTTCCGTAGAAGAGAGTGATCCGACAGTAGTATCGGACGTATATTATAAGTTGTTCAGTTTCAACCAAAATTTTCACGCGTCGTTACGCTGTCCGAAATCCGGGTCTTCTGTAGAAGAGTGTGATTCGGCGTAATTATTAAAGTCAATTTATATTGTTTTATAATCAAAAGGGTCATACGACCAAATATTTCAAGTACAAATTATTGTTATTCCGCGACCAGATCTCTAGAAGATTGTGAGAGTACGCGTGTGTGTTTAAAGAAATATTCAACGAAAGCAAGAATACGTTATTGTAAAGCGACGACACCGCTCCTGATTGTCAAAGGTATTTATCACATTATAAATTTACTTGGAATGTACCAAATTATTATTTCATCGAGTGTTAATTAAACTATTGTGTGACTCAAGACATTGAAGTCCCTTTATTATTAATTTCCTAAACCCATAAAAGAAACAAGATCTCTCGAGGTCTCACAACAAACGTTCCCACATAATTATTATCCCGAAGAGCACTCGTGACTCATTAGGGTAGTAATCGGAGTAAAGCGTTTACCGCTCGTCGCTTATAACTCTAGAAATATATATCTTTTGTAAACGGCTTCGGACGTAACACCTTAAATATATATTTTCGTACTTGTCTTGGAATATATCGTTCTTTTTGTATCGTAGAATATGCTCGGATCTCAGAACACGCGACACAGTGGTGTTCTTAAAATCCACCCAATGGTCAAAACTAAGTTCAACAGAAATTGAGCATCTTGAAATCTGCCAATTAGTATATGTCCTGGAACATACTAAAGTCCCGGGAGCGACCAATTTATAAATGTCCTGGAACGCTATTGGTTCGTATGTCCTGGAATACATGGTTTGATGCATGTCCTTGAATATTGGTCGGGTATCGGAACATGCCACTCGTTGGATGTCCTGGAACCCACCGAATAGTTAGAATTAAGCCATTTGCCAATGTCCTGGAAGCAACCATACTACACAAATTAGATATCCTGGAAACTTAGTATGTGTCCTGGAATCTGTTAAAGTTTCCGAAACGACCGGTTTATGAGTGTTCTGGAACCCAGAATGTGCTGGATAGTGCCATTCTGGCGAAATCCCGGTAACTGTCCGATTATATGAATTTGGTTATATCTCCGGAACTATGCTTTGATATACAGAAGTTCAAGTTCCATTTAACTGTCCATGGAATTGTCTACAAAAAAGAGTTCTTGAATTGCACGGTGCCCAAAACTACTCTTAGACACACACACACACACACACGCGCGCGCGCGCGCACGCATACACGCCACGCACACACACACAAACACACACGCACGCACACCCACACGCACACGCACACACACGCACACACGCACGCACACGCACGCACGCACACACACACACACGCGCGCGCGTGCGCGATTATATATATATATATATAATCGCATATAAACGAGGGCTAATGTAAGTGCTGCGGCATAGCGAAAGGCTAGACCGTGTATAAAGCTCATGGGCGGAAAAGGGAGTGGACCTCACGAATACTCTGCTATAGGTGAATGCGCCGCTAAATAAATATATATGTTTGTGAGCGGAGCGTCGTATCTATGTATCTACGTATACGTAGATATTTTATTCCCTCTTGCGAATAAGAGACTCCATGAACCGTGCAATCAGCAAACTGAGTTAGCGAGCGAGGCTCGTAATCACAATTAAGCCATCACCGCGGCTTTAGACAGCTAGAATTACGGTAAACTGGGGCAGAGTAGAACCTACGAGGCCTCCGTTTTACCATACCAGGTACAGCTCCGTGTTTGCACGGATGTACACACACACATGCATACACGCATATATTAGTGTTGTAGTGGTCATTCAAATCGTAAATACCATAAAGCGGTAGCATTAGATAAAATCGTCATCAGGGAAGTCTATCTACGTGCTTGCTCAGGGATGCCTCGATGCAGCGGCGACGATTCTGCGACTTTGCTGGATTAAACATGTTACTGGAAATATGGATGATTGTGTGTAATGGTGGTTCAAGTATGAAAGGCAGATCAAAGACGTGTTAGAAAAAATTAGCTCTAAGGAATCATGCTAAATGAAGTTACGTCTGAAATAACCACCAGGGGACCCTTTCGTATTTTCTTTTCGGAATCTATTTCGTCTTTTGTTTTGCTGATGGATAAGAAAATTACCGAATATATTTTGCTCGCAAAAAATGGTTCGAGTTCACTTCGGTGATCCTCTGTTTAAGTGGATAGATATAGCTTGCATCGGTAGTTTCGTTGTCATAGCACTTTTCCGGCTTCACTGAAAATAAATTGTACATATGTGAGTAAGCATATAAGTAAACATCTACATGTAATGCATGAGCCTTTATATAGTGCATTTGTGAATCATACGTGAGAAGAGACCAGGGCCAGACAGCGGCGAGTGGCTTATTATTCGGTACCACACTCCAAACACGCTTGTGTTTCCCTCTAGAACTTCAGCCATAGCAAAGACTTCGTTATTATAGTTTTGGGCTTGTGTATTCAATGTTGGGTTGAATCCGGCTGTAGCATTAAATCTATGTCGATGGAACAATGCAACTATTTGTACTAAAGAGAAGTATTTTGAAATAATAATGTTGACATTTATGTTCAAAGTTTCATGCCTCACAATGCATCATAACCGACCTAAATGAAAGAAGAAACGCAATGATAGAAATATAGCGCGCCGATTCAATCAATTGACATTTTCCGATATGTCTCCGCTATCCATGAGAATTGTTTGGAACACATGCGAACGATGAGCCAAAGGTTGTTAGGTTAATAGGATCAATAGTGCTCGATTTGCCAAGCAACACTACCTAGTGGAAATGCCACTAGGTAGTGGCTAGGGAAGTTAATCAATCGCATACTTTTGCAGTATGCGATTAACTTCTATATAGCGCTATATTTCTATCATTGCGTTTCTTCCTTCATTTTGGTCGGTTATGATGCACTGTGAGGCACAAAACTTTGAACATAAATGTCAACATTATTATTTCAAAATACTTCTCTTTAGTACAAATAGTTGCATTGTTCCATCAACATAGATTTAATGATACAGCCGGATTCAACCCAATATTGAATACACAAGCCCAAAACTATAATAACGAAGTCTTTGCTATGGCTGAAGTGTGTGTGTGTGTGTTTACTAGGCCGAATGCGTGCAGAAAGAACAAATACATTCTCGCACGCCGTTTGGTCATACGCAAGCAACTTGCATCTATGTGTGTATCACACAATTCACACAACTATGCGTAGCGACCATGGTACGCTTGTATTGGAAGCATGCGCTAGCTCGGCAGGATAGCAGTGAAACTTTATTGCATTTTACATTGTATATGTAGCCATCGAATCAATTTTTTTTCGACGACGGCCACAACCAAAAGACTCAGGCATTTTCCCATGCTTTTTAAATTCATTTATGCAAATAAGCTCGAGCACTATTTGTAACCTCGATGCCGCTTATCGTTAACGATTTCGAGCCCTGCCAAAATTTCGAGCGAACGAAATTGCTCGAAACACATTCTACAAAAGCGTGGTAAAATTTTACAACGCTTATTATTTTAACAAATGCGTTCAGTATTTTTATCTCCGCCAGGGTTCATATTCGGCAGCATTTTTGCTGGTCAGCTTCTAGCCTCGCTGTACGGCAGAGCTGTACGGCAGAGCGGTGAAATTTTGCGATCGTGCATTGTTTACACAAAGGCCCTTGAATCGATTTTTTTTTTTCGACGGCGGCCATCGGTGGAAATTTCTTTATGGTTAAACTTTCCAGGGAACGGCGTTTGCTAGAGACTCGTATGGTAGAAGGATGCTAGCATTTTCCCATTCTTTTTTAGTTACTTTAAACAAATAAGCTCGAAGACTATTTGGCATCTCGATGTCGCTCATTGTCGACGAATTCGATCTCTGCTAAAATCTCGAGTCACGACCGAGATCGCTCGAAAGTCACTCTACAAAAGAGTTGTAAAATTTTACAATGCTCTTTGTTTAAAAATTGAGATCGGCATTTTTTTCTGCCATGGCTTTTCTTCAGCAGGTTGTCTGCGGCCGACCAAATTCGCGAGCGAACGAGATCGACCAGGGCGAATTCGCGAGCGAACGAGATCGACCAGCGAACGAGATCGACCAACGAACGAGATCGACCCTGCGAACAAGATCGACTCTCCAAAAGAGTGGTAAAATTGTATTATTCCTGCAAAAAAAATACGTTTAGCATTTTTTTCTCTCTGCGGGAATTCAACTTCGGCAGGTTTCTCCAAGGATAGATTTTTATAGCAATGACGATCGGAGTAGTCTCGCTCTACAAAGAGCGGTAAAATTTTACTATTGCGAATCGTTCAGAGGTCATCGGTGAAAATTTTTCGAAAAATCGTTTCGTTGGAAGCACTTTTGAAAAATCCTTGGAAACTTAAAAAATTCACAACGCTCTTTGTTTAAACAATTGCGTTCGCCATTTTTTCTCTGCCGTGGCTTATCTTCGGCAGGTTGGCTGCGGCTGACAAATTCGCGAGCGAACGAGATTGACCGAGTCTCACTCTGCGAAAGAGTGGTAAAGTGTTATATTTACTGCAAAAAACATACGTTTAGCATTTTTTCTCTCTGCCGGGATTTATTTTCGGCAGGTTTCTCCAAGGATTGAATGTTCTAGCAAAAATGATCGCAGGAGTCTCGCTCTACAGAAAAGCGATAAAATTTGACGATCACGAGTTGTTTTGAGGAGCCCGGTGTAAAATTTTCGAAAAATCCTTTTGTTGGAAACACTTTTAAGAAATCCTTGGAACCTTAAAAAATATTATGCATATTCGTTTGTAGCTGAAAAACAATTATAAAATGGTTTTGGAGCTATTTTTGAAGGAAGTCTCCGGCACTGAAAACCATCTTCGGCGACGTCATGCCGGTAGGCGCAGTTCTCAACTCTTGTAAGCCTATTGTGGGATAGTCACCGACTAAAAATAGTTTTATTTTCGACCAATAGGTGGCATTAGATAACGGAAAAAAAAAAACTTTTTTAGCTGTAGCGTCTATGAAACCGTTGACTTCGAACACGTTCTTCTCAAAACCATGTTTTTCATATCGGGACGTGGCAGAACTCAAACAATTTTCGTCCAATCGACGTGAAATTTTAACTGTAGCTTCTTAGATTGCTTTAACAGTCAAGGACGAGCGCTTTTTTCGATTGATTGAAAATTGTAAAAAATATATCACTTTTCATACCCTACCCCAAGAAATTAAAGAAACAGAAAATTTCTTAACTTTTTAAAGTGTTTTTTGAAAGGCTGTATAAATGTTGAAAATAGTGGTATCAAGATGAAAAAGAAAAACATTATTAAGCTTCAAGTTTCTCGTTTGAGATCTTTTGGCAAAATAACTTTGTGAGCTACGGTTATCGCGCAATCATAAGAAATAGCGAGAAAATTATTTTTCCAATTTTAGTTTTTCAAGGGATTTTTTACAGTTAAATCAATGCATAGGCGCGTTAGCTTATTTATTTACTTTTTATTTGGTCCTTTTGTGGTCTCTCTACGTCAACTTTTTGCTGAGATATCCGACTTATAATGAAAAACGATCCTTTTGTGTTTGATCAATGATATGACAGCAACCAATGATCGCACAGGAAATCAATGGGCAGCTTTAAAAGCTTGAATAAATTTCGTACAAGACCCTTTTGTTGATTTTTGAGAAAAAAAATCATTTTTTTTACCATCAATATTAATTTGAAAAATAGAACAAAAAATGATATTTTATGGTTTTTCCGTAAATCTACTACTCCATTATAAATATTAGTGGAATGACTAATGTCGCCACGTTTTTTTCAGCTTAATGTACCCTCAAATTTACCTTTGAAATACGTACAAATTTTCAAATTGGTCCATCGACCCGTGTTTCTGGACCGATCGATGAAAGTTTTACAAAAGAATTAAAGAAACAAGTGTTCCCATCGTGAAATCATGATCAAAATGAAAAAACCCATTTTCTCCCACTATTTATAGAACTTTGCAAAAGCTGTGAAATTAAAAAAAATCTAATCTGTTTAAATTTGTAACATTTTTCAGGGAATAATGGTGACTCGTTGTTGCCACGCTTCGGCTTTTGCGCACTATAATTTCGCTCATCTTTAATTGTATTGATTAAAAGTTGGTTGATCTTTAGTTGCGTTGATTAAACGATGAGGTTGACGTCGAAGACAAAGAACGTAACAGAAGGCCGAAAGTGTACGAAGACGCAGAATTAGAAGCATCATTGGAGGGAGACTCACTATTCGGGAATCATCGTCTCGTCCTCTTTTTGAATTTTATTGACAAATAGGAGATTCAAGCTCGCAGCAGTGAGCGGACGAACCTTGCGTGGAAAAGAGAGGGGGGGGGGGTGGCGGCCTGGTTCAAAGAGACGCGATGAACAATGGTCACCGTGTACTCCTATCTAAGGGGTCGCACCACGGTAGAATTTTTAAAAAATGTTTTATTTTTACTTGACTTAAAATATGCTAGAATAAGGGGAAAAAGGTTGGTACCTGTAAAACAAGGTCCGCACGGCATAACTCCAACAATTTTCATTATTCTTACTCCCAATTTTGAGTACATGTTTAAAATAACATTCCAAAGAGAAATGAGAACGGGATTTTTTATGAGTTAGTTATAACATTAGTTATTATCAAATGATTGTCCTTTTTTTCTGTCGAAATTAAGTTTGTAGTTTAATGCTTTCCAATTACACAAAAATTAATATTTTGACAATCCTCTGCGTATTTCTCTAGCTATACTCGTGTAATTAAGAGAAATTTTTAAATTTTATTCTAAAATCAAATTTGCGTCAGCTATACTGCGTGCCGCAGAGCGTCTCAAATTCAACATACCTCGCTAGAACGGCTCCAGCGTCACCTTTTGGCATAATTGTTTAATATAAATTTCATTTTGTTCACTTGAAGATATGACTATTATATATAACATCCTTGAATATTAATATTCTCTTATTTGTCCTTCTACAAAAAAAAAATCGCAAAATATCACTCAATTTTGGACGTTTACCGAGGACGTTTTAACACAAGGGCCACTCCCTTATGTTAAAACGAGCATGCGCTCTTGATTTCTAACGATTTATTTATTTTTTCAAATTTTAACCAGACATTGTTCATATCATTATGCAAGTTTGAGTGAAATTTTAGTACAGTTAACTATTTAGTTTGAGAGATAATGAATTTTTTTAATAGGAACTTTTAACACTGCACGGTCTGCATTGGCCGAAAGTCAGGTAACATAATTCGGCGTACCATTCTATTGTGTTTATTAATTTTGAAAAAAATTATGATTAGATAACAAACTAGTTAGGGACCGAGTGAAAAAAGTTTGCATTGCCTTTTCTATGCAGTTTTGCTAAAGACGTTCAGTAACGACAGAATAACTCTCGGTAAAAAATATTCGTCCCCTATGTCAGAAGACATTATGAAACACCGCAGAACAGTATTGTTCAATATTTCGAGGAAAAAGATAAGTATCGTGTTCCTAAAGCTAAAAACTTTTAACGTGAAAAACAATATTTACGTTAGAAACATTAATATTTTATATTGTTTATGTTATTGCCTTGTGTCTTTCTATAGAGGACAAATATTTTTTACGGAAAATTACTCTGTCTAAATTTCAATGTAGACCCTACAGTGTTAAAAGTTGCAATTTAAAAACCCATTATCTCCGAATCTAAATAGTCGACTGTTCTGAAATTTCACTGAAACGTGCATGATACGAACAATGTCTGGTTAAAATTTGAACAAAATCTATAAAAATCAAGAGCGCACGCTTGTTCTACCTTGACGCGTTCAACCATTGACCATTCAATTCTGTTGGGCTGGAGGTTTGGACCCGTTGACTCTGAGTATGAGATGTTGGTAGTCGTAACCATTAAGATGCAAGAAGGCCCTAGCGTCCTTGCTCTTTGTTTTGAAATGTACGTACGTAAGTGAAAGGCCTTGCACAGATTGGTGGTGCGATCCATGCCGAGGTATTGTTTCTAAACGAAGCCGAAGGGTTCAACGAGTTCCTTGAGATCAGCCTCGCTCGTGCTCTCAGAGAGATTGGAGACAGCGGTGCTATCCTCGCGACACTAGGACTGTATATTGTAGCCGCAACGATTGACACGGTTTTGTCATCCTCAGCAGTACGTACTTGCTGCCCTGGATAAATCCGATGGTCCATCTAGATGGTAAATCCGAAGCTACATCCCGAGTCGAAATTTTTAGCCTCCTCTGAACCCTCGCAGGGCCTATTTCTTTTGTAATACAGAAGCCGCCAGCCTCCGTTGAACCTACGAAACCTTATTTGTCGAGTTCAGTGCCATGAAGAGACCTCCTCTTGGTCCAGGGTAGCCTCTGCTAGACCTCCCAAACCTTCTCTCGACCCCAGTTTCAGTGAAACGTGCAGAGCACAGGCCTCCTTAACCTGCTTTCAATCTCAAACTGTTGCCTCGACCACACCTAACCTGCTTTCGGCCCAAATTCGATATCTCCTCCATCATCATTCCATTGTGGCCTGATCGGTAACCCGTTCGATGACGAAAATAATACGAAATTAATAAAAAATACATCGTCCCCTTATCAAATTATTAATGCAATATTAATATGCGAAAACAATCAAATTTTCTCAATATCGATTTATTATTATTTTATAGGCAATTCATAAAAGAATGCTTGTATATACAGTCTTACTCCAATGCTACCGGATTAATGGGCATTTTCCTGTCAGAAAAAATCTCACAGGAAAATTCTTTAAAAATGCCAGTCTATCCAGTATAAGCTTACGCGACGTTTTTCGTCCTTGACATTTCTTCTTAAACCCTCTAGTTCTTGAGTTACATTGCATTATCTAGAATTAGTCTTTTTTAGCAAAAAATGAAATAACATTGCGAAAAAAATCATACAAAACTTTATAAAAACGCAAATGGAGTTCTTGCTACCCCGTTCAAGTTTATCATGGACAAACGTAACAAATTTTTTTTGCATAAGTCCTGCGCCCAATTCTCGATGGTCGAAAAAAGCCGAAAATCAGTCACGCATAAAAGTGCGTACCGGGTCGAAAAGAAAATTATAAAAAAATATTTCAGAAAAGCAATATAAAGCTGAATTTATTCCCGTCAAAACGCCGTTCGGTAAAATTGGTTATCTTTTTTTTACGAAGCTATGTTCGTGCAGCAAGAAATATCGACTGGTGTATCCAAACTTTCAAGCGACGGTATATATTATATAATACTATATATATATATATATATATATATATATATATATATATATATATATATATATATATATATCAAGAGTCGCGGCAGCGTCTTGACGCCAAGTAATAAAAAAAAACAAATTTTACGCCACTGATCGATGCCACCGATCTCGACGCCACTGACCGACTGACGACACGCCGCGACTCTATACAGTAAGTTGGGCTCTAGCAGACGACGTTTTAACTTTGTTCCGATATTATGCGAAAACGCGGCAACAAATCGAAAATCTAATGACAGTTTACCAATGTAATGTGATTTTTTCCTATCGATTTTGTTCGGGCTGTTTTTCGATTTGTCCACTCAATCTCGGGATCTCATAATTTACGGCGGAATTTTCGGGTGACTTTTTACCCCAAAAATTTTTCAACACTCGTCCATTGTCTTTCATTGAATGAAATAAAGTCGTTGGCTCATATCGTAAACATAACACATACGCCGTTCTGTGAATTGATTAACACTTTAGCGCAACAGGCACAGCAACGCCACCGCTCTCTCGAACGGCACGACTCGAACTACACCCTGCTTGCAATATATATATATATATATGTATTCTAATACAGTCGCTTTGACAGCTCGAGTAACCAAACACGGTTAGTCGAGCGTGGATGTGAAAAAAAAACAAACGGCTCTTATTAGAGCCAAAAATTTGTTTAACAAAGGTTCACGTCGTTCAAATTTAGGTGTGGATTATTGATTTGATCCTAACATGCGTATATTAGCCGTGGCGCTCGCGCGGAAACCGTCGGAGAAACAGCGAGGACGATACGCAAATAGATACAGAGTAAGTTAAAAACAAGAATGTGCTCATTTCTTTCACTTGCTTATATAAAATCATTAAAAAACTTGCAGACAGACGTGCATGTGTAGCTTTTGTGTGCCCTGAGAGCATAACCTAGCTTCTATATGTCATTACCAATTTGTGTGTTCATAACCTCGTTCCATTAACATTTTATGAACATATCTTCAAAATTTTCTGAACAGAATCTTGTCATAGACGATGAAGTTTTTTTTTTTGTAGAAAATGCATTCGGCTCTGTAGAATTTATATTGACGCAGAGCTTGACAATTATTTTGCCTGAAATATTATTCATTGCTGAAAAATCTCTCATGAGAAATAAAGGCTTTGTGCAACACGATATATAAACCTAGATCCCCTACGGCGTCCAATAGAACATGTAAAATAGAACGCCATTACACGACCATTCCAAGTTCTTGCGAATTTTGTTCATACGAACCCGTGATCAAACATACAGGTATCGAACAGGCAGCCTAATTAACATACATGCGATGCAATCGACACCTGTATATTTGATCACGGGTTCATACGAATAAAATTGGTGCGAACCTGTGATTGTCGCGTAATCGTGTTCTAGGACAACACCTAATGTTTGGCTCGATCTCGCAGACTCAAGCCTGACAGCGCTTTCATATGCCTCGCCATTCTTTTCATACTGTGGTGATCACCATATTTCATTGTTGCGGCTGCACAATCTATGTCTACATGGAACGATGATAGTCCGCCATCTCCGAGAAATCTTCGAGTGCCACACCTGCATCTAAGAGAACTTGGTTATGTCGTTCAACGCCTTGAAGTTTATCGTCCCAAGTGCGCTCAATGTGTCAAATACTATGGAAAGCCAAACTTCAGATACTCCATGTCACTCGATGCCTCGAATCGAGCAACATTTGGGCATGAAACCCTTTTCCGGTACGGAGAGCGACAATGAAACCTTTTGACATTTTTCCAGCTTGACATAACATAAAAATGATTAAAACATGAATTTTAGCATTTTTCATAAAATGAAAAGGCCTTAGAACTATTGTGCCATCTGGCCAAGGAAGGCCAGATTGTGAATGATTGTGCGCTTTTTAATGTTAACATGAAAGTGTGATTGAAGCTGCATATTTTATGTGTTACGTGATTATCGGCTATTATGTAAATTTAAAATAAGATGATTGTCAACAAAACCTTTTTTTTGTCAGACCGGCTTTAGTTTTAATTTACTGTAAAACAACCTAAGATTTCTTGAATAAAAATCCTGAAACTGAGTATAAATGTGTGATAATAATTTCTCTAATTTCTATTGTGCCAAATTAAATATGGTTAATGAAACTGAATTGATTACATTTATCAAACATTTGAAACGTAGGGACCCTCAAACTTTTATTAATAGTCACATATAGGTGACTGGGTAAAAAAAAATATTTTACATTTTTTAGTACATTAAATAAAAGCTTGTCTAAAAGAAAAGTTTTTTTTATATACAAATTTTCCGTACCAATCTGACTGTGTTAAATGAAAAAAAAGAAAAACCGCGTTTCGAAAATATATGGTTCTGCACTTTAAGGTATTTCTTTCACGAACCCGAATATTTAACAAATAACTGATTTTCGTCTATTATTTTTACACGGTGTTTACATTCCTTTATTCAACCGAATTCATTTTGAACGATAAATGTCAATTGTCTAAAAGAAAGAAAAAAAAGATGAGTTCTCTTTGAAAATGAGCTTTATTGAAAGTATGGCCCGGCCACGGTGACCATTGGCATTGAGACATGTGTGCCATTAAGCCTTCATGCGACGTTGGCTCGCTCCACCTCTCCGTTTCGTCGCCGGGAGAAAAACTGACGTCTTCATTTACATAAAAGTCAATATTTAATAAATGCCGTAGACGGATCATTTAATTTTTGGGTGACAATTTTGGTAATATACTGAATGATTTGACATTTTTTCATAACATCCTTAACATTTTTTACACTATTCCGTGTGTAAAACTGCCGATCGGCATGAGTCTAGGCATCTTCTTATGTAAAAACTGTTTGTTGAATTCAAATTTAAAATTAAATTAGGAAATTAAAAATTCAATTCAAAATTATTAAAATCAAATATTAAAATTTGAAGGGTGCATTCAATATATGTAACGAATCCACTATATAAATTTGAACAAATGGTAACATTTGGTCATTTGACCCGAAGCTTCTTAACGATATAAGGAAAGACGTGTATTCTTGAGCAGCCTCCAGCAGGGTAAATGTGACGCGTTATCCAAGTGCATCCGGTTTTTGTTTACAATGAACAAATCGATTTGCATTCCACTCGCTGAACACGCAAATAAAATAATGCAATGAAGTTGGATTTTCGTAAAATATTTTTATTGATCTCTAGTTTTTTTAATTAAAAGTTTTCTCCTGCTGCAACAAACAAAGCGCAATTCATGAAACATGGAGACGGTATATCAAAAAGTAAAACATTAAGACGTACAGACTTGGGCGTAATTCTATTTATAAATACGAATATGAATTTATTCACATCGTGATTTTCATGTAAATATAAATACAAATGTATTCATACTTCACTTTTTGTATTCACATGCATGCATACAAATACAATTGTATTCACAAATATTCTGAACATACAAATAGATTCACAGAAAAAATTGTGAATATTCACAAAAAAGTGAATATTTACAAAAAATCCTGTGAATTAAAAAAAATACACATCAACATCTGTGAATGCAAATGTATTCATAAAAAATTGTAAATACAAAAAAATTCACAAAAGAAGTTGTGAATTTTTTCATATTTAAGACAAATTAAAATCAAATTCACAATAATTAGATTAAAATTTACACCATTAGTGAGTTCGTACGCATTTTGAGAGAAAACATTGCCTCGAGACAAAGAAATTTTTGCACAAAACTTTTTGTGCGAAAATTCCTTTGCCTCAACACAATGGTTTCTCTCAAAATACATAAGAACTCACTTGTGGCGTAAATTTTAATATAATTGTCGTGAATTCGATTTTAATTTTCTTCAACTTGAGGAAATTCACAACTCATTTTGTGAATTTTTTCATATTTATGATGTAATATTTGGAACTCACTTTTTTTGCAAAAATTTCTTCGCCTCGACGCAATGTTTTCTCTCAAAATACGTAAGAACTCACGTTTGGTGTAACGTGAGTTCTTACGTATTAATCGAATACGTTTTAATCTAATCATTGTGAATTTGATTTTAATTTGTCTTAAATACGAAAAAATTCTCAACTTATTTTGTGATTTTTTTTGTATTTACAATTTTTTGTGAATACATTTGCATTCATAGATATTGATTTGAATTTTTTTTAATTCACAGGATTTCTTGTAAATATTCACATTTTTTGTGAATACAGTAGAACCTCGATTATCCGAACCAATTGGGACCGAGACTAGTTCGGATAATCAAAAGTTCGGATAATCGAAACGTGGGTTATTTGTGACGAGATCATAAACAACAACCTTATACATAAAAACAGTACAGTACATGTCAAATTTTAATATATATATATATATATATATATATATATATATATATATATATATATATTAAACAGCTGAAAAAAGTCGAATGCCTTTTTTAATATATTTTTGATAAAATCGTCCATTTTTAATTGACGAACGGCCGTAACGCGTTTTTGAGCGGCTAAGTCTCGCAGCCGTTTGAGAAGGAGAAGTTGCATTGGGTTGCTCATTGTTGCTCACGGCAGTGGCAGCGAGCAACAATGTATCTTTCGCGCCAACGTTCGGATAATTGAGCGTTCGGATAAACTAAGTTATCGTTCGGATAATTGAGGGTTCGTATAATCGAGGTTCGGATAATCGAGGTTCTACTGTATATATTAAACACCTGAAAAAAGTCGAATGCCTCTTTTAATATTTTTTTAATAAAATCGTCCATTTTTAATTGACGAACGGCCGTAACGCGTTTTTGAGCGGCTAAGTCTCGCAGCCGTTTGAGAAGAAGTTGCGTTGGGTTGCTCATTGTTGCTCACGGCAGTGGCAGCGAGCAACAATGTATCTTGCGCGCCAACATTCGGATAATTGAGCGTTCGGATAAACTAAGCCATCGTTCGGATAATTGAGGGTTCGGATAATCGAGGTTCTACTGTATTCCCAATTTTTTTCTGTGAATTTATTTGTACACGTTCAGAATATTTGTAAATACAATTGTATTTGTATGCATGCATGTGAATACAAATAAGCGAACTATGAATAAATATTTCACTAATAGGCGTTTGTAAATCACCCTGCAAATACGTCGATTTAATAGTGGAAGGGACTGAAGACTTAAAAAAAAATGTTTATAGCATTTGGTAATATACAAGTTTTCAGAAACGACGTGTCCTGTTTTTTTAACTATCTGTTTAAATCTTACCCTTTTAGAATCTTTGAAAAAGTGAAAAAAAAATAATACCAAGTAATGAAAAGATATTTGAATTCACTCCTCTTTGAACTGGCGCAGAACGAAAAAAAGATTTTTCCCCTTTCAAAAAGATATGAAATCCCCTTTAAAAACTTTTAAAAAGTAAAAAAAGAACGCCAAGTAACAAAATACCCCCGAAAACATTATTGCTTGTTTGATCATATACAAAATTCTGATTTATCTTGAAATATTTTTTAATTTTATTTAACGAATGCTTTTATTATATTTTTTCAATTAAAATGTACAAAAAAAGTGAAATAACTTTTTATAAAGTAGCCAAGCAAGTTTACTAAAAACGTAAACAAAATTGTTAAACCTTAGAACTAATGTTTTCCTAAATATTTCATTTTTATTTTAAAAATCACATTACTATTATAACAAAAAATTGGTATTACAATTATATAAAAATACAACGTATTTACCACATAAGTACACTGGAAATGCTGTGCAACGACTTGGCGTGCATGGTTAAGAAAAATAGCTCGGCGAAGGATTTCGTCTTTCCGACTACTTAACTCTCAGGTTGGAAAAACATAGACTGCTGCAATTTGTTATGTAACTGGAAATCAAATTTCGTGATCCCGCAAAGTATGGATCAAATCAGTGATGTTCCCCTAGACGACACGATACGTTAAATCTTTTTTTTATGCATAATTTAATACGATATATAAAAGTATATTCTTTCTCCTCTATCAGACAACTTTATACATTACATGAAATATATTTCGTATATACTTTTATGTATTGATCCGTCTGTTTGTGTATTGTATCCGTCTCTAAGCCACAGCATCGGCAATTTTAAAATTCGAATTACGGTGCCGTCGTCTTGCTGGTGAAAAACGAAATATCTGAGTATCTCTCCTGATATTCATTGCGCTATATTCGATGGTTTTTCCGAGTACAGTCCCGGGAAAAAAAGTTCATGCCTGAGTGGATATGTTCATATATGTTTCAGATATTATCATATATGTTTCAGATATCGTCACATATGATTCAGATATTGTCATATATGTATCAGATATATTTATATCTGACATTTTACAGTATCATATATGATTAGGTCTGATCATATTCCACATCGCATATGCTTAAATAAGATCATATCTGATCACATATCCCGGGGAAAATGGTCATATCTGAGCAGATATGCTCATGTAGGTGTTTATCTGCAACATAAATGAATCTGATCTGATCATGCATGGTCAAAGATGAACATACATGTATTTTTATGCGCTCAGGGGTAGCTCTATATCTGGTCAGATATGATCGCGCATAAGTAAATATGTGCAGATATGAATTTGTAGCTGAACATGTCTGCCCATATGTCGTCATGTCTAACCAGATATAGTACAATTCACGACTACATTCGAGCTCACACATGAATAGACTTGAATATGTGCGCGCATGCATGAACATATCCAACCAGGTATGGATGAATACGCAACCGAACCCAACTCGTGCATCATCAGGTCTGAAAATATTTGCCCATGTACGATTGTATCTGCCCAGATATGGAATTATACTCGAATTCATCCAATTGGATCTACCAGGTGTGTAAGTATGAAACCGGAATTTTTGTACAGAAAAAACACGTTTATTGTAATGATATGATACAAAGTATCATATCATTACCGTAGGTACATCCGCCAGTTGTTGTTGTGTTTGAGCGTCGTCTTCGTCCAACAAGGCTTGCAGGTCAGCGTCTTCAAACTTTTTCGGTGGTGTTCCACGTTCTTCGTTCCTCACGTCAAAATCGCCACTTTTGAACCGTTTGAACCACTCGAAATACTGTGTTTTACCGAGAGCATGCTCACCAAACGCCTCCACAAGCATTCGATGCGATTCGGCTGCGGTTTTCTTCAGATGAAAACAGAAAAGTAGTGCTGTCGGCAAATCGTAATTTTGTTGGAGTAGTTTGAGGCGGATTCGCCTTAAAGCGTCGTCGAGTCACACGAGCGAGAAGACCGGCGACAGAAGAAGGAAGAGCTCATATTGGTCGAGCGAGACAAGCCAACCAGCGACGCGTTCGCGTGAAGAGGCATCTCGTGGGTCAGTCGAGAGGAGAGCTCGAAGCGACAAGACGGTTGATCTCGCGTGCCTTCAAAAAGCAACGCTTTCTTTGTTCAGAACTTTTTCTAGTCGAGAAGACAAAGAGTTGTATACAGTAATAAAGTTTATTTCTCCTAGTTCTGTCAAGAGCAGACTATAATCGCAATAAAGAAAATATTATTATTATTCCCGATTTCAAATTGCCTCTCTCTCCTTTATTCGGCGGTCGACTACGATAAAGCGGGTGAATCTACAATTATCTCCGGGCTGCACGACTGGAAGATTGAATTTATTTCAATAAATTTGTTGGCACAAAACTCGACATGTTTATCTCTAATAAACTAATGCTACTGAATGAAACTCGTGTTATTGTGAGTTGGAAATTTTTGTCGGATATCAATACAATAACAAGACACCGCTGACGTGATGTGTCGGTAACTGCATCGACATCTAGCGCCACCTATGGGCAAATTCCGGTTTCATACTTACACACCTGGTATATGATCATCGCGGAACATGCTTGCTCACGTGTGATCAGATCTAATCAAATATGAATCAATTGATTCATATTTCATCAATTGATGCATATTTGAACGTATTCATCCATACCTGGTTGGATATGTTCATGCATGCGCGCACATATTCAAGTCTATTCATGTGTGAGCTCGAATGTAGTTGTGAATTGTACTATATCTGGTTAGACATGACCACATATGGGCAGACATGTTCAGCTATAAATTCATATCTGCACATATTTACTTATGCGCGATCATATCTGACCAGATATAGAGCTACCCCTGAGCGCATAAAAATACATGTATGTTCATCTTTGACCATGCATGATCAGATCAGATTCATTTATGTTGCAGATAAACACCTACATGAGCATATCTGCTCAGATATGACCATTTTCCTCGGGATATGTGATCAGATATGATCTTCTTTAAGCATATGTGATGTGGAATATGATCAGACCTAATCATATATGATACTGTAAAATGTCAGATATAAATATATCTGATACATATATGATAATATCTGAATCATATATGACGATATCTGAAACATATATGACAATATCTGAAACATATATGAACATATCCACTCAGGCATGAACTTTTTTTCCCGGGTGGTCTGATATCGTCAAATCTAATCATACATGCTCTGATATCGTCAAATCTAATCATGTATGCTTTGATGTGGCCATTTTTCTTATGCATGATTAGACAAGATCCAGATATGATCAATCATATCTGGATCATATATAATCCAGATATAATCAGATATGATTTGGTCTGATAATTTTTTCTCGGGATGATCATACATGCTCAGATATAAGCATACATGATCTGTCATGACACTATATGAACAGATATAGCCAATTCTCTTCTCTGATCATATCTGATTCTACAGATATGCTGAGATATAAGCATACATGATCTGTCATGACACTATATGAACAGATATGACCAAATCTCTTGTCTGATCATATCTGATTCTACAGATATGCTCAGATATAAGCATACATGATCTGTCATGACACTATATGAACAGATATGACCAAATCTCTTGTCTGATCATATCTGATTCTACAGATATGATTCAGATATGTTCAGATATGATCTTTTTTTCCCGGGGTCGAATATTCGTCAATAGTGGATATAACGGAGCTCTGACACGGTCACGTGAATTGTGTGGACCGATATATACACCGATAACACTATATATCAATGTTATCTTGTCCGAATCACACTAGCGCAAGGTGCAGGAAATCGCATTGTTAATAACACTGGCAGTTGATGCGTTGTTACAGGTTATATATATATTGTGTATCTTCCCGAGCTATTTCTCTTAACCATGCACGCCAAGTCGTTGCACAGCATTTCCAGTGTACTTATGTGGTAAATACGTTGTATTTTTATATAATTGTAATACCAATTTTTTGTTATAATAGTAATGTGATTTTTAAAATAAAAATGAAATATTTAGGAAAACATTAGTTCTAAGGTTTAACAATTTTGTTTACGTTTTTAGTAAACTTGCTTGGCTACTTTATAAAAAGTTATTTCACTTTTTTGTACATTTTAATTGAAAAAATATAATAAAAGCATTCGTTAAATAAAATTAAAAAATATTTCAAGATAAATCAGAATTTTGTATATGATCAAACAAGCAATAATGTTTTCGGGGGTATTTTGTTACTTGGCGTTCTTTTTTTACTTTTTAAAAGTTTATATAATACTCGAAATATGTGGTTGTATTAATATATTCTAATATACACTACCAGTCAAAAGTATGCAGACGCTTCAGATAACTGCAAAACTTAATATCACTTTGGATCATTGCAAACTTATGGTAGAATAATAATTAGTTTACGAAGATACTATAAAGCTCTGTATAATTACTTAATTATATAAATCTTTATAGTATGTTCGTGAAATAATAAATGAAATGAATTATATTACTCTAACATTATTTGGCAATTATCCTGCGCTCAAAAGTTTTGCGATTATGTGGAGTGTCCGAAAACTTTTGGCTGGCAGTGTAGATCTAAATAACATATAATGTTGATATCTATATGGAACGTTAGGGTGTTAATTATAGTCTATTTCATGGTTTAAAGGATTGAAATTGTCGGTTTGGAATTCAACCTCATTCGATTTTTTCTTTTTATTTTTGTTCGTTTTGTTTTTTTTTGTTTATTCAATAATGAGTTGATAAATGGCGACGGCCGATTACCGTCGATTTTAAATAAAATGTTTGATTTTTCTTTGTTTTCATTTTTAGCACGTCGAAAATTTAAAAAATATTTCCACGTGTATGTATGAAGCATATTTTTATTTTTTTCCGCTAAATAATTATGATATTAACTAACCGCGTCTATTTGATTCTTTTTTATTTTAATTAACTAGATTTTTCATAGAATCAAATTTTTCCTATTGCATTCCATTATTAAAATGATTAATTTCAAAAATGTTTATTTATAGAAAATGAATCTATTTAATATCGTCCAATAACTACATATTTTATTTGATCCTAATAAATATGTGATTCGGTTTCATCAGTTCAACTTCTTCATCTGTTCAAAAAAAAAAAAACAATTTAGTTAAGTTCACTGAATGGATCTAGTTATTTTTTTTTAATTTACCTTAAATAGAATTTTCTTAGAGTTAACCATTTTTCTATTTGATTGAACTAATGGTCCATCTTTATTGCAACACTCATATAAAAGGGGCGATGGGCAGAGAAGGTGGAGAGAGAAGAATGTTATATGTATGTATATGTATATGTGTGTTTGGTTGAAAAATCTATAGCATATTATTCGATGAAACTCTCTAATTATCACAATCATATTAACTAATTCATATAGCTTATGTGATACAGCAAATAGTTAGAGGTATTAATTTGGTCTCTTATGCCATATCAGCGACCAAAATGTTATAAGCACTCGGTAGCATGGGGGCAGCGGAGTGTAGCTATGAATAGGTAGGACTAGGTTCAAGGCACATATAGGGCGAATATTTTCTTCGAAAAAAATCATTTCTATAGGCCAAGGAATGACGAATTACGATGAAAAATCCTTGTGGTAAAGCTCTCAATTAAGGAGTTCATTTTATTTTCGATTTATGAAATATTTTATGCATATAGTACACTTAGCTTTACAGTGTACATTGTAAGCAAATAAAGATTAATTGGAATCTCATCTTTATTAATATATATAAATATCTTTGAAAGAAATATGATCGTAGTAGGCTGTGAGACAAGGAAAGAACCTATTTTATTTAAATAGATTCTATATAAATTAATGTGGTTGTTTAGCAGTATACAGTAGGCCGAAAGGGGGGGAAGTAGGTTCTGCGCGAGCGCTCGAAGTAGGCCGACCTGAGGTTCCGTAGGTTCAATTGTGAACCTCACTGACCTCCTTTGAGTCAAAAAGTCTACTTTCTGCCATGCCGGAGGTTCATCGGAGGCTCTAACGCATGGTACTTTCAAATCTTGTACCCTCCTTTAGATACCCAATAATCCGCTCACGCCGATTTCTGCTCGCCTTCATTTTGTGGGTTGAACGCGGCTCGAAAATTTCGACTCGGGATTAGTTCTCGTTCCTACACGATAGCCCAGGTACCGTACCTACCATGTATTTGCGTATGGTATCGGTACCAGTATTAGTATGGTGAGGATACAGTACCGGTATGTTTTACAATTGTACAGTGTACCGGTACCATACTAGTAACACTTACATTTGCGTGTGCGGTGCACTATCGTACAGGTACACCGTAGGATACTATCTCTCTACGCCATACCAATAGTATGCTCGGTCAGGGTTAAGCTATCGAGGAATCGCCACAGGTTCACAAATCATCCGTGTTTGAGACGTGACAGTTTAGCGTTCGTAGGCAAAAGATGTTTACCTTTCGTGGCTCATTTTGGTCGCACAATACTCAGGAAATCGAGGATTTCGAGGGGTAATGACAATAAATGAATCAAGGATTTGTGCGGCCATGTGGATGACAAGTTAATCGTTGAGGATTCGGCTTCGGTCCGGCCAATGAAGCTCTTCCAAGGTCAGCGATAGAAATAAAAGATGTTTTCTTTACGTTCCGGCCCTCTGGTTCGGGTCCTCTTCAGAAGTTATATTTTTCTGTATAAATTATGATACACATTTTTTACAATCACGTTTGAAAAAGTTTTATACATGAGCGATTTATGTTATGATTCTGTTATATAAGTGTTGTGTCATTTTGTATAACAGTTGTGTTAGTTCAGTTTTGGTTATAAATATATTGATATAATCTGAATAATTTCTTATATTGTGTTGTTAATATTTATGTATCGGTGTTTGAATCGTAACCATGACAATGGTTACGGATCATCGGAAAATATGCTATCTGCGATTTTTTCACGAATAAATACCGAGGCATTTCTGCGAAGAGCAAATAAACTTGAGTTTCTTGCATCGGAGCCGTTTGATACATCGGAGTTTGATACATCGTTTCTTGCATCGGAGCTGTTTGATACATCGTCGAGCGGGAAAGCAATGCGAGGGAAGATCGTGGCAACCCGAGTCGAAATTTTCGAGCCGCATTCAACCCACAAAATGAAGGCGAGTAGAAATCGGCGTGAGCGGATTATTGGGTATCTAAAGGAGGGTACAATGTTTGAAAGTACCATGCGTTAGAGCCTCCGATGAACCTCCGGCATGGCAGAAAGTAGACTTTTTGACTCAAAGGAGGTCAGTGAGGTGCACAATTGAACGTACGGAACCTCAGGTCGGCCGACTTCGCGCGCTCGCGCAGAACCTACTGCCCCCCCCTTCCGGCCTACTGTACACTGCTAAACAAAAAATTAATTTATATAGAATCTATTTAAACAAAATAGGTTTTTTCCTTGTCTCACAGCCTACTACGATCATATTTCTTTCAAAGATATTTATATACATTAATAAAGATGAGATTCAAATTAATCTTTATTTGCTTACAATGTACACTGTAAAGCTAAGTGTACTATATGCATAACATATTTCATAAATCGAAAATAAAATGAACTCCTTAATTGAGAGCTTTACCACAAGGATTTTTCATCGTAATTCGTCATTCCCTGACCTTTAGAAATGATCTTTTTCGAAGAAAATATTTGCCCTATATGCGCCTTGAACCTAGTCCTACCTACTCATAGCTACGCTCCGCTGCCCCTATGCTACAGAGTGCTTATAACATTTTAGTGGCTGATATGGCATAAGAGACCAAATGAATACCTCTAACTATTTATTGTATCACATAAGCTATATGAATTAGTTAATATGATTGCGATAATTAGAGAGTTTCATCGAATAACATGCTATAGATTTTTCAAACAAACACACATATATATATACTCCATATATATATATATATATATATATATATATATATATATATATATATATATATATATATTGTGACCAATTTTTCGAGGGGAAACGGGAGAAGTATATTAGGATATCCGCGAGGCCACAAAATCCCGTCCTCGTCCTTCCCGACGATTTATTTTTGTTATAGGGCGCCAGCCGAAAATCGGCTCGTCAGGATGGAGGGAGGGAGAACGGGAATACCCGGCTTTGCCGCAGCCTGGGGAAAATGGTAGAGGGGGGGGGGGGGGGGTGCGTTACACAAACACTGACACTGGAGAAAAGAAAATGATTTAACTCGACTCGAGTTCAAAATTAGTCTTGCGATTCTCTATTTCAATTTTAACAACACAACTCACCCGAGAATTAAACGATTCCCGAGACGGGACACGCGACAAAAGACTAGAACGGATATTCACACTCGCACACGCGACCGGGGCCTACACTCACTTACACTTTACCGCGAGCTCGTCTCAGCCTCTCCTCACTCTCGCCTAACGGCCTTAAAGATTTCAAATAAAACCGGGCCCCCGCTACTCGGTTACCCGGCCGAGCTAGAATTTATTCGTTAACGCGATAAAATCTCTCCCGGTCGCCACACTCACTCTTTCGATTCCCGTATCGACAACCGTCCTCAGCGGCAGAACCGGGACGATCCGACAGGGGACAGAGACACCCGTTATACCGGGCCAAACGGTCGAGGCTCTACACGGGTTCGAGCTCGCGTCCCGCTGAATGGCGGGAGGCCAACTCTCCGATCAGAGATTCTCCACCTGCGCGAACAATTATTTTCGTCTCTGAGCCCCCTCAGGTCCAGCCGCGGATTCGGAGGATCGTCGACGGGAATCCGACTCGCTCTCAGCACTTTCACACCAATACGCGACAACAATAACAACGATTTTCGGGGACTTGCCCGACGCGACAATTGAGACTTCCCGCGCGCGACCACGACGCGAATCCTACGGCGGGATGCACGGGCGCGACCCTCCCACCGGAATTCCCCATAATAACGCGAAAAGGCCGCGGCCGCGACGGCACCGAGATCGAGGATCGAATCTACGGTCTACAGCCACCGAGCTGACACGAGGAAGTGCGGCTTGGCTCACCCGGAGATTTTGGCTGGACCGCGTATTTCTGATTGTCCACGTCCGTCCGGTTCGACACCTCGCAGGAAGCTGTTCTCTCCGGCACGCGGGCCAACGTGCCGGCCCTCTCTCACGCGGGCCACGTGATCTCCAATATAGAGGGCGGGCGCGCGTGTTCCGGCGTCGCGCCGCGGGACTAGCGCGCGCGAATACAAACTATTCTCAACGATCCCGAGCTAGATCGTGCGCGGGCGATTCGCTACTTTACCCGATCGGGCGCGACGGTGAGCCTACGACGGATACGTAGACGGGCGGGAGGTGAGCGGGCATGCGCTCGCCGTCCCCTCTTGCGTGGATGAATTTGGGCGCGTTCGCAGCCCGCGTGTCGCTTCGTTGTCTCTGGTGTCTCTCTCTCTCTCCGCCTCAACTTGACGCCCTCGCCGCAGTCGCTTCCGATGGCGCGACCGTCTCCCAAACCTCGTCCTCTCTCTCTCTCGCTCGCGGGAGGCCGCCGAAATTACATAAAGAAAAGAAAAACGATGGGGGGAATTAACAATCGGTAATTTTCTCCTTCAGGGGACCCCATGGAAGCTCGTCGTGGTCTCGGTGTCGGCCCCGAGCCGGAGGGACATCTCGACTCCGCGCACCGGGCGGGGGCGTCCAATTTATTCTCGTTACAATATATATATACAGGGTGATCCAGAATAGGTGTATCAGCGGGAAATGCCGGGTTCGGCAGGTTATTCCGAAGATTTCTACCGAGCCGTTTTCTTTTTTTCGCCTCCGTCATCAAATGGGAAGCATTAGAAAATAGGCATTCGATCTTCGAAATTAACGCTCGAATCCGCCATGTTGGACGACCGAAAAGGCCAGAAGAGTAGACGAAGGGCCACGAAGTCGTAGCCGACGTCAAGAGGGTTCTGCGAAACAGCAGCGTTTGACAAATGCCAGCGCGCATGATCTGACGTTTAGCGAATCATTCGCTGCGTTGGCTGTCAACCTATTCGGCCCGAGAATCGTGACACACGATCTGACTTTTCACCTGTCGTCTGCTATCGCTCGGCGTATTGCGTGCCAAAGCGTGAAGCGCGCCGCAATTAATGACATTTACGAATTTTGCCGCGATTATCCATCGAGAGCGCCTGTTCTTTTTGCTTCCTTAAGAAATAAAAATTAACAAAACCAAAGAATTGTCAATGATTATCGACTTTCGATATACCGAGCGATTTTTCTTGTGTATTGAAAAAAAATCAATACGTAAGTTTTTATTAACAAATTCTCAATAACTTGACGCTACATTTTCGAGAATTCGATGTTTTCGGGATTCCATTTCTCATTCGACCACTCCGTTCAGTATCGTAGTCGGATTGATCTCCAAAAATACATTTTTCTGTACGAATATCATCTCAAAGTGTGTTCGAGCTGGGTTAGGAAACATAAGGAGAAGATTTCCATTTCCTCATTAGGGGAGACGAAATCTGTCGGTTCCGGCAGACGAAAATCGATACGACGTTTTTTTAGGATTGGCAATAGCTGAGAAGATCTTCTGCACCGCCTGAGATACAATTTTTCACGTACCGATACGGGTTGATTCTGGAAATCCCAAAGCGTTGCGACTCTGTTTGCGGTTTCTCTTACGGGGTAACACCACTCGAGCGGCAGAAAATTAGGCCTAACTGTGACCATTTATTTTGGCAGTATGAAAAAACGAATAGGATTTCTTATGAGAGGGTATATGTAAGACATATTAAAGTATGTAAAAATCATTGTAATTTTCATACAAAATAGCGACGACAGAGCCCATCTTGAAAAACTTGTTTTTCAAACTGGGAGGCCGGAATACGCGAACCCTTTGCATGAATCGATTTGAATTTTGATCGCAGCTTCATAATTACATTCTCTATGGGCGTACGTCAACGTCGTTTGAGAAACGAATTGATTTCATCTCCTATCGCGATCGGGAACGAGATGAATTTATCTCGTTTCAATATCATCGGAAAGGAGATGAAATCAATAGCGAACTCATCGTGACGGCTTCGAGTATGTCTTATGGACACTAGAAGAATCATTGACAGAATTTATTTCATCTCTGTTCGCGATTGAGAACGAGATGAAATCATCTCTTTGCGATATTATCGGAATGGAGATGAAATCAACCGCGAACTCGTTGTGGAGTTGTCGAGTATGTCCTATGGATAATGCACGAATCGTTGTCCGAATTGATTTCATCTACTATCGCGATCGGGAACGAGATGAATTTATTTCTTTTCAATATGATCGGAAAGGAGATGAAATCAATGGCGAACTCGTCGTGACGTTGTCGAGTGTATCGTATGGATACTGCACGAATCACTGACAGAATTTATTTCATCTCCGTTCGCGATCGGGAACGAGATGAATTCATCTCGTTCCGATATAATCGGAAACGAGATGAAATCAAAGGCCAACTCGTCGTGACAGCTTCGAGTATGTCCTACGGACACTAGAAGAATCATTGACAGAATTGATTTCATCTCCGTTCGCGATCGGGAACGACATGAAATCATCTCTTTGCGATATTATCGGAATGCAGATGAAATCAACCGCGAACTCGGTGTGACGTTGTCGAGTATGTCCTATGCATAATGCACGAATCGTTGTCCGAATTGATTTCATCTCCTATCGCGATCGGGAACGGGATGAATTTATCTCGTTTCAATATCATCGGAAAGGAGATGAAATCAATGGCGAACTCGTCGTGACGGCTTCGAGTATGTCCTACGGACACTAGAAGAATCATTGACAGAATTGATTTCATCTCCGTTCACGATCGGGAACGAGATGAAATCATCACTTTGCGATATTATCGGAATGGAGATGAAATCAACCGCGAACTCGTTGCGACCTTGTCGAGTATATCGTATGGATAATGCATGAATCGTTGTCCGAATTGATTCCATCTCCTATCACGATCGGGAACGAGATGAATTTATCTTGTTTCCATATCATCGGAAAGGAGATGAAATCAATAGCGAACTCGTCGTGACGGCTTCGAGTATGTCCGACGGACACTAAAAGAATCATTGACAGAATTGATTTCATCCCCATTGGCAATCGGGAACGAGATGAAATCATATCTTTGCGATATTATCGGAATGGAGATGAAATCAATCGCGAACTCGTTGTGACGTTGTCGAGAATGTCCTATGGATAATGCACGAATCGTTGTCCGAATTGATTTCATCTCCTGTCACGATCGGGAACGAGATGAAATTATCTCGTTTCAATATCATCGGAAAGGAGATGAAATCAAAGGCAAACTCGTCGTGACAGCTTCGAGTATGGAGATGAATGTCGGGAACGAGATGAAATCATCTCTTTGCGATATTATCGGAATGGAGATGAAATCAACCGCGAACTCGGTGTGACGTTGTCGAGTATGTCCTATGGATAATGCACGAATCGCTGTCCGAATTGATTTCATCTCCTATCGCGATCGGGAACGGGATGAATTTATCTCGTTTCAATATCATCGAAAAGGAGATGAAATCAATGGCGAACTCGTCGTGACGGCTTCGAGTATGTCCTACGGACACTAGAAGAATCATTGACAGAATTGATTTCATCTCCGTTCGCGATCGGGAACGAGATGAAATCATCTCTTTGCGGTATTATCGGAATGGAGATGAAATCAATCGCGAACTCGTTGCGACCTTGTCGAGTATGTCGTATGGATAATGCATGAATCGTTGTCCGAATTGATTTCATCTCCTGTCGCGATCGGGAACGAGATGAATTTATCTCGTTTCAATATCATCGGAAAGGAGATGAAATCAAAGGCAAACCCGTCGTGACAGCTTCGAGTATGTCCTACGGACACTAGAAGAATCATTGACAGAATTGATTTCATCTCCGTTCGCGATCGGGAACGACATGAAATCATCTCTTTGCGATATTATCGGAATGGAGATGAAATCAACCGCGAACTCGGTGTGACGTTGTCGAGTATGTCGTATGGATAATGCACGAATCGTTGTCCGAATTGATTTCATCTCCTATCGCGATCGGGAACGAGATGAATTTATCTTGTTTCAATATCATCGGAAAGGAGATGAAATCAATCGCGAACTTGTCGTGACGGCTTCGAGTATGTCCGACGGACACTAAAAGAATCATTGACAGAATTGATTTCATCTCCATTGGCGATCGGGAACGAAATGAAATCATCCCTTTGCGATATTATCGGAATGGAGCTGAAATCAACCGCGAACTCGTTGTTGCCGGTTGTTGCCGTCCGAGATGAAATCAATTCGGACAACGATTCATGAATTATCCATACGACATACTCGACATGGTCGCAACGAGTTCGCGGTTGATTTCATCTCCATTCCGATAATATCGCAAAGAGATGATTTCATCTCGTTCCCGATCGCGAACGGAGATGAAATCAATTCTGTCAATGATTTTTCTAGTGTCCGTAGGACATACTCGAAGCCGTCACGACGAGTTCGCCATTGATTTCATCTCCTTTCCGATGATATTGAAACGAGATAAATTCATCCCGTTCCCGATCGCGATAGGAGATGAAATCAATTCGGACAACGATTCGTGCATTATCCATAGGACATTCTCGACAAGGTCACAACGAGTTCGCGATTGATTTCATCTCCATTCCGATAATATCGCAAAGAGATGTTTTCATCTCGTTCCCGATTGCCAATGGGGATGAAATCAATTATGTCAATGATTCTTTTAGTGTCCGTCGGACATACTTGAAGTCGTCACGACGAGTTCGCTATTGATTTCATCTCCTTTCCGATGATATGGAAACAAGATAAATTCATCTCGTTCCCGATCGCGATAGGAGATGGAATCGATTCGGACAACGATTCATGCATTATGCATACGACATACTCGACAAGGTCGCAACGAGTTCGCGGTTGATTTCATCTCCATTCCGATCATATCGCAAAGAGAAGATTTAATCTCGTTCCCGATCGCGAACGGAGATGAAATCAATTCTGTCAATGATTCTTCTAGTGTCCGTAGGACATACTCGAAGCCGTCACGACGAGTTCGCCATTGATTTCATCTCCTTTCCGATGATATTGAAACGAGATAAATTCATCCCGTTCCCGATCGCGATAGGAGATGAAATCAATTCGGACAACGATTCGTGCATTATCCATAGGACATACTCGACAACGTCACACCGAGTTCGCGGTTGATTTCATCTCCATTCCGATAATATCGCAAAGAGATGATTTCATGTCGTTCCCGATCACGAACGGAGATGAAATCAATTCTCTCAATGATTCTTCTAGTGTCCGTAGGACATACTCGAAGCTGTCACGACGAGTTTGCCTTTGATTTCATCTCCTTTCCGATGATATTGAAACGAGATAAATTCATCTCATTCCCGATCGCGACAGGAGATGAAATCAATTCGGACAACGATTCGTGCATTATCCATAGGACATTCTCGACAACGTCACAACGAGTTCGCGATTGATTTCATCTCCATTCCGATAATATCGCGAAGAGATGATTTCATCTCGTTCCCGATTGCCGATGAGGATGAAATCAATTCTGTCAATGATTCTTTTAGTGTCCGTCGGACATACTCGAAGCCGTCACGACGAGTTCGCTATTGATTTCATCTCCTTTCCGATGATATGGAAAGAAGATAAATTCATCTCGTTCCCGATCGCGATAGGAGATGGAATCAATTCGGACAACGATTCATGCATTATCCTTACGACATACTCGACAAGGTCGCGACGAGTTCGCGATTGATTTCATCTTCATTCCGATAATATCGCAAAGAGAAGATTTCATCTCGTTCCCGATCGCGAACGGAGATGAAATCAATTCTGTCAATGATTCTTCTAGTGTCCGTAGGACATACTCGAAGCCGTCACGACGAGTTCGCCATTGATTTCATCTCCTTTCCGATGATATTGAAACGAGATAAATTTATCCCGTTCCCGATCGCGATAGGAGATGAAATCAATTCGGACAACGATTCGTGCATTATCCATAGGACATACTCGACAACGTCACACCGAGTTCGCGGTTTATTTCATCTCCATTCCGATAATATCGCAAAGAGATGATTTCATGTCGTTCCCGATCACGAACGGAGATGAAATCAATTCTGTCAATGATTCTTCTAGTGTCCGTAGGACATACTCGAAGCTGTCACGACGAGTTTGCCTTTGATTTAATCTCCTTTCCGATGATATTGAAACGAGATAAATTCATCTCGTTCCCGATCGCGACAGGAGATGAAATCAATTCGGACAACGATTCGTGCATTATCCATAGGACATTCTTGACAACGTCACAACGAGTTTGCGATTGATTTCATCTCCATTCCGATAATATCGCAAAGAGATGATTTCATCTCGTTCCCGATTGCCAATGGGGATGAAATCAATTCTGTCAATGATTCTTTTAGTGTCCGTCGGACATAGTCGAAGCCGTCACGACGAGTTCGCTATTGATTTCATCTCCTTTCCGATGATATGAAAACAAGATAAATTCATCTCGTTCCCGATCGCGATAGGAGATGGAATCAATTCGGACAACGATTCATGCATTATCCATACGACATACTCGACAAGGTCGCAACGAGTTCGCGATTGATTTCATCTCCATTTCGATAATATCGCAAAGAGATGATTTCATCTCGTTCCCGATCGCGAACGGAGATGGAATCAATTCTGTCAATGATTCTTCTAGTGTCCGTCGGACATACTCGAAGCCGTCACGACGAGTTCGCTATTGATTTCATCTCCTTTCCGATGATATGGAAACAAGATAAATTCATCTCGTTCCCGATCGCGATAGGAGATGGAATCAATTCGGACAACGATTCATGCATTATCCATACGACATACTCGACAAGGTCGCAACGAGTTCGCGGTTGATTTCATCTCCATTCCGATAATATCGCAAAGTGATGATTTCATCTCGTTCCCGATCGCGAACGGAGATGAAATCAATTCTGTCAATGATTCTTCTAGTGTCCGTAGGACATACTCGAAGCCGTCACGACGAGTTCGCCATTGATTTCATCTCCTTTCCGATGATATTGAAACGAGATAAATTCATCCCGTTCCCGATCGCGATAGGAGATGAAATCAATTCGGACAACGATTCGTGCATTATCCATAGGACATACTCGACAACGTCACACCGAGTTCGCGGTTGATTTCATCTCCATTCCGATAATATCGCAAAGAGATGATTTCATGTCGTTCCCGATCGCGAACGGAGATGAAATCAATTCTGTCAATGATTCTTCTAGTGTCCGTAGGACATACTCGAAGCTGTCACGACGAGTTGGCCTTTGATTTCATCTCGTTTCCGATTATATCGGAACGAGATGAATTCATCTCGTACCCGATCGCGAACGGAGATGAAATAAATTCTGTCAGTGATTCGTGCAGTATCCATACGATACACTCGACAACGTCACGACGAGTTCGCCATTGATTTCTTCTCCTTTCCGATCATATTGAAACGAGATAAATTCATCTCGTTCCCGATCGCGATAGTAGATGAAATCAATTCGGACAACGATTCGTGCATTATCCATAGGACATACTCGACAACTCCACAACGAGTTCGCGGTTGATTTCATCTCCATTTCGATAATATCGCAAAGAGATGATTTCATCTCGTTCTCAATCGCGAACAGAGATGAAATAAATTCTGTCAATGATTCTTCTAGTGTCCGTAAGACATACTCGAAGCCGTCACGACGAGTTCGCTATTGATTTCATCTCCTTTCCGATGATATTGAAACGAGATAAATTCATCTCGTTCCCCATCGCGATAGGAGATGAATTCGTTTGTCAAACGACGTTGACGTACGCCCATAGAGAATGTAATTATGAAGCTGCGATCAAAATTCAAATCGATTCATGCAAAGGGTTCGCGTATTCCGGCCTCCCAGTTTGAAAAACAAGTTTTTCACGATGGGCTCTGTCGTCGCTATTTTGTATGAAAATTACAATAATTTTTACATACTTTAATATGTCTTACATAAACCCTCTCATAAGAAATCCTATTCGTTTTTTCATACTGCCAAAATAAATTGTCACAGTTAGGCCTAATTTTCTGCCGCTCGAGTGGTGTTACCCCTTAAGAGAAACCGCAAACAGAGTCGCAGCGCTTTGGGATTTCCAGAATCAACCCGTATCGGTACGTGAAAAATTGTATCTCAGGCGGTGCAGAAGATCTTCTCATCTATTGTCAATCCTAAAAAAACGTCGTATCGATTTTCGTCTGCCGGAACCGACAGATTTCGTCTCCCCTAATGAGGAAATGGAAATCTTCTCCTTATGTTTCCTAACCCAGCTCGAACACACTTTGAGATGATATTCGTACAGAAAAATGTATTTTTGGAGATCAATCCGACTACGATACTGAACGGAGTGGTCGAATGAGAAATGGAATCCCCAAAACATCGAATTCTCGAAAATGTAGCGTCAAGTTATTGAGAATTTGGTAATAAAAACTTACGTATTGATTTTTTTTTCAATACACAAGAAAAATCGCTCGGTATATCGAAAGTCGATAATCATTGACAATTCTTTGGTTTTGTTAATTTTTATTTCTTAAGGAAGCAAAAAGAACAGGCGCTCTCGAGGGATAATCGCGGCAAAATTCGTAAATGTCATTAATTGCGGCGCGCTTCACGCTTTGGCACGCAATACGCCGAGCGATAGCAGACGACGGGTAAAACGTCAAATCGTGTGTCACGATTCTCGGGCCGAATAGGTTGACAGCCAACGCAGCGAATGATTCGCTAAACGTCAGATCATGCGCGCTGGCATTTGTCAAACGCTGCTGTTTCGCAGAACCTTCTTGACGTCGGCTACGACTTCGTGGCCCTTCGTCTACTCTTCTGCCCTTTTCGGTCGTCCAACATGGCGGATTCGAGCGTTAATTTCGAAGATGGAATGCCTATTTTCTAATGCTTACCATTTGATGACGGAGGCGAAAAAAAGAAAACGGCTCGGTAGAAATCTTCGGAATAACCTGCCGAACCCGGCATTTCCCGCTGATACATCTATTCTGGATCACCCTGTATATATATATATATATATATACACATTAGACTGATTCACAAAAAAAATTTCCTTCTGGATTCTCGTGCTATTGTTGGGCACTGATAAAACAAAATTTCTCTAAAAAGATGGGCGCGGTCACTCAATTTTTAGAGGTGCCTATCTCGACTTTTTTGTATTTGAATTTTTTTTACGAACGTATTGCATTTAAGCATAGTCATGGCTTCGGATTACGGATAAAAATCACATCCAGCAGCTTTTTCGTAACAAAAATAAACTCTAACAATTTGAAAAGATTGCAATATTCACAATTCAAATCCAGGTAGATCAATGATGGCGTCTATACTACTCTCGTTATTCATGTAGATTTATTTATACGCATTAACATTTCGCACTTTTTACGAATAATTAAATTATAAACTTTTATTCATAAATCGTATATTTGGATTTCAAAATGCTACGCTTATATTATCTTCAAACTCATTTACATTTCTTCCCAGCCATTCTCAAGTTCGTTAACATTTTGGGCAGAACGAAAATGTGCAACGTTGAACAGTTTGTCCAAATCTCTCTTAAATTTACGCTCCTTCGATATTTGTGACGGCAAATTCTTTTTAACCCGATTTTTTTAAAAGTTTTTTCAAGACTAGATGGTGTTTTATTGATTTCGAGATTGCGTTATTCAATTGACGCGTTGGAATTTCAGCACATTTCCATTGTTCGAAAACTTCTTTCATCGTTTCGTGTGCACTTCGACGTATGGTCAGTTTTTCTCTGTTATGTTTGTAAAAGAACAAACTCAAAACTTTTCCGATTTTTATCCGTCATCCGAAGCCATGACTATGCTTAAATGCAATACGTTCGTTAAAAAAAATTCAAATACAAAAAAGTCGAGATAGCCACCTCTAAATATTCAGTGACCGCGCCCATTTTTTTAGAGAAATTTTCTTTTGTTAGTGCCCAACAATAGCACGAGAATCCAGAATAATTTTTTTTTTTTTGAATCAGTCTAATACACATATATATAAAATTCCTCTCTCTCCACCTTCTCTACCCCCCGCTCCTTTGATATGAGTGTTGCAATAAAGATGGACCATTAGGTCAATCAAATAGAAAAATGGTTAACTCTACGAAAATTCTATTTAAGGTAAATTAAAAAAAATAACTAGATCCATTCAGTGAACTTAACTAAATTGTTTTTTTAAACAGATGAAAATGTTTAACTGATGAAACCGAATCACAGATTTATTAGGATCAAATAAAATATGTAGTTATTGGACGATATTAAATAGATTGATTTTCTGTAAATAAACATTTTTGAAATCGATAATTTTATGAAAGGAATGCAATAGGAAAAATTTGGTTCTATGAAAAATCTAGTTAATTCAAATAAAAAAGAATCAAATAGACGCGGTTAGTTAATATCATAATATTTAGCGGAAAAAAATAAAAATATGCTTTATACATACACGTGGAATTTTTTTTTAATTTTCGACGTGCTAAAATGAAAACAAAGAAAAATCAAACATTTTATTTAAAATCGACGGTAATCGGCCGTCGCCATTTATGAACTCATTATTGAATAAACAAAAAAAACAAAACGAACAAAAACAAAAAGAAAAAATCGAATGAGGTTGAATTCTAAACCGACAATTTCAATCCTTTAGAACATGAAATAGACTATAATTAACACCCTAACGTTCCATATAGATATCAACATTATATGTTATTTAGATCTACACTGCCAGCCAAAAGTTTTCGGATCCTCCACATGATCGCAAAACTTTTGAGCGCTGGATAATTGCCAAATAATGTTAGAGTAATATAATTCATTTCATTTATTATTTCACGAAGATACTATGAAGATCTATATAATAAAGTAATTATACAGAGCTTTATAGTATCTTCGTAAAATAATTATTATTCTACCATAAGGTTGCAATGATCCAAAGTGATATTAAGTTTTGCAGTTATCTGAAGTGTCCAAATACTTTTGACTGGTAGTGTATATTCGAATATATTAATGCAACCACATATTTCGAGTATGATATATATATACATATATATACCGTCGCTTAAAAGTTTGGATACACCAGTCGATATTTCTTGATGCACTAAAAGTTACAAAGCTTCGTAAAAAAAAAGACAACCAAATTTACCGAACGGCGTTTTGACGGGAATAAATTCAGCTTTATATTGCTTTTCTGAAATATTTTTTAATAATTTTCTTTTCGATCCGGTACGCACTTTTGTACGTGACTGATTTTCGGCTTTTTTCGACCATTGTGAATTGGGCGCATGACTTATGCAAAAAAAATTTGTTACGTTCATCCATGATAGTCTTTAACGGGGTAGCAGGAACTCCATTTGCGTTTTTTATAAAGTTTTGTACGATTTTTTTCGCAATGTTATTTCATTTTTTGCTAAAATGACTAATTCTAGATAATGCAATGTAACTCAAGAACTAGAGGGTTTTAAATATCAAGGACGAAAAACGTCGCGTAAGCTTATACTGGATAGACTGGCATTGTTTAAGAATTTTCCTGTGAGATTTTTTCTCACAGGAAAACGCCCATAATCCGATAGAATTGGAGTAAGACTATATATACAAGTATTCTTCTATGAATTGCCTATAAAATAATAATAAATCGATATTGAGAAAATTTGATTGTCTTCGCATATTAATATTGCACTAATAATTTGATAAGGGGACGACGTATTTTTATTAATTTCGTATTATTTTCGTCATCGAACGGGTTACCGATGAGGCCACAATGGAATGATGATGGAGGAGATATCAAATTTGGGCCTAAAGCAGGTTGGGTGGGGTCGAGGCAACAGTTTGAGATTGAAAGCAGGTTAAGGAGGCCTGTTCTCTGCACGTTTCACTGAAACTGGGGGTCGAGAGAAGGTTTGGGAGGTCTAGCAGAGGCTACCCTGGACCAAAAGGAGGTCTCTTCATGGCACTGAACTCGACAAACGAGGTTTCGTAGGTTCAACGGAGGCTGGCGGCTTATGTTTTACAAAAGAAATGGGTCCTGCGAGGGTTCAGAGGAGGCTAAAAATGTTGACTCGGGAAGTGACAAAGTACGTAAATTCAGGTTATGTGGTTATAGCACGTACGTACCTTGACTTCCGGTGTTTTCTCCTTCGGCTTCTCGTTATCACTATGATCGTCGATCTTCTTCGTGTAATCGGCAGTGGCGGTTTTTTCGTCGATTATTACTTTGTCGAGATTTCTCGTCGGTGGTGTGCCGGCGTCCTGAGGCGTTCTTCACAGCAAAAAAAAGCTTACCAAAACGCGACGAAGTCAAAATCCACTCTATCACACACTACTCACATTCTATATCACACTCTATCACACACGTCGTATGAAGTATAGTTCGAACGAATGTGCGAGGTTATAGCTCCGGCTTTGGACGAGTCAAAAAAAAATTGTTCCGGAAGGAGGCGCGGTCGGTAAAAACAGGACGAAACGAGCTGCGCGCTGCCAGTGAGAAAACGGATGTACTGAACGGTCGCTCCAGTACCGGATATTTTGAGCTTTGTTGGTACATTTTTGCTGCATTTATGTCAAAATTTCAAAATGCTTTTTCTCCGCCATTTGTTTATGAAAACAGGTGAAACAAAGCTTAAAACGTGTGCTTTTTCACGGTCCAGAGGATGACTCTCAGAAAATGACCGAAAATGCGATGCAATGGTTAATAATCCACCATTTTTCGCTCGGCAACCACAAACTGTTATTTTTTTTTTTTTTTTTGAAATTTTGAATAATGGAGTAAATTATCCCCTCGGAGCAAGTGTCCTGCATACACACAACAAATTTCATTCCAATCGATTGTTCCGTTTGGAAGAATTCTCTTTTCAAAATTTCGAAGCCGTCGGAGGAGTGTGGCACATCGCCTTAAGGGGAGGGTAGGGGATTCAGCGTGAAAAAAACACTTTTTGCGATTTTTTTTCATCCATATGACTACAGTAAATTTATTGAAACCTTTTGTACATTGTTAAGTGTCATTTCAAGAACATTCCGTGAAATTAGTACGCGAAAATATCCGCAAACTAGCCGGTGACAAAGCTTTTCCAAGAACGCCTTTGAAAAAACACGATTTGCGGTGTTCACTGTAATCAGCTAGAAATTATCTGAAATCAAGGCCCGTTAAAATTTAGTCGAAGTATCATCAAATCCTTCCCGCAACAGTCTTTGATATTTTTTTTTTTCATTTCTAAATTTTTGGTGGTCATGCAAAGAGAAATGTGCTATTTTTCACGAAAAATTGCGCCATTTTGGGGGTGGAAAACCCCCTCAACGTAAAAAAAAACTTAAAATAACCGTTGGAGGAAGGCATTTTATATGTAGAAAGTGTGTACCAAGTTTGAAGTAAATCGGTCATGTAGTTTTCAAATGACAGTGATCACGGACATTGAAAAAGTGGTTTCGAGAAAAACGCGTTAGAAGTTTTAGAAGCTAGAAAGTGAAAAAAATTCAACTTACACTGAATCATCGACTCCAGCTCCAGCACTTTCGCTGGCATTTTGGGTAAAACCTCCAAGACACCTTTTAAGAAGTTCATCCTTGCTCAGATCTTCGTAAATCGATTTGATTGCTTGTAAGACATCTTCTGGAAGTGGAGTGTAATTGTGTTTAAAGTTTTCCACTCCTGTTGTAGCCAGAGCTTTTCACTGTAAAAAAAGTTATAAAATTTACTATACTTTTATAATTGAAAATTTCTGAACTCGGAATATGAAACATAAATTCGCACTTCAGTAATGGAAACTGCAGTAATGTAAATTAATTTTCATAGATTTGTTTTTACATTTAATATACGCCCGGGAAAAAAAGATCATATCTTAACATATCTGAATCATATCTGTAGAATCAGATATGATCAGACAAGAGAATTGGCTATATCTGTTCATATAGTGTCATGACAGATCATGTATGCTTATATCTGAGCATGTATGATCATCCCGAGAAAAAATTATCAGACCAAATCACATCTGTTTATATCTGGATTATATATGATCCAGATATGATTGATCATATCTGGATCTTGTCTAATCATGCATAAGAAAAATGGCCATATCAGAGCATACATTATTAGATTTGACGATATCAGAACATGTATGATTAGATTTGACGATATCAGACCACCCGGGAAAAAAAGTTCATGCCTGAGTGAATCTGCTCATATATGTTTCAGATATTGTCATATATGTTTCAGATATCGTCATATATGATTCAGATATTGTCATATATGTATCAGATATATTTATATCTGACATTTTACAGTATCATATATGATTAGGTCTGATCATATTCCACATCACATATGCTTAAAGAAGATCATATCTGATCACATATCCCGGGGAAAATGGTCATATCTGAGCAGATATGCTTATGTAGGTGTTTATCTGCAACATAAATGAATCTGATCTGATCATGCATGGTCAAAGATGAACATACATGTATTTTTATGCGCTCAGGGGTAGCTCTATATCTGGTCAGATATGATCGCGCATAAGTAAATATGTGCAGATATGAATTTGTAGCTGAACATGTCTGCCCATATGTGGTCATGTCTAACCAGATATAGTACAATTCACGACTACATTCGAGCTCATGATCATGAGCTCGAATGTAGTCGTGAATTGTACTATATCTGGTTAGACATGACCACATATGGGCAGACATGTTCAGCTACAAATTCATATCTGCACATATTTACTTATGCGCGATTTACATTCGAGCTCATGAGCTCGAATGTAGTCGTGAATTGTACTATATCTGGTTAGACATGACCACATATGGGCAGACATGTTCAGCTACAAATTCATATCTGCACATATTTACTTATGCGCGATTTACATTCGAGCTCATGAGCTCGAATGTAGTCGTGAATTGTACTATATCTGGTTAGACATGACCACATATGGGCAGACATGTTCAGCTACAAATTCATATCTGCAAATATTTACTTATGCGCGATCATATCTGACCAGATATAGAGCTACCCCTGAGCGCATAAAAATACATGTATGTTCATCTTTAACCATGCATGATCAGATCAGATTCATTTATGTTGCAGATAAACACCTACATGAGCATATATGCTCAGATATGACCATTTTCCCCGGGATATGTGATCAGATATGATCTTCTTTAAGCATATGTGATGTGGAATATGATCAGACCTAATCATATATGATACTGTAAAATGTCAGATATAAATATATCTGATACATATATGACAATATCTGAATCATATATGACGATATCTGAAACATATATGACAATATCTGAAACATATATGAGCATATATATCCACTCAGGCATGAACTTTTTTTCCCGGGCGGGACATTGAATATTAGTATGCTGCGTATAAGTTTTTCAACGCGCATCATAATAATACAAATATTTGTTTGATTAATGCAACACACGTATATGATTTCATGATTTACACAAAAAGTATTAAAATCGCAATATGACTATTATTTTTAACTTCATTCTGTTAAAAAGTACAATACTTTATACATTGAATATTACAAAACGCTGTTTAAAGAAATATGAAATTTAAAATACTTTTACAATACTATGACAAATGAAATTTCAAAACGCGATGAATGCATATTTGGGCTTCAGTGTTGTAAAATTCGATACCGGACCTACATTTCACACGGTTTTACATTTCGTAATACGTATGAATTGAATATTAATATACTATCTACAATTTTTCAAGGCGTCTAATAGAAAAATAAATATTTTCAGTTGAAAAATACAACAAGCGTTTTGAATATATAAAATGTAGACCAAGTAAGAAAATTACAAACTGACTCTTAATTTTTACCTTACTTGGTTCAGCAGTACACCATTTTTTGTACACTGAATATTACGATAGACTGGAGAAAATTAAGAAATGAATAGGACATTTACAATACAAAGGCATGTGCATTTTCTGATTTAGTATATGTTTATTCTGATAGTCTGATTTAATATATAATTCAGTGCAGAAAACTTGAAATTCGTGCATTGGTCAGCATGTTAAATCAAATCATAAAAACCGTATCGAGTAAGATGAAATCTAACGTAAGTGGCAAACACCCGGTGCAATGGTATAGTGGCTAGCGGCTCGCCACTAAACCAGCGGACCGAGAGGTCCCGGTTTCGAATCCCAGTCGTGTACATTTCGTCGTGAAATGTTTTTCTTCGGAATTTCGCGGCGAAATAAGACTAGTTCCACGACTGGGAGCGAACTCGATGACCGGCTGTATTGGTATAGGTTTCCCGCAGTTTCCATATACCCATGACAGAAATGTCATGATGAATATAATACAGAGAGGGAAGTCGACTGCGCCGCAAGGGGGGTAACAGGGAGAAAAAGGAGTAAACAGTAGAGGAAAGAATCGGTCACAATGAGGGGAAGAATTCCTCGCTATTACGGCATTACTACACATTACTTAGACATTCAAAACGTAGTGTATTAATTTTAAAATAACGATTATTAGTTTTCACAGACTGAATCAGTAAAAATAATTCCGGAATTTGTATGTTAAAATTCATACAGAGTATTATAGACGCAGAAAGTAAATAATAACAATTACACTAACCTAGCACCGTAAAATTAATACACTTTTCTATGCTAAATTTTCTTTTTTTTTATTTAAAAATACAATCTGTGCATATTAATTTTAATACGCTTATAATAGATACTTTGCGATACGTATATGATTTTTCAGTACTTAAGTGTTGCGATATTACTGAACGATTATTAGACATGCGAAAAGCCGTGCATTGATTTTCAAACGACAATATTAAAATTCATCAATGGTATCTGTAAAAAGACTTCCTGCACTTTTATATTAATTTTAATACAGATTTTCTTTTACAGTGTTTTATAAGGACACCACGTGTGCTCGCCGCTCAGGCACTTATCGTGTTGAGGGTTATCGTCCGTCGATTACTGGTGGTAGTCCATTGCCCAGATGGCATTTTTCATTTGCTCTACCGAATCACATTTACGTCTTATTGCTGCTCCGTAGTATCGACTCAAATTATCGATGACTTTTTTCTTTGCCGCCGAGTACTTTACTTCGCCGTTTTTGGCCTGAATTTTTTCCTGTTTTCGCGACTTTATCTTCAACAGTATTTTTTACCAGATCACGTACACGTTTTCCCATTCTCTTTTGCACGTGACCTCCACATTATTTTTTATCTATAGTGAAATTTTCACCGTAAGGTTTCGCTTTCACTAAATTACCATAAATTTTGCTATCGCCGTCTCCGCCATAGTTGCTGATTTTTGCTCCATACTTTTCCTCTCAGCGGCGGAACATCTCGACTACTGCGCCTACTTCCATGTTACCTGATGGTCCGGTGTGATTGGCTTGACATTCATTATTATAAACATGTTTTTCGTGCCACTCTTCGAATTCAGTTGTATTCAATTTTTTTCCACAATTTGCAAGACTGACAATACAAACTACTTACGAAAATATCAATAACTTTGCCAGTCCAATAACCAATCAATGAAGTGACGCTAAACAAGGAGCTAAAGCTTTGCTTCTGCCACGTGCCGTCGCCAGAAACGTTCAAAGTATCAGACTCCGATTTTGCCCTTCTTTTCTCTTTTTCTTCGTCTGCGGCGGAAAGGAGACGTTTTTCGGCAGTCGTTTCGACGTAGGAGCAAATCGATTTCATAATATCCAAATAAGACGATGTGGCTAAAAAATTACCTGTAATGTGCATTAGAACGCAAAACTTATTGCAGTCTGCTAAACCCAAACCTAATGTACGCATTACGAAAACAATTCAAGTGTTGGTTTCGTAGCGATAACCAGTTTTCTCACTTGACGGTATATAGCGTAGATCACAATTGGCACATTTTAGCCAAGACCTTCTTTTTTACAACTTTTGAACGCAACTGAACCATCACACTGAGCACATTTCACACAACTTGCAATTGTTCAGAGAACAAGCAAAAAATCGACGATTCTATAATGACTTTCAACGTTTTCCGGCACGCTTGCACTGGTATTCAACTTTATCTTTTTTGATGATGCACTCTTCGTATTAGCTTCATCCTTTTTTTTTCATGGATTAGGCCTTTTTTCGATCTGCACAAATACGTTCTTGTATCTGTTCGTTCACCTTTTGAAACTTTAGACAATCTCGGCATTTTTAAACACAAAATTTCTTGACGAAATTATAAAGTCACTGAGAGCAAGCGCTCGACCGAACGTACAAGAACTAACTGATGCTCGTTTCTTTTTTGAAAATATTATACGCCTATAATATATGTATACGGCTTTTGTTGCCTCTCTGTACTCAATAAAACCTTTTCGAAACAGAATAATGGGAAGGACGATCGCCAAGTGAATAAACGGCATACCTGGTCGTCAGCTGCGCGCTGCCTTGCCGACTGCCCACAGCTGTCGGAGCTACAGTGTTAGAGGAGCGGGACTAAATAGTCAATAACTTCGAGAGTTTTGCTCTGATTGACTTGAAATTTTTGAATTATATTCTTGACATGTTTAACTATAAGGAAAGACACAAAAATCGATTTTTCAAAAGTGCAAACCCCTACCCTCCCCTCAAAGATTTAACCATCGATTTTTGCAAGATAAAATGATAGAGATACGGCCTTGAAACTTTCACAGGATATTCTTGAATTCTGATTTTTTTTAAAGGACATACAGTTGCATGTACCAGTTTTGAGCCATCCTATTTCTCAGGCATATTGCGTTAAAATACGACGGTGGGGAAAAAACGAGGTATGACAAATACGAGGGGAAAAAACGAGGTATGACATCATATATTCACTCATATTTTTAAACAATTAATTATATACATAGATATTGTTCTTGAATGTTTAATTGTCAATTACTTTTCTTTAACGAGTGTGCAAAAGTATTGGGGCACCTACTACTGCGTGTGAAAAATATACCATTTTTTTTAAATAACAAAGCGAGATTCGACCTTCTTCGCTTGATTCGGTACTTTGTTGCCATGCCCTTAGCAGCGATAACCGCAGCACATCGACGAGGCATGAACGCTATTAACTGTGAGATCCGTTCTATGGCAAGTTTTCCCACCCAAGTCGTAAATGATTCCACAATTTCGCCTTGTTAGAGTGATTTTTTGTTCCAACACGATCTTAAGGCTACAAATGCTCAATCCAATTTAAGGCCGATGATTGCGATGGCCAGTCGCAAAGGTGTACCTTGCGTCTTCGAATAAAAACTGTCATAAGACGTTTTAACACGATTTTACAGACCTCAATATTCGTATCTTTCGCCATCGCGGCAGAAATAATACTAATTTTTCATTGTCATGCATGACACTAGTACGAAAGAAAATGCTAACAAACTATGCGTACGAAGCCGGGCGAGATAGCGGCTCAATACTTTTGCACACCGACGAAACTCGTTCGACGCTATACACAAACAATTCGCCATACAAAAAAATATATCACGCTGTTATTCATATAATAGCTCTCTTAAAAATTTGAAATCATTAACAAGTTCAGGAATTAAATATTTTATTACTTTACTCAAGAAAATTGGGTGGCCCGAAACGTTCGCACGCCACTGTATTTCGTATGGAAACAAAGGTCGCGTAGGTATCTACCACAATATATAAAAGTACGTAACTAATGGCCACATGAAAACAAAAAGTGCTTATTTTTGTCCTGTTTTACAATTTTAAAAAAAGTAACAAAAAAGTAACAATTGGATCAAATACATAATGGCAATAACAGCGATAGTAACAGTCGTAATAGTAATGATTCGGGAATTTCATGGATTACGAGTTCATGATAGAGACGTTTATGGAGTCACTTAGTATGACGTACTGCACATCCTATATAAAAAATAACTTCTTACACTCTAGATAGACCCACACATATGTATATATGTTTTACATCCACGTCAGAAGGTATCCTCGACCTATACAATCTTTCGTATATATGTATACATCTTCGTACATTATAACGTGATATGTTAATAACCGTAACGATTTTGTAGGCTTTATGATAATAGGAAAGTCTTTCATCACCTCTTCCATAAAAAGAAAGTATCCCAGGGCATAATAATATTGCACGATCACATCGTGAACATGGAACTCAGGTAAATAGAAGTCACAGGCGCAAGAGGACCAGAATTGTTTCAATCCAAATTCTAAAATATTAAAAGACTTGATTCCAATTTCAAATATCAGGTGTATGGTGGCCCGCTTTAAACCCGGTTTTCTTTTCTTTTTTAAGCATTTCTTGTATAAAAACTTGTTGGACTCCATTAAGGGATTTGCATAATCTCAAAATTTCAACATTTGACCTTCGTATCGCACGGTTTTATAGCCTAGGATCTTGAGGTCAATTTGCAGAAAAGATTTTGTGAAAATTTCAGTAATTGGCCGAGTTATGATGATTTTTATGAAGGGTTGGAACGCCCAGTCTGTTACTATAGGGTGAACAGCCCACTGCGATTCACCCTCTTTTGTCTTGTGGTTTTTCTCGAAAGTATATTTAATGAAACGGCGTAAGCTGTATCTTTAAGCGATTTAATTCAAATGCAGATAGAGCATAGCTTATCACATTTTCGATCATATATCCGGATGGTTTTTTATATGTTTATTCATTCGTTAGTAACAAATGACTAAAGCTGTTTCTTTTGTCAAGAATCAATTTTTTCTGCAGTTTTCCTTTTCTGTCATTTTCAAATTTCGAATAAAGTATCCGATAATACGAAAGTTTTATTATAATACTGAAGGTACTTTTTTATTATTTATATCAGACCACCTTAGTTGCCAGAATGACCTACACCGAGTGACTATTCAACAACAGCAGTGCTTTGTTCAAATAATAACTAGCTGTCGTACCCGGCTCTGCTCGGGTGCAACTCCGTTTTTCGTCGACTTATACGAGGGCATCATGCACACGATGTTCACTGTTCTTGCGCCAGGGGCTCCTCGGCATTGTGAAAACATTAAATTAATCTTTATAATATTAAAGTACGTAAGTAACGTCATCCGATCAAACTCAGCCTGCAATCCTTATTTGTGCAACCAAATAAAGTCAGTGCTTACTACACCTCTACCTAGCTAGGCACGGAAACAGAAACAGCATGCGCTACGGGCCGAGTGGAGCGCATAGCGGCGCGCACTCGCTCGCGCATGCTTACGCTGTCAATTTTGTTTTAGCGAGTCTCAGATTTTTCTTCACTGCTTAGCCTCCCAATAACCTACCGCGATGACACGCAGTCTACAGTCTGCACCGGAAAGTACGCTATACACTGGTGAAAACCGCATCCAAATCGAACGATTTGATCGGAAGTGTATCCGGATCAGACAGAAAGATCGACTACCGTTCATAAGTATAGAGAAGAGAAAAGAAAAGATAACTGCAGTGCTTATCAATATTTCTCAATAAAAAACTCAAACTTGGCAAAACTATGTATCGAATGTGTGTAAAAATCCAGCCGTAGCATCCCAATGCCCTCATCAGAAAAAAATATTGAAAATCGACCCGTTTTGTAGGGCTCAAGCTTATGCAGACCCGTTATTCAAAGCATTATCCCTCAAATATTACTATTTTCTCCCACTTTTCTGACAAAAGTTGAATACCATGTCGAAAGAATGGCGTGTATTTTGAAGGCTGCCACTTATCTACCCATGTTTGGACTCATTTACTATTATAGAAGTGTGTTACTTCTAAAGCTTGTAACATCGACCAAAACAAGTGGCAATCACTTGAAGCAAGGTCCGGAGAATATGCTGGGTGAGGAAGAACTCTCCATTCCACTTCCATCAGTATTTTTTTTCATCGTCAATTCAATGTGAAGCTGAGCGTTCTCGTGCAGCTGTATCATTTTTCGGCGATTCAATGCTACTTTGACGTTTCAAGCATTACCTCCTCCATGTCTTGTCAGATACACAGCAGCTCGGCTGTGTGACCATGGATTCCGTTTTAACGCGGATGTTGACGGTTGGCCCGGATCGTCCCATCAATTTGGGCGTTTAAGGCAGTATTATCGTCTAGAAACTTCAAAAATTCTATTTTTTTTGCATTTTCTTACAGTTTGGGGTTCTGAGAATGTGTCTCGAAAATATTAGTTTGAAATTCATAGACCTCCCATAGTTACAGAGGCTTAAAGGCTGCGATGGGTTGGAGCGCCGCGGGTAGTCATCCCCTCGACCGTTGTACCTCGACCGCTATGTCCATTGTATGGCGGCTTGGGGAATTTCCCTATCCCTTGCCCCCCTTGCAGTCCAATACCCGATACCCTTACAAATAGTCAATATACTTTTGAACTCTGTAAAGCCCTGTCAGTATTCATTTGCACTATGGCACAAACACCATAGATATTGCTAATTATTTAGCTGTCGTCATTTTTAATGAAGGATTTAAGTAAATCATAAAAATTATGGATGTATTGGGAATCAAAATCGGCCCTAACGCAAACCAATACGCAGTGTGTACAGACAACGAGCGTATACAATGGTCCAACAGACGGGCGGGGCGTCTACCGCATCTAAAGGGGCGTAGACCGCCAGAAGAGAAGCGAGTGCGGCTCAATGTTCTTTTTTTGAAGCTAAGAAAGGTGGTCTGTATGTTACCGGTATAGCTGATCAAGGGTAAGTTACTTAAATCACTTGTTATCCACCGTTAATTCAGCCGTGTCAGTGCTAAATGTATGACATCCTTTAAATGCGTTTTTCTCGACACGACATTTTTAAGTTGGGCGCAGGTTTTTCTCAAAAACTATTAGACCGATTTACTTCGGGTTTTGCACAACTTTGGGGGGAACCTCGACCTATAGTCGAAACTAGACCGAACCCTTCATGAATGTCCTCAAACGTTTTATGAATGTCGTCGAAAGTCCCTTGAACGTATTCGAAAGTTTCTTGAACGTCTTCGAACCCCTCATCGACGTCTTCAAACGTATTATGAATATTGTCAAAGATCTCTTGAACGTCTCCGATAGTATCTGGATGTCTTTGAACCTCTCATGAATGTCTTGAAACGTTTTATGAACGTTTTCGAAAGTCCCTCGAACGTCCACGAACATCTTCAAATGTTTTATGAACGTCGTAGAAAGTCTCTTGAAACTCTTTGAACCCCTCATGCATGTCTTCAAACGTCTCATGAATGTTTTCGAACGTCTCTTGAATGTCTTCAAACGTCTTATGAATGTCTGCGGAAGTCTCTTGAACGTCTCTCGAGGATCGTCGAACGCCTCGCACACTTCCGACAAACGGCTCTCGAACATTTATCGAACGTATACTGATGCATGTCGTCGACCATCATTGATTGATTATCTTAATTTATTTTCAATCGAATTCCATCTAAAAAAATTGCGTTTCACATTCGAATGAAATATTGTGTTTAGTTGCACAATTCGATGTCAGATGATGTTGACATAACGAAGTACGGGGTGAGGAGAATGTAAAAAGTACATAATGTTACATTTCTTTTATTCTTCACGAATCTTTATGATTCAACCACCGATTCAAGATTTTAAATACATTTTGTAAGACACAATTGTTTTTATGCTTTTCCCATCGTGATGTTACGTCCCCGTAAACTTATCGAATCTTAGAGAGGACGCAACACGGTGTTGACTTCGCTTTCAGGTCAAGACAATTAAGTCCTTTACCCAGGGATGGAAGTCACGTCTTTGATATGGGAAGAATGACGGTTGGATAATGCGTTGGTCTTGTGGAACATTGAATGAAACGAGAGTTTTGCATAAATGCTTTGCTAACTCTATTTATTTTTGGATAACACGCCGGTTGTTCCTTTCGTTCCAATGGTCGTCTAATAATCGTAGTTATAATTTCTTTTATCGACGGTATCGTTTTGAGATTCGGATTATTGTTGTTACACAATTTCCCTACGGTTATAATGCTCACAAAGTGATTACATGGAGATTAAATGGTTATAATATTAACACGCATGTCGAACGGTTTATAATATTCGCACAATGGTTACACGAGGTTAAATAGTTACAACATTTACACACGGTTAAATAGTCGAAATGGTTGCAATGTTCAAGATAAGAGTATAGATGTTTTTGATGACAATTGATTACAGCGGTTGTGGTTTAGATTTAGGCTGTATTCGATAGTTTAAAATAGATGATGCAGAGTCTTGAGGTTGAAAGATACGGTGGTGATGCAAGGGTTTAGATTTGGTACCTTGAATACTTCGCGATGGTTCTAGACTTCTTTTGAGGAGAGTCCTTGACCGATATTGAAAGATGAAATGCGACTGAGCAATACGTACAGTGGACCTTGCTGAATTTCGACTGGTAAACTTAGGCGACGGTATCTTGAGCCTTCAGGCTGTGATTGTGACGATGATCGTGACTGCTGATTTGGTACTACTGCGATGATTGCGGCGACTAAGTGTTTGCTCGCGACGACTTGGCTTTAGACTTGATGTTGAGATTGAGACTGACTGAAGTGACTTTAGCCGCGAGGTTAAGATTCAGACTGAGACTCTGTCTGCTAGATCGAGACTACTGGGTGGAGATCGATGCTGCGCAGCTTCCGCCGCGCGGTTTGAAGCGAGACTGCCGCGTTGAATTTTTACCAGAGACTGCTCGATTCAGATTGAGACTGACAGATTGAGACTGGAGGTTGAGATTGAGACTGAAGTAGCTTTGGCCGCGAGCTGAGGTGGAGACAAGACTGCCCGATCGAGATTGAGACTGACGGATTGAGACTGGAGATTCACCGCGACCGGCTGCGGCGTAACGCCGGCCACGGGGTTGAAGTCGAGACTGAACGCTGCTGTGGTCCCGGTCCTTCCTTTTATACCCCTTTTTGAGGGTGGTCTTCTCTCGAAAGGTCTTCCACGTGTCGATAATCTTGAGAGGCCTTCGTATCCCTGGTACGTATGACTCTGGGGTGACTTTCCCGTTGCTGTGCGCGTGGCGGGTATTGCTCCAATTCCCGGTTTTACGATTCTTGGATAGTAAAAAGAAATGGACCAGGGGTATCCCTTCTCCACCTCGGTTGGATTTTGCGCTGTGAGTGATTCCCGTGTCGGCTGAGTCGCGCTTCCCCGTGTAACCCGTCCAAGGGGTGGTCTGACTCAGAGGTGACTCTCTCGTTGTGGTACACGTGGCAGATATTGTCCGAATTCCAGGTTTTACGATCCTTAGATATTGATCCAAGTGGTGGCCGTGGTTTTTAATGACAAAACTCGCCTTTTCGGCGCCGACAGCTTATATATAGAGTATTCGGATGCCTCTTATAAGCTGGGGCTCGTGCTGAGGACGACCGTAGTTCGCGAGGCGGTTCGGTCGAACGATGGGGTGAACGAAGTTGATGTTCTAATGGCGTGGTGGTCCAGTTTTAATGGAACTATAGGGTGAGTGTGATGAAGCGGGGCATGACGTAACAGTGAAGTAGAACTTCCATCTAATTTATTTGTAGCATCCATATCGTCAAAGTCTACATTCAACGACTTCATAACTAGCTCAGTTTTCATATTTAGTATATCAGCTAGCCATTCTCGTTTTTCATGACCTTTAACATATACGATAGGACCCATGTCGTCTTCCGCCGATTCATCAACTACAGTCGTTATTAAACCTTCAGCCATGCAATAAGGTACGTTTCAATAGGCCCACTTTAGACCATGATGATTGCGAATCAACCGTGATGCATCGTATCTCTCAGATTTTGTGAGAAGTCTACATGGATGGGACTCGCGAAAATGTAATGGGATGCACGTATCCCGATCTCAGAATTGCTACTCCGTTCACAGTAGTTCACATAAGTTCCTTCCAACAATGAATCCTTGTAGATCCGCGAACGTGGGCACAGTCATAAAGAATATATTTTAGCTTGATATAGTCGCTAATAAATCCAATCACGACTGACGTTGATCTTTGAGAAACTGATTTTTAAACCGTTTATTCATTTAGCCGGGCGGTATTTTGCTGATCTATACAATTTTACGGCCAACGTCCGTCAATGGACAATATTCAACAACGCGATCATGTAAGATTAAAACAATATGCAGTTGTATTCGGCGGTGAATCTTCCTTACATTCGAACTCTGTTCACGCATCTACGGTAGCATTTTTTACAGGCTCTCTCCGATGCGATCAATCATTAACCGTGAGAGAGTCGTTACATTAAAACTTGACGATGGTTAGCAAAGAACGATCACTGTTACAGTCGTAATGATATTTACGAATTCGAGAGTACATATTGAACAAAATGGCGAACCTTTTTTTGTTGAAGTCCAAATTCGAGTCATAGTGAGGATAGAATTCCGAACTGAGATAAAGTATAACCCTGGTGAGTTTGCAGTCGGTAAATAATGCAATGTCCTTTACCATAGACTTTTTTTTACCAGTCTGCGCCGTATAAATTCCATGTTTTGATTTCTCTAGCTAGGGAGGTAGCGTGTACGATCCATGAATATTTCGTGGTGCTTTGTAGCAGTGGATGCTTGTATAGATCCCAAGAGCGAAAACTCTATCTCAAATATTGCCCACTTTCCAATGTTCGAAGTATTGACAATTTATAGATTTCATTGAAATTATGTGGGGCATACGCCATTGAATCTTGAGTTATTCAACTTCTACCTCTACTGATGGATGATGACTGAATACACAATTATTGTCATTGTGCCAACGTATTAGAATTAACTAACGACGAGCACTGATCGTCACACAAAATGTATTTTATGCACAGCGCTAGTTTTTCCAGTTCTTCCACAAACCATTATATGGAATCGGCGCTGTGATGTGATTGATACTATGATAGCGATTCGTCATATGAACAACACATGCAGTAATCAATACTAAATACTTCATGATATTGATACATTTTCTCTGCTACCTTCTTCTCATCAGTCCTTACACACTCTCATCTACTCTCTATCATTAGGCAAAAACACTCCAAATAGGCATTTACACGAATGGATGTCGTGCTTTCTGACTGGAGTTTGTGATTTGCAGCCACTTATTGGTATCATTTAATAGTCGGATGGTGCAGTTCTTTAATGCTCAACAATCGACTTTATGTGATTGCAGTTTATCCTCTCAGTTAAAGTAACGCAAACACCTGCGAAATCATGGATTGTTGTTGAATTCGTCTAGCACATATAACGACATAGTAATTATGTTAACTTCACACACTGATGGCATATATATTTTTTAATGGCTGTCTTTGTTTAGTTCTGTGTTCACGAGGTTCGACAGGTTCTTGATCTATATGGAATGTCATACATTGTTATCCTCGGTATCCTGTATGTACAGCAAATTGATATGCTTTTTCTTCTTATGTTGAGCCACGTGTATCGGAGCAATGTCAGTTTTGTGTGGTATTCACATTGATGGCTAGATTGTTTTGAAGGACATTTTTTTCTTCTAATTTGAACTACGGTAACTGGGAATCCAATATTCGGTAGAATCAATGCTATTGAATAATGCGTGTAAAAAGATACGTGGTCACTGTTCCGTTCAGCTGGGTATAAAGCTGCGACTGTTACCCATGCGAAACGTGTATTATCTCTTGATTGCACATTAATGGCAGTCCTCATAATTATTGTCTCTCGTGGCAATGAGATATAATATTCAACGCGTATTGGTTTATACTTATTTACATTTATTGTAAGATTATGTATTTTCGTAAAGCTCAACCACTTTCACGTTGTTGTAATTCATCAAGCAGGGGTTAAAGTATAGATCATCACGGGTTCAAGTCGATTTCTCGTCACATTAACTCATCACTGCTGTGTCATGCACACATGCGTATCAAATGCCTGTACATGGCATAATACTTCAATCTCTCCAGATGCGATATTTTGACTATCGATGATTATTGAAGTTTAGTTGATAATCGTTGGCGCTTAATTCGGCGTTGCGTTTTCAGTACTTCGATGAACTCAACGATCCGTTGCTCCCACACAGCAGTCTTCGACCGAACTTAAGAGCGTAACTTGGTTGTGCAAGATTTGATCTGATGGTTCATTGTAGTTCTCCATATTAACGAGTTGAAAAGTCCATTGTAGTTCTCCATATTAACGAGTTGAAAAGTGTAGCCACTTTTGAGCGCTGTCGATGATTAAAAATGGTCTCCCCTCAGAAATATTTTGGTAGTTCCCTTCTAGCTCGGAAAAAACATGAAAAATAAATACATACACAGAACGAGCAGGTTGGGGTTGAACGGAACAAAAAAAAATTATTTTGTAAGTATTCCAGACCTCGCGTCCATCTGTGCTCAAATGGCGCATGCAGGGGGATCAGCGGTCGGAGCCTAAAAATGGCTCTGGCCATAGATCCCCAAAGTATAGCGTTTTTGTAATAAATACTTCGTTTTCGTATATGTATTTTGGATATCCAAAGCATTACTTGAGCTGAATGTAATTGAAAAAAAAACGTTCCCTGTGCTTGGAAAGTGGCTTCAAACGTCAAAGAAGAAAAAAAAGCTCAACTATGTGGCTGATTTGGCAAGAACTGTATAACCTTAAGTATAATTTGAATAGGTTTGATGTTGCTCTGCGAAGAGCCCTATGATTCGTGACAGGCTGGACTTCATACATACTGGAACAGGTGGCAATATATATATATATATATATATATATATATTGTAACGGGTCGAGATTTGTCACAATTAATTTTATTTGTTCGGGACTCGATCAGGGAAGAAATTAGTTTAAACTCTTTGTTTTGGAGGTATTTGATAATAAAATGACATTTATTCAATATTTCTGACTCGATATAATGTTAAAAGATTCCTGTGTACAAGTGTGGTATGTTGCTTGTATCGCTAAAGTGCATTTTGTGTGTTTTAATGTATTGCGTCTCGGTTGGTATAATACTCGAGTTGCGGACTCGCTCGGATGATAAATGTGCTTGAACGCGATCGCTTTACCGTCGGTTGGTAATTCTCTTCCCCCTCTCCTGTCGTACTATTATTCGCGGCGTGGCGTCGTGCGGCGCGCACTCGCCTGTGGCGCTTGGAATTCGCGACGCGTTTCTCTGACCTTCAGGTTCTCCTGATACTTTCGGGAGCCCTTGCGGATATTTTACGTTTTACAGGTGTATGTGTGTGTGTGTGTGTGTGTATTGTCGCCTGGTATTTCTGATACCTCCTCGCAATTTCTATTCTCCTAATACTAATGTTCTATCTATCCTTTTGCAATTTATTACTCCTTCGTTTATTCTTAATGTTTTTTAGATTGACTTAAAAAAATGTACGTTATAATTCTTCCTTTTTAAGTTTCTTGAGGTTCCCCCTCTCAGCTTTCCACCCTGAAACGGGGTACTTTCCTGAGCGGTACTTTTCAATCCATATAAAAAAGCAGACTTTCTTAAGGCGCCTTCTTCCTTCTCTCGTTTTTTCAATGTTTTCCCCCTCTCAGCTTTCCACCCTTAAACGAGGTACTTTCCTGAGCGGTACTTATCGATCCACCAAGGGGAAATAAGAAGTGCCGTTCCTCCAACTTTCTTCCTCTTTTATACCCACATTTTATTGTTAATTGTTCCCCTTCCCTTACCAATTACCCATCATTCCCTTTATGGTTAACCTTTTTCATGCTTTAAATAAATGTATGCTTCCTTTGTTTTTTTTGTTATTTTCTCTGTTTTCTTTCCAACGACTTTCCCCCTCCTCTTACTTTTTACATATCGGTACCTTTTTCTACTGATTTTGTTTATTTTCTGTTTTTCTTTTTCTCTCTCTCTCTAACTTTTTATACGTTTGACTGTTTGCGTTCACTTGTGTCCTTAAAGGTCGTACCTGTCCACTTGAGTTGTGATTTACTATTTCCCCTCCCCTACTCTCATAACGGGTCGGTTTGTTTGAATTTGTGGTGGGGGTATGGCGCCTGAGACGGACCTGTACGTCTCAATATATATATATATATATATATATATATGTGTGTGTGTGTGTGTGTGTGTGTGCGTGCGTGCGTGCGTGCGTGCGTGTGTATGTGTGTGTATATTGTGACGTGACAAATTAGGGGGTCACGTCCATTCTCGAACGGTGTCGACCAGTGGGTCGGGTTTACGACCCTCAGGCGTCCTGGTTCGAATCTGGGTGGCTCCGAAATCGTCGACTCACGACGTGGCGGAATATTATACCTTCTTTTTTTGTAATGTTATTCCGGAAACCGCCACGTCTTACCTGTGTGTTTACCTACCAGCTCGTGAGCCGCGGATGAATGGACGAAATTAAAAACCTGTAAATAAAATGTTTGGGACAGCTTTTTTAGGACGGTTGGTATGGATGACGGAACGATGTATTGGGGAACGATCGCTCGCGCGTCCATATTACCCCAAAGTCACGTATTATCGATAACCAAGATGTCCCGGCTTCCGGTTTCGCGCTCCGCAAAACCTCGCGCGGGTTGGTCCACGAGGACACACGCGCGCCGCCACTCAGAATCAGGCGAGCGTCGGACAACAGTGCTCGCGGATTGGATGCCGGAGGAGACGCCGGAATAAAGCCAAGTTTACCGTGTCGCCCGTCCCTCTCGACTCAGCAACCCGGAGTTGCACCATCCCTACTGTCCCCTCGGACCTCATGGACCGCGTAAGACCAGCGCCCCGTCGAAGGGGGTCGGGGCGGTGGATCGGTGACCGGGGGTGTAGTTCACCTGGTGGTATATCGCGTGGGCCCACCGCTATTCCCAGGCCGCTGGGGAAATGCCAGGGAGGCGTCCCCCCGCGTTCAAGGTCCCGCCTCGGTTCCTAGGGGAAGAGGTTCGAGGGGCAGTCCATTATTCGCTGCGAGGACAATCGCGTATGCGTGGGGTCGCGCGGTAGAGCGGGGCCGTGGCCGTGGCATCTGAGGGAAATAGGAGAAAATCTCCTAGACGGCGAATAAAGCGATCACACGTAAGCGCGTGAAAAGAGGGGAGGGGTGCGTGAGTGGGGCACGCGAGAGCCGGGAGCACCGCGAGAGCGCAGCTATTTGGGCTAGTCACGATTTTGGAGTCAACGAGCCAAGCCGCGTCATTCCAAAACAAGAAAATTATTGTCAATCGACTACGAGGCAGGATCCTCCCGATTAGAGCAGCGAGCGTCTCCGTGCTGCGACTCTTCAGCGGTGAGCCCGATCTCTTTCGTCTCCCTACGTTCCTAAGGTACGAGCTCCAAATTCGGTTTCTTTTCATTTTACTTTTATTATTTGCGCCAAGTGGCGACGGGTTGCCCCATGGAGGGAAATTTCGCGTCCCCAGAGGGCCGGAACCCGGCGGGAGTGTTTTGGCGATAAAGTCGCGTTTGTTCCCGGGTTTCCGCCTCTGGGGGAGTTCCGTTTTAGTCCTAAATTTTGTAAGGGAGCTCGTACCTTATCCTCGGTCGTTCCGTCGAGTTCCGGTCAATTTTATTGCGTATCGCGTCAATTAGCGAATTGTTTGTTTATTACCGATCATTAATTAACGTGATCGTTAGTTAAACCTAGGGCGCTAAATTAAAAATGTTTGCTGATGTCCCGTGAAAATTGGCCCAAAGAGAATTACGAATTTCCGCGAGATTATGTAATCTGGAGTAATATTTTATTTCGAGTCGGAAAATGTAATACAACATAGTTCGTGCGTATATCTCTCGTCCAGTCTCTCCGCGCGCTCAGGGCCATCGAGCGCTTGGTCTCGCGTTTGTTTACCTTTGAGCTTCTGTCTTTGTTTCCTTTGTTCTCGCGCGTTGTTTACGAGTTGCCGAAATTCAGCTCACTCGAGAATTATACTCGCGCAAAACCCTTGGTAATATTCACTCGATTAGTATCGACCCCGCGACAATTGTATTTCAAGCGAATATATCGGGTGTCCGGAAAGTTAGTCGATAGTATACAGACCTCCGGTCACCCCCAACGTACGTGGTATTTCGAGCGAATATACAGGGTGTCCAAAAAGTTAGTCGTTGATAGTTGAGCTTCCGGTCACCCACCATGAGGCATTGTGTTCGAGCGAATATATCGGGTGTCCGGAAAGTCAGTCAATATTAGTTGGGCTTTTGGTCGTCCACCATAAGGCGCTGTATTTCGAGCGAATATAGCGGGTGTCCGGAAAGTCAGTCGACATTATTCGTACTTCCGGTCACCAACCACCACACCTTGTACCTCGAGTGGATATACGGGTTGTCCGGAAAGTTAGTCGACATTATTCGGACTTTCGGTCACCTAGGTCATTATTTGGCCAATTGAAGCGGGGAGCCGGCGACCATGCATAATCGAGTTTCGTTGTCTGGGCCTACACAATTACCTATACTCTTTTAGATTAATACTCGATTACCTACACAATTGCCTACACTCTGTTAGATTAATACACGATTACCTACACAATTATCTACAATCTTTTGCATGAATACACGAATTGCCTACACAATTACCTACACTCTGTTAGATTAATACACGATTGCCTACACAATTACCTACACTCTGTTAGATTAATACACGATTACCTACAACATTACCTACACTCTGTTAGATTAATACACGATTACCTATACAATTACCTACACTCTGTTAGATTAATACACGATTACCTACACAATTATCTACAATCTTTTGCATGAATACACGAATTGCCTACACAATTACCTACACTCTGTTAGATTAATACACGATTACCTACACAATTATCTATACTTTTGCATGAATACACGGATTGCCTACACAGTCACCTACACTCTGTTAGATTATTACACGATTACCTACACAATTATCTACAATCTTTTGCATGAATACACGAATTGCCTACAGAATTACCTACACTCTGTTAAATTAATACACGATTACCTACCCCATTACCTACGCTCTTTTGAGTTAGTACACGAATTATCTACACAATTATCTACACTCTTTTGCATCAATACACGATTACCTACACAATGAGCTACACTCTTTGGAGTCAGTACACGAGTACCTACACGATTGCCTACACGATTATCTACACAATTGCCTACACTCTATTGCCTTAATACACGATTATCTACACCGTTGCCTACACCAGTACATACGCTCTTCGGACAGAACCCTACTGCCAACGTCGCGCCCCTGACCGTATTCCCTTCAGAACTGGGAGTGGTCCGGATTGTCGCTAGATTGTCGCCGGTGCACCAGTAGCTTATCCAAGCGTGGATAGAAGTTGGAGATTTATGTCGAGCGCCCATGAATTGTACCCTGTATTGGTGGGCCTCAGGCCCCAATAAACGAATACCAGTCATACTGTCAAACCCGTGTTAATTACTTCAGTGGACACCTCCTATCGGGTGTCATCCTTGACACTCGTCCTTCGACCCTGCCCCTCTACTATATCCTCCGGCGAGCAGAGCTAGTTCGACCGCCTGGGTCGTGCCGTTCCACACCGGGTGTCCCAACATCAAGGGACCGCGCTCGGGTGGACAAAATCACAAGTCGACCCTCGGTCGGCGGTACTCCGGTACCTGGCGCCCACGTCCACCCGGCGGGTTCTCGGACACCCAGTAGGCTTCGGGAGCGGTATGGGCCCGGAAGTGTGCGGACCAGAAAACCCGTTACAATATATATACATATATATATTGTGACGTGGCAATTTTGCACGTCACAATATATTAAAAGTAGCTCAGGCTCGGCGCATGGAAAGGCACCTCCCGCCGTCCAGGAACCCCTCAAGCAATTCCCCAGGGCCCAACAAAGCGCAAAAACCATTTTATTAATACTCTTATTTTTATTTATTTTATGTTATACTTCGGAGCGAACGGCGTATCCTCACTGCTACATAGGGCAGGATCGCGGAACGAGTTGAGAATGTCGGCAACGGAGTTACCTACCCTCACGCACACGGTCTCGCGACGAGGCGTCGCTCATCGACGCTCGATATCAGCGGATCCCAATAAGAAAGAAGTGGGGGGTCTCGCCTAATAACGGCCCTCCGCACCTCGCGTCAAGGGATTCCGTCGGATATCAACGAGCGACAACGGAAAGTCGCGAATTCCAAGGATGGGCCGCCGGCTCGAAGCCCCACTCCGAGCTGCCTGTCTCCCTCTACAGCCGGTCATCATCCCGATGAGTCCGTGACCCAATCAGGTCCCGGGACGGGAGCCGAAGGCAATTTTCACGTCCAATAATTTTGAAAATGCGAACGTTATCGGCAAGGTCAACGCCGAAAAATCGAAAAGGCTGTGACTAGGCAAGGAATGGGGGTCGGGACCTAGGTCCGCGGAAAGACTCCTCGGGAAAATTATGATTACTTGAGTTCTGGTCTGGAGCGAGGAGAGGTGCACTTCCCGAGCCGTAGCCGTTCCCGCCACCCAAGAAAGCGACGCCACCGGAAAAATCGTAGATCGAGACCGAGGTTTTACCGGATCGAGATCTTCTGAAACCGTAGCGGTGGGGCCGTCGTTTCGCTCGTCAAAACCCGTTGTAATGCGCGCGCTGTGGCCCGTTGGGTAAAGTACTGAATTTGAAATTATTGGAGATATTAAAGTCACGAGCGATATTGTCGCGGCGGATCACTAACGGACGGGAAAGATCGAGTCACCTTGCGCGATTCCGTCATTCGCGAAGATCTCGCTCAAATTAAATTAACGCAGAGCCGCCGAGAGGGGTTCATTTTTCAAGCACCAGAACAAAAGTCATTTAGCATAAGTTAGAATTAAGATATTATTTGTTTGTCGTCATTTCCGTTCGCGCAAGAAATCTGTACAATTTGGAAAAATAAGAGGACCGCGAATTGCGCGTATCCTGGACCGATCCCGCCGTATGCGGGAGTCGAGAGAGAATAAAAATTTATTACGATTGTCACCAAATCTCGAAGTGTTCTTGTAAAATCTTTTTGTGCTGTTGTCGCGGATCAACCCCGCCCCTCTACCAAACTCAGGGCTGCGGCAGTCGGGCAAACGACATCTCGTCGATTCGTCGGGAAAAATAAATTTGTCGCGTAAGAATTTGCGCGGCTGGCGCCCTATCCTGTACGAGTCTGACGAGAGAGCGAATTTTGGGACGCGAGTACCGGAAATCGTGTCACAAATTTTGGCGCCCAACGTGGGGCCCGATTCGCGATAACGATAATCCGGCCGAACACCCCGAGATTGCGAAAAAGAGTTCAGGAAAGTGTGTATCGAATTTTAGTACAGATTTCTTTCTCGGTTATTTTTTTTGTGTAGCTTGGTTAAAATATTCCCGCCTTGCATGCGTAGAATGTATAATATTTAATCCTTATCCTGGGCTGGAATCATTTCTCACCGTAAAAGTCTTGACTGGGCTAGCACGACGCCTCGTGCAACGCGGGCCTAGCGCGATAGAGTTCGGGAACGCCCGGTGGACTTCGGGGTTCCGACGAACGAGCGTGTGCTACGGAGCGCCAGTCTACCACACACGTGTATAGAGGCATGGAACTGGCAAAAATTTAGATTTCGCGAAACTACCGAAATACACGTGTAGGTCCCCGAGGAATATGTAAAAAGTGAGAAAGTGCGTCCAACGTGTCGAGAAAGGAGATAGGAAAGAAAAGGACACCGAGACCCACGTCGAATATCGAGCGGGATAAACCCTGACTAGTATAGGCGGATCCGGGTAAAGTTTGTTTATACATCGTAAATTAATGTGATCTCGTCGAGTGCCCTGTAGATTAATTCGAGAACCGTGAATTGGATTAAAGTGCAAACTTCAGTGTGAGATAACTAGAATCGAGTAAAATATATTCTCGACCACGACGGCGAGTCGAGCGAAGAGTGTCACGTGCTTCGTTGTTTTGTTCTGCGTTTCGTCCTTCCGACAAACGAGCCGTGCATAATCACCGACTTTGAATTTTTTCTTTATTACCGAGACGATCGAGAAATTGTTCGGGAAGAGGTTTTATTTTATTTCGTATAACATTTCCTCTGGTGTTTTGTCTTTCAGAAATACGTGTCGTCTGTGATTAAAATCTTTCTTTTTATGAATTCTTTTCTAACACCGGGACGAACGAGAATTATTCGGAAAGTCGTTTTATTGTTCAAAATTCTTTTTCCTCCTCTTCGCGTTTTAATTTTTTTTTGCATACGCGTCGGTTGTGACTAAATTTTCTTTTATTTTTCTTTATTTCCGAGACGGTATAGAATTAGTCAGGAAGTGCTTTGTTTTATTCAATTAAACATTTCTTTCGCGTTTTAACATTTCGACAGTCGAGTCGTTCGGAATTACGATTTTTTTAAAATTATTTGTTATTTTTTATTTTTATTTATTTTTTTTCATTTTATTTCGTGACGCCTCTCCCCGACCGTCGAGTTTTTTTAATTTAAAACTTTAATTTCTTTATTTATTTTTATTTGTCTCTCTTTTTTTTTAATTTTATTCCCGGGACGATTGAAAATAGTCTGGGAACGGACATTTTTAGTATTTCTTTTTACATTTTTTTCTGTTTTGTGAGTTCATCGTTCCGCCGTTCAAATCCTTGATAGGCAATTTCAAAAATTTTCCGTTGTTCACGAGACGATCCGAGAGTCGTTCGAAATTTTTTTTTGCTCTTGCGTCCGAATTCACGGTAGTCGCTTGCTACGGGGTCGTAGCGGGACATACGCGCCGAGCGGCCGAGAGATTGTTTTGATTTTTTTTTGTGACGCTCTCGAGCTCCTCGAAGCTTCGACCCAAGGCGTATAAGAAAATAATTTTTCTTTTGCTCTTTCTTTTAACAAGGAAGAGTGAGGCACTCGTCGAAAATCGCAAACCGTATCTTAGGAATAAACTGTGTATTATTTCGTGAACCTCGTATACCCCGGACGAAAATAATTTCGTTCGAATTGTCAGGAGAGATCGCGGGTTAGCGTATCGGGGATCGACAGACCCGCGCGCACGCGAACCGAAGAACGAGGTAGAGTGGGGGGTATCGCACAGAACGTGTCGAATGAAAGAGAGCGCGACTTCACGCATATTCGCGATTTGACAGGTCCCGCTCGGCTAAATTCTACCGTTCTCTCTTTCGCACACGCGCTGAACCATCATGCAGCGCACTCCACCTAGCGTCGCGCCGCTACCCGATCAACCTCGCCAAGAAAACTTGAATAAAGAAATGCCGGACAGCGGTGTCGGAACGATACCGAAGAATCCGGTGCCGGAGCCCTTAGCAGCGGCGAGAGGCGGATTAGAGAGCAGACCGACAAATTTAAATAATACAAACCCCTTCCTCCGCGATGATGGTACCCCGATAGCAGCAGCAGATGATCGACCGCCCTCACAGCCTCCCGGTATACGGGAGAGAGCGCACGAGGCCACGACGCGAGACCCCGCATCTCGCGTTTCGTTTGCATTCCCTCCCAGAGAACCCGATAGACCGCCTGAAAATTTTTGGGATAATCGGGAATGGGACGCAAATCAAAATCATAACCGTCCGGAAATTCCCGTTACGGAGTTACCAGTACACTCCTCCCCGTACGAATTCAGCACACCGACACCGAGAGAGTCCGCCACGATGCGCTCTACGTACGAGACCTTGCGGAAATGGGGAATTCGTTTCTCGGGCGAGGTAGGAGAGGATGTCGAAAATTTTCTATTATTGCTCGCGAGAGGTCGGCGAATGCTTCCAGCCTCGGACACAGACCTTCTGGACTGTCTCGATTTCTTTTTCCGAGATACCGCGTTGTGGTGGTACCGAACAAAACGACCGAGCCTCTCGACCCTTTCCGATCTCGAGTCGGCCATGCGTAGTAGGTTCGGAAGCCCGAATTATCGGATGGCGCTGAGAGAAGAGATCTTGGGGCGCATACAGGGAGCACACGAGCCATTTTCGAGGTATTTGACGTGCATGCGTGCTCTATTAGATAGAGTCAAACCTCCGTTCGCGATGGGAGAGCAACTCATGTACGCGTGGCGGAATATGAGCTCGGATCTTAAATATCTTATTCAGCTCAGTACCGTTCACGATTTCGATGATCTGGAGGCTCGCGCGCGAAGCATCGAGCATAGTAGGGAGGAGGAGCGGTACCGACCGCGACCTCGCTCACCTGATAGGTCCCTCATTCCAGCATTAGCTTATCGCTCGCCTAAAGAGACGCCGAGGCATTCGAGCACTTATTTCGCGGCTATCCCCACATTACGGGAACAATCTCCCCAGCCGAGAGGCTCTCAGGAAAACTCTCGGGGCGGGCCGCAGAAGTACGGTAGCCGTCGCGACCGCCCACCTTTTCGAAAGGGTAACCGGGACCCAAAACCCCAAGGTAACCGAGACCCCTCGAAGGAGCTTCGTTGTTGGAACTGCGACGATACAAGCCACCTTTCGATCGGCTGCCGCGCGCCAAAGACGATTTACTGTTATCGGTGCGGGGAAAAGGGCGCGACGATGCGAGATTCACACACCTGTTCGGGAAACGATGCCGGGAGTCGCAAGTGAGGGCCGAAAAGACTCCCGAGAGGCCAAACACCGCCCTCCCTACTTCGGACTGCGTGTCCTCCCAAAAGCTCGGTGGCATATATAGCCCGTTATCATGTTGCTACAGGCGCAAGCCTTTGATAGTCGCAATTAAAATTCGAGACCAAGTTTTTCCCGCACTGTTTGATAACGGGTCAACCAACACTTATGTCGGAGAGAAGGCTCTGTTAGTCGCGGCCAGATTAGGGTTTTCGAGGCGGAAAACGTCCCCGAAAGATAGTACCATCGCGAATGGGGAACAGATCACGTGCAGTGAGGAAATAGAGATACCGTTAACCTTGAAAGATCGTGAGTGCACCATAAGCGCTAGGGCTTTTCCTTCATTGCCGGTGCCATTAATTTTCGGATTAGATGCTCTTGAAAAATTTGAAATCGTGATAAACCACGGGCGTCGACTGTGGAATTTCAGCGATAGCCCGGCGGAAATATTCGAGTTCACGCCGGAAGAAGACCTCGATTTTTTTAACACGCTACTCGGAATATCGGAACTAGAGTCCAATGAACGCTCTCGTCTGGCGCGTTTCTTGGAGAAGGAGTTAAAAATCTTGCGAAAGGCGCCCGGGGTAACGAAATTAATACAACATCGGATCGAGGTGGGAAATGCCACGCCTATCAAACAGCGTTATTACCCGGTGACCCCTGTAGTACGAGCGGCCATTAATGCAGAGGTATATAGGATGCTCGAGGAAGGCGTGATCGAGTCCTCGCGGAGTGAATGGGCGAGTCCTATCGTAATGATCCGGAAACCCAATAGTACCTATCGGTTCTGCTTGGATTTCCGCAAGGTGAACGAAGTTTCCAAAAAGGACGCCTATCCGCTCCCGTACATGGCGCACATTCTAGATCGATTGAGGTCGGCGATATATATTTCCACCATAGACCTCAGCCAAGCTTTCCATCAAATTCCTCTCGAATAAGCTTCCAAAGAAATCACGGCATTTACGGTCCCGTACCGGGGCCTATTCCAATTTAAAAGAATGCCGTACGGACTCACGGGAGCTCCGGCCACGTTTCAGCGTTTACTCGATCGAATAATAGAGCCCGAGATGGAGCCTCACGCGTTCGCCTACCTTGACGACATAATCGTCGTCACGGAAACCTTCGAGGAGCATATAGACTGGCTCAAACGAGTATTCGATCGGATCGCGGGGGCTGGCTTAAAAATCAACCCCGAAAAATGCGAATTCTGTTGCCCGGAGGTTAAATACCTAGGGTTTCTGGTCAACAGAAATGGGTTGCAAGTAGATCCCGACAAAACGGCCCCGATTAAAGATTTCCCGGTACCAGCCTCTATCAAATCTCTTCGAAGATTCTTGGAAATGGCCTCATGGTACCGGCGATTCATACCCCGTTTTGCCGAGATCGCTGAACCCCTGACCCGCCTAACTAAAAAGACCCAGTCATGGGAATGGGGCCCCAGTCAACAGAGCTTTTGCCGGTTTAAAGGAAGCCCTCGCGAACCCACCCACGCTGGCGTGTCCCGACTTTTCTGTAAAGTTCGTACTGCAGACGGACGCCAGCATGACGGGTCTCGGTGCGGTTTTGACGCAAGAAGGGGAAGGCGGCGAACACTCGATAGCGTACGCAAGCCGGACGCTCGCACCACCTGAGCGGAACTATTCTACGACCGAGCAAGAGTGCCTCGCAATCCTCTGGGCTATACGTAAGTTCAGGGCCTATTTGGAGGGTTACCGCTTCACGGTAATTACGGACCACCATAGCCTGAGATGGCTACAGACGCTAAAAGAACCGGCAGGTCGACTAGCCCGCTGGGCCCTGCAACTAGCGCAATATGACTTTGAAATCATTTACCGAAAAGGGGCCCTGAACCACGTTCCCGACGCCTTGTCTCGGATGTTCGAGCAGGAACCGGCTAGGGAAGGGGGTAATAGAGAAGAACAATTAGCTTGCCCGATATTACCAACGGCCGACAGAAATGACGGGCGTGTATGGTCTCCTTCTTGGAGGGGGACCACAGGGCATGGGACTGTCACCTCTCGGAATTTAGATTCGCGTTCAACACGGCCGTACACTCGTCTACCCTTCACACGCCGGCGTTTCTAAATTTCGGGAGGGAACCGCGGCCCCATAATTTCTATAGAGCCAGGAAGGAAGGCCGACCCGAAGTAGTCCCCTTGGCACCCGAAAAATGGTCCGTTCGCGTCCGGGATCTCGCAAAAGTCCACGCAAAGGTCTCTCATGACCTGGAGGAAGCGTATCAACGCCAGGCCGTGCAGTACAATCGGCATAGGCGTGAGAGGACGTTTGCGGTAGGCGATTTCGTACTGCGGAAACAAAGAATCCTATCGTCCGCGGCCCAAAACATTGCGGCGAAACTCGCGCCGAAATACGCGGGTCCGTTTAAAATTATCCGCGTGCTATCCCCGGTGGTATACGAGGTTCAAGACGAAAACGCGGGGAGGGTCGTAAAAGTTTCGATAGAGGACCTAAAACCTTACCTTCCACCCTTAGACAGAGGAGTTCCCGCCACCGCCGCCGTGGACGAGAGAAATTTGAATGTAGACCCTGAAAGTGCCGTTTATTAACCCAAGGTCCATGACGGATATTCCTATTCTTATTTTGGTGGTGGTTTCCTAGAATTTCCCGGCGTTGGTGTCTTGATTTCCCCCGATAGATGACTTTGGTTCCGAAATTTGAGAGGGAAATATCCGGCTGGCCATGATTAACTATCTCGCGTCTGAGTGCTGACGGAATGGCGAGAGGGGCACTGGATTTCTCCGGTGGGCATCTTTAAGAGGAGGCGAGTCCTAATTTTTGTGTCTCTGGGCCATAGAGCGATTGGAGCGAGACGACAGTCTTAAAGGGGCGGGTCGTCCTTTTTACGGGGGGGGAGGACTTGTGACGTGGCAATTTTGCACGTCACAATATATTAAAAGTAGCTCAGGCTCGGCGCATGGAAAGGCACCTCCCGCCGTCCAGGAACCCCTCAAGCAATTCCCCAGGGCCCAACAAAGCGCAAAAACCATTTTATTAATACTCTTATTTTTATTTATTTTATGTTATACTTCGGAGCGAACGGCGTATCCTCACTGCTACATAGGGCAGGATCGCGGAACGAGTTGAGAATGTCGGCAACGGAGTTACCTACCCTCACGCACACGGTCTCGCGACGAGGCGTCGCTCATCGACGCTCGATATCAGCGGATCCCAATAAGAAAGAAGTGGGGGGTCTCGCCTAATAACGGCCCTCCGCACCTCGCGTCAAGGGATTCCGTCGGATATCAACGAGCGACAACGGAAAGTCGCGAATTCCAAGGATGGGCCGCCGGCTCGAAGCCCCACTCCGAGCTGTTGTCTCCCTCTACAGTCGGTCATCATCCTGATGAGTCCGTGACCCAATCAGGTCCCGGGACGGGAGCCGAAGGCAATTTTCACGTCCAGTAATTTTGAAAATGCGAACGTTATCGGCAAGGTCAACGCCGAAAAATCGAAAAGGCTGTGACTAGGCAAGGAGTGGGGGTCGGGACCTAGGTCCGCGGAAAGACTCCTCGGGAAAATTATGATTACTTGAGTTCTGGTCTGGAGCGAGGAGAGGGGCACTCCCGAGCCGTAGCCGTTCCCGCCACCCAAGAAAGCGACGCCACCGGAAAAATCGTAGATCGAGACCGAGGTTTTACCGGATCGAGATCTTCTGAAACCGTAGCGGTGGGGCCGTCGTTTCGCTCGTCAAAACCCGTTGTAATGCGCGCGCTGTGGCCCGTTGGGTAAAGTACTGAATTTGAAATTATTGGAGATATTAAAGTCACGAGCGATATTGTCGCGGCGGATCACTAACGGACGGGAAAGATCGAGTCACCTTGCGCGATTCCGTCATTCGCGAAGACCTCGCTCAAATTAAATTAACGTAGAGCCGCCGAGAGGGGTTCATTTTTCAAGCACCAGAACAAAAGTCATTTAGCATAAGTTAGAATTAAGATATTATTTGTTTGTCGTCATTTCCGTTCGCGCAAGAAATCTGTACAATTTGGAAAAATACGAGGACCGCGAATTGCGCGTATCCTGGACCGATCCCGCCGTATGCGGGAGTCGAGAGAGAATAAAAATTTATTACGATTGTCACCAAATCTCGAAGTGTTCTTGTAAAATCTTTTTGTGCTGTTGTCGCGGATCAACCCCGCCCCTCTACCAAACTCAGGGCTGCGGCAGTCGGGCAAACGACATCTCGTCGATTCGTCGGGAAAAATAAATTTGTCGCGTAAGAATTTACGCGGCTGGCGCCCTATCCTGTACGAGTCTGACGAGAGAGCGAATTTTGGGACGCGAGTACCGGAAATCGTGTCACAATATATATATGTGTGTGTGTGTGTGTGTGTGTGTGTGTGTGTGTGTGTGTGTGTGTGTGTGTGTGTGTGTGCGTGCGTGCGTGCGTGCGTGCGTGCGTGCGTGCGTGCGTGCGTGCGTGCGTGCGTGCGTGCGTGCGTGCGTGCGTGCGTGCGTGCGTGCGCGCGTGCGTGCGCGTGTGCGTGCGCGTGTGCGTGTGCGTGTGCGTGTGCGTGCGCGTGCGCGTGCGCGTGTGCGTGTGCGTGTGCGTGTGCGTGTGCGTGTGTGTGTGTGTGTGTGTGTGTGTGTGTGTGTGTGTGTGTGCGTGAGTGTGTGTGTGTGCGCGCGCGTGTGCGTCCGTGCGTGCGTGCGTGTGTGTGTGTGCGTCCGTGTGTGTGTGTGTGTGTGTGTGTGTGTGTGTGTGTGTGTGTGTGTGTGTGTGTGTGTGTGTGTGTGTGTGTGTGTGTGTGTGTGTGTGTGTGTGTGTGTGTGTGTGTGTGTGTGTGTGTGTGTGTGTGTGTGTGTGTGTGTGTGTGTGTGTGTGTGTGTTATCATTGAGGAATGCAAACCAGGTCTTTATAGAATTTTAAAAAATCCATTTTTTCGGGTCATGGCCTTCGTACTATGGTTCTTGTAAAATTCGTATGGGTTCTCAAGTGTGAGCGTACATAACGATCACGTTCATGATGCCTATGTAAAGTGATAGGTCGTGAAGGTATATGACGCGGGCGCTCGCACTAAGAAAAAACAGTTTCACAACTTAAAGAGAAATATTTTGCTGACTTCATTTTCGATTGATTATATTAGAAGGCTGATAGCATTGTCTTTTAGTTTTTTTTTAATACTCTAATTCGCTTGTTGAATGTATACGAAGCCTTGTGTGTGCGAGGGATTTTTTTTAATGAATAAAAAACTTTTCGATGAAAATATATATCATTTGTATTCTTCATTTATTCTACGGCGAAAACAGTTTCTCCCTCATTAACAATTCGATGACAATTTATTTGTACATTTTAACATAGTCAACACGTCGAAAATGATGGCGAGACGATTGTGATGCGGACGGCTATTCGACGATGGTGTCCCAATGAATTTTGTCTTCTCCACCATGCTCAGAGACGATGGTATCCCAACGAATTTTGTCTTTTCCACCACAGTGTGCTCAAAGTCGGTAGAACTTGACGCTGTTGTATTTTCCGCCCATGTGCGTCATGTAGAGTTGACCATCGCATGCCAGTTTCCGCATAATCTCGAACGTTTTCGAATTTTTGTCGTAGGCCTCCATAAGTCACGCTGATAAGAGGACCGTGAACTCATTCGCGATGTCCACGATGTGACATTGCCCAAACTTGATTTGTACGGCTTTCATGTAGGAGATTGGATGATCCGATTGATAGGGGAGTTCTGACAGCTTCTTCGTCGGAAGCAATTCCACTATCAGGCTAACGTTTTTGGTACTCGAGATGTCCATTTATCACACTTTTCTCTTTTCAAAGCTCTTTTCGGAAATATGTTGATGTTGCGGTGGAATAGTGCAGTCTGAGCTGGGTCCACGAAATTATAAGGTCCCTCGTAACCATCCCACTCAAATTTTCAAACTTCTTCCCACTTCTCCAATCATGAAAAACAGGTTCAAACACGTTCGACGAGAACCCCGTACGTACAGAATGTTCCTCTATGGGTCCTGCAGCTGTGCTCAAGTGATCCATCGGCATCAAAAGCCTTTGACGATAGACCCCTAAAGTTGATAGTTTTTTTTCCCAAGAAATACGTCATATTCATCTATGTTTTTGGAGGCAAGTTGAGCATACACGGCAACCCAAAAACACAGAATGCTCTTTATAATGAGCCAGTTCAGTCTCCATGACAAAGACACCGTTGTGTTGAGATCATAAAAGTCAATGCTTGATGAGTCTGGCTAAATTTGGCCTCCACCATAGAGTGCCCTTTTTCTGGACCGCAGACCCCTAGGGAAAACGAGACAAAATAACAAGTCGGGATGCATCGGGTGAAAAGATTTATGTTATGGGGTCCTGCAACTCTGCTCAGTGGTCCATCGGCGCTAAAGACCTTTGACGATAGATCCCTAAAGTTGATAGTTTGTCCAAGAATTACGTTGTTTTCATCTAAGTTTTGGATATTCAAGCTATAAAAAAAAAATTCCATCGCGAGTGACTGTGCATGTCAACCAAGAACAAATGCTCCAGCTCTGACTGTTAAGTCACGTTGAAGCATTTGTTAAGACCTAATGTTAAGGCTGTCTTAAGAGTCGGCGAGAATCGTGATGGGGCGGACTCACATGCAATAATCTTTGGAATCTTTAGCTGATTGTATGTATCATTGCTGAATTTTAGCATCATGCTAAAAAAATGGATTATATCGATTGATGAAAAAAATGGTGTGTATTGTTTTTGTTTCAGATAATGCCGTCAGTGTCAACATTTAAAAAACCTACACATGCTCGCGCGCATATACACACACACACACACACACACGCGCGCACGCACGCACGCACTCACGCACGCACACACACACGCATACACTATTATTGTAAAATGTTATTATTATTAATAAACGATTATTTTATGGTTTTTTAACTCATAGAATTCTTTTCAACACCCCCCTATTCCACGCTAGACCCTCTCTCCCCCCCCCCCGCCATGTTACCTCACATACCCACTCTCCCATGCAGACTCTTCCCCCCTCCGCAGAGATCTCCGGCATACCGCCGCCATACCGCCACACACCCGAAGTTGACTACCCCCTCCAACAGACACTTAGCTTGCTCGCGCTGGAAACCGCTTCCCTCTGAATAGAGTAGCTGTAGCGGTTCTAACCCCCTTTGGGGCGAGGGTCAGGGGGGGTCAAGAGGGGAGGGTCCAGGGGGTGGCGTCCAGGGAGCGATGTCGAGGGGGAGAGGGTCCAATGCGCGGTGTCCAGGGGGGGGGGGGTCCAAGGGGGTGTCTATGGGGGGGTTCGCGAGGGCGGGGTGTCCAGGGGGTGACCACGGGGCAGGGCGTGGGGGGGGGGGGGGCGTGTCCAGCGCGGGGAAACCAAGTGCGGGGCTACGGCAGAGGTGGGTCGCCGGGCGCATGTGACGTCACAGAGGAGCCTCTGTAAAGGGGGCCATGTGGTCCGTGGAGCGTCTGGCAGGGAAGCCGCCGTCGATAAGTGTGTGTGTGTGTGTGTGTGTGTGTGTGTGTGTGTGTGTGTGCGTGTGCGCGCGCGCGTGTGCGTGAGTGTGTGTGTGTGCGCGCGCGTGTGCGTGTGTGTGTGCGTGTGCGTGTGCGTGTGTGTGTGCGCGCGCGTGCGTCCGTGCGTGCGTGCGTGTGTGTGTGTGTGTGTGTGTGTGTGTGTGTGTGTGTGTGTGTGTGTGTGTGTGTGCGTGTATGAAGGGCGACCTTTCAAAGCCTATTATTTATGACATGCAGGTTCCATTCCGAAAGACAATGTCAATTGCATCCGCCCCGTCTCAAAGCTCGCCGACAGACAGGTCCTGACAGGTTCCTTGGAAAAGCGTTTAGGGATCAAAGGCTGTGACCGCGGATGGACCACTTAAGCGCAACTCTTGAAAAGTCGAGGTCTCCATTCCGAAATATAACGTCAAAATGTTCGCATGTGCGAGTATGTACGCAGTGCATCCGGCCAAGCACCTCCTGGACTTGACCAGAAACGAGCTCGAACAGGTTCCAAAGGTCTTGCTCCTAAAATATTGGGGTAAATATGTTGGCTTATTGTGGGATAGTTTGCCAGAACATCATCGGAATGACAGTGAAGTGATATCATATCTTCCATGCTTGGAACATTATAATACGCCACAGATGAAAGATCACATCGATGGCCCCCCACCTCAACGTCGGAAGTGTAAAAAATCCTGTGAAAATTCTCCACGTACGGAATTCTTCGAACCTGTTTGAACCTGTTTTTCAGGAGCGTGGAAAAATGTCTGGGGAAAATTCTCCACGATTCTTCGAACGTGTTCGAACCTGTTTTTCACGATTGGAAAAGAGGGGAGAGAGGTTTAAAAATTTGAGTGGGAGGCTTACGAGGGAGCTTATAATTTTGTTGGCCAAGCTCAGACTGCATTATTCCACTGCACCATCAACATCTGAAAAGAGCTTTGAAAGTGCGCGGAAAATGGATCTCTCGAGTATCCACAAAGTCGGCCGGATGACGGAATTCCTCCCAACGAAGAAGCTGTCAGAACTCCCCGTTAAGTCGGAACGACTAATCTCCGACATAAGGGCCGTACAAACCAAATTTGGGAAACGCTACATCGCAGACATCGCGGATGAGTTCTCTGTCTTCTTACCAACGCGACTTGTGAAGGCCTTCGACAAAGATCCGACAATGTTCGAGAGTATGCTGCAAGTGGCACGCAATGGTCAGCTCTGCATGCAGTATATTGGTGGAAAACATAACAGCGTCGAGTTCCGTCGTCTCTAAACATGGTGGACGGGAAGAAAAAAATCGTTGGAACACCATCGTCAAACGGCTGTCCGCTTCATCGAGCGTATGCTGCAACTGGTCAACTCAGTGGTTGGGAACTACAACAGCGTTCCATCGTCTCCAAGCGTGGAGACAAAATTCGGCACCACTGTTTGCATGGTTTTTTTTTTCAAAGTGCTGACTATGTAAAAATGTATATGTTTAATCGAATTGTAAATGATGGATGTTTTCGTCGTAAAATAAAGAATACAAATGACATTTACATCGACATGTATTTTATTCATTAAAAAAATCCCTCGCTCGCGCTTCGTATACGCTCAACCAGCTTTTCACCGATTTTACATTCTCATGGGCGCAGTTCGTGTTGAAGGGATGATGGGGGCGTTTGGAGTTTATGATTTTCGGCAGCTTCTGCAGCGATGGACAGTCCAGAGTGTTCAAGTCGATGACGTTTGTCGCGGGATCCGTGAATCTTGATAGCCATGCGCATTTTTCGAATCCCTTCGCATAGATGGTGGGGGCTCCTTGCAAGATTTCTCGAATTGTCTTTCTACCTGTCTCGTATGGTATGTTGCTGTGATCCCATCGTATTCCATGGAAATTGCGTTCCAGCCACTTGTTTGTCATTTTGTACTTGGCCGGTAAAGAGTCCCATGCAAATCGTGCGTCGAAAGCGAGCGTCAGCGGTTCAGCATCCTTGTCGTGGAGTCTAACGATGGACATCTCCTTCAGGACAAATTCGTTGACGGGTCTCTTGAAGCCCTGCACATCGACGATAAGCTCCATGTTGACTGAAGTGGACGCGAATCATCGGCATGATTTTATACCAATTTTTAACCATACGACCTTTTAAAAATACGGTCATGGAGGATCATGCAAAGCGTCAACGATTATCAACTAAACATCAATAGTCATTGATAGTCCAAGCATCGCATCTGGAAGGATTGAAGTATTCCATGTACAGGCATTTTATATGCATGGGTGCAGGACACAGCGGTGATGGGTTAATGTGGCGAGAAATCGACTTGAACGCGTGATGGTGTATACTTTAACCCCTACTCGATGAATTTCGACAACGTGGAAGTGGTTGAGCTTAACGAAAAGTACATAATCTTACAATAAATGTAAATAAGTATGAATCAATACGCGTTGAATATCATTGCCACGAGAGATAATGATTCTGAGGGCTGCGATTGATGTGCAATCAAGAGATAATACACGTTTCGCATGGGTGACAGTCACAGCTTTGTACCCAGCTGAACGAAAAAGTGACCACGGATATTCTGACATGTATTATTCAACGGTATTGAATCTATCGAATATTGGATGCTCAGTGACTATAGGTCAATTTTTTTTTTAAATTGTGCTTCAAAACCATTTATTCATCAATATTTGTACCACCAAAGAAGATGTTGGAGAAAATGGATTGTCAATTGGTTTTCTGGGTAATACGCCCGCTAATATATTGTGTGATGTAAGGAGGGAATCTCCCCACTCCTGTAATATTCTCGCGCTACCGTTTCCCTTTTCCTTCTTCTTCTCGGAAACTCTGTACGAGAAAGACGTCCGATAGCGCGCTCCGCGAATGTTATACCTTTGTATACAATTTACTATTAAATATCTTCAGTACAAAAAGTATTACGATCCAACATATACCTCAACAGGTTATGGGCCCAGGTGCGTGAATATTTTCTTGTCAAAAGAAGATAGAGTGCGGCAAGAAGGGCGAAAATAAACTATCGGCACGCAGTAAATTCAGACAAAAATGGCTTCGACTGGTACTGTGAATTCGACGTGCATTGAACTGTTGGCAAAAGACAATTTTGACACGTGGAGGATGCAGGTCGAGGCATTGTTAATAAAAAAATGATGCCTGGGGATTCGTCAGTGGAGAAAAGGTAAAGCCGTCTGGAGGAAGTGCAGAGTCAACGTCAGCTGCGAGTTTGTGGGAATTTGGCGACAGAAAAGCGCGATCGGACTTGATTTTGTCAATTAGCCCGTCGGAATTAAAACAAATTCGAAATTGTGTGACGGCGCGAGAAACGTGGTTAAAACTCGAATCAATGTACGCTTCAAAGGGACCCGCGAAAAAGGCTACATTGCTAAAAAGGCTTATGTTACAAAAATGCAGAAGGGAGAGGACATTCGTCTTCATATCGCGAACTTTTTCGACGCCGTAGATAAATTCGGTGATATGGATGTGAACATTAACGACGACCTCCTCGTGATAATGTTATTATACAATTTGCCTGCGAGTTTCGAGAACTTTCGGTGCGCAATAGAAACTCGTGACGCGTTGCCGAGCGCGGAAATATTGAAGATCAAAATTCTGGAAGAATTTGATTCGAGACAACAGTCTGCTAAGTTGGCCATACAAGGTGCGATGGTCGCGAATCGACGAGGCCAAAGGTCCGGTAAGACCTATAAGAAAGTGTAAACAAACACGAAGGTGAGTCGACGAGTGAGAAGAATTTCGATTTCGGTGTTTCAAGTGCCACAGACCGGGATACAAAGCAGTTGACTGTTGAGTGAAGCAAAGTGAGTCAAAACAGGTCGCGAATGTTGTAGGAAAGGACACGAACGAAAGTTTCGGTGCGTACAGCGGTTTAGCAACGAATCATACTGTTTTTGACGAGAGACAAACATGCTTTCAAGCCGGTGTGAGTGATAAGTTTCGAGACTGGGTACTAGACAGTGGGAGCACATCTCATATGTGCGGAGATCGGACAGAGTTTATAAATCTGAGAGAAGTTGATAACGGAAGGGTGAACCTGGCAAGTAAGAGCTCGACGAGTGTCGAAGGAAAAGGGACGCGTAGAAATTTCAACGTCGAGCGGAAGTACAAAAAGGTCAGTTGAATTCCTAGACACGTTGTTTGTTCCCGATCTGAGAACAAATCTAGTTTCAGTTGCGAAAATTACTGACCGAGATCACGAAGTCACATTCCGTAAGGATGAGGCTGTAGTTACCGACCGAGAAGGCCAAGTAAAAATGAAAGCAGTTCGTCGAGGGAACTTATACTACGTTCGACGAGACCACGAAGCGAGGATGGTGACAGCTGAGAAAAAATCCGAAGTTTGGCGATGGCACGAGCGTTTCGAACACCTCAACGGGAAAGATCTGCTCAAAGTAATGCCAAGTCACAATGGAAACGGGAGAGAGATCATCGAAAAATTACTCAAGTGTCAAATATGCACAAAAGGGAAAATGGCCGCTACTCCGTTCGGAAAGGGAAGCCCGCGATGTAAGGAGTTGCTGGAAATTGTGCACTCAGATGTGGTCGGTCCTATGAGAGTCAAGTCGCTGAGCGCTGCGAATTATTTTGTCACATTTATGGACGATAGTACGAGGTGGTGCGAGGTTTATTTTCTGAAAAATAAAAGTGGAGTTTTTCAGGCTTTCAAGGCTTACAAGGCGTTAGCCGAAAAGCAGACGGGGGTACAGATAAAGTGTCTACAGTCGGACAATGGGCGTGAATTCTGCAATTCCGAGTTTGACAACTTCCTGCAGGACGAAGGCATTACAAGGCGATTGACAATTGCATACACTCCGCAACAAAACGGCGTAGCGGAGCGCATGAATCGGACAATTATCAAAATGGCCAGATGCATGCTGCTGCAATCGGAATTGTCGCAAGGATTTTGGGCAGAAGCAGTGGCAACTGCGTATCACGTGAGGAACCGATGTCCATCGAAGAGTCTGGGAGGAATGAGCCCATACGAGAAATGGACGAGACGAAAATTAAGACCCGATTACCTTCGAGTATTTGGAATGAAGGTGAGTATCCTTGACAAGAACGTAAATAAAGACAAATTTGCTTCGAGATCTAAAGAAGGAACATTTGTCAGATATCCACGATCATCCAAGGGATATCGAGTGTGGATCCCGGAAGAGCGAAAAATAGTAATCGCTCGAGATGTAAAGTTTCTTGATGAATTCGATGAGGCAAACGAAGAGTCAGTTATCGAATTTGAGGAAACGAGGACGTGCCCAAGGAAGAGTTCCCCAGCGCGACAAGAATCGACGAAAAGTGAGATCGATGAAACCAGAGTCGATACACGAGGCCGAGGACAGTCGACAAGAGATCGGCAGCGAGCGTCCACCAGCCAAGCGAGAAGAGGGGGAGGAAGACCGCGTCTTGAGAGAACAGGCGGGTCTGGACGTCCAAGGAAGGTATACAATTCAGTCACAGAAGACGAGAACCCAGGGATACCGATCCTGAATGACGACGAGATCGACGACAATGTGTTCGCCGAATACGCAGGCCTAGCCGAGGTGCCAATCAAGGAAGCACTAGAAGGCGAGAGTCACGAGGAATGGGAGAAGGCGATTCTCTCAGAAATTAAAAGTTTGGTCGAAAACGACATGTTGATAATCAAGAAAAGGGGCAACTGTAAAAATGTCATAGGATGCCGTTATGTGCTCACGCATAAGCCCGACCCAGAGGGATTATTCGACAAGAAGAAGGCCAGACTCGTGGCGAAAGGATATGGACAGCGCTTTGGAGTCGACTACTGTCAAACTTTTGCGTCTGTTGCGCGTCTGGAGTCTATTCGCCTAATGGCTGCTCTCTCAGCCGAGTTGGGCATGGAAATTCACCAGCTGGACGTCACGACAGCATACCTCAACGGTGAATTGGACGAGGAAATTCACATGCAACTTCCGATGTGTCTCGAAAATTGGCTGAGGAAAATCATTCGTCATGAAGAGGGAACGAGTGTAAAAGCCAAGGCGAAGAAAATGTTGAAGAGTCTCAAGTCAGGAGGCGACGTTTGTAGCCTGCGTACAGCGCTCTATGGATTGAAGCAAGCCGGACGACAGTGGAACAGCAAGTTCAGCGAAGAATTAAAGAAGCTTGGACTGTCACAAAGTATTGGAGAGCCGTGCTTGTATCACGCTGCACGCGAAGGTTCGAGTATCCTCGTATTAATCTATGTACATGATATTTTGATCGCTTCACAGGATCGAGCATGGATCGAGGAATTGAAGCAGGCGTTGGGAAAAATCTTCGACGTGAAGGATTTCGGATTGGCGCGACATTGTCTGGGTATGGAGATATCGCAATCCCCGAATCCAGTTAGCTTGTCACAGAAGGGATATATCAACAATATTTTGAGCTGATTCAACATGGCTGAGTGCCATGGAGCCTCTACGCCAATGGAGGTCGGCATAAAAATTGCTGGCGACGTCAACGACGATCCCGAGATGGACGATAGTCAATCGCCATGGCCGTATCGTGAATTGATCGGCGCTCTCATGTATCTGGCTGTAGCTACGCGGCCGGATATTGCCAACACCGTGACAAAACTGGCCCAGTTTTGTAATTCGCCGAAAAAGGTGCACTGGCAAGCGGGAAAACGAGTTCTTCGATATTTGCGTGGATTGCCGGATGTGAAAATAACCTATCGACGAACGGGAAAGAGCATCGTCGGTTATGCGGATTCCGACTGGGGCGGATGTGCCATCGATCGTCAGTAGTGGAACTATACGGGTTCTGGACAAAGTGGTGGCGAGGGGGGTGCGGGGACGGGGGGGGGGTAAGGGGAGGGATTTGATCATGTGGTGGGGGAAGTGTGTGGTGGGGAGTACGCGGCGAAGGGGAGGGGATGACGAGTCTATAGCAAGGGGAGGGAGGTGTCTGGCTGTCTCCCGAAGGTATAGGGACCCGTTTGGGGAATTGGGGGAGGGGGATTTGCGGCTCGCGGAAAGAGGCGCGGAGAGTGACGTCACGCGGAGAACAGGATGCCCAAAACCATGGGTCAACGTCCAAAAGCACGAGAGGATAACAGTTGTAGGTACGGGCCAAGGGGGGCACCAGCAGCCACGGGACATCGTAGACGATGCGTCACTTTTCTAAGGGGGCGTTATTGATACAGGTGAATCGTTTCCAGATAATGGAGGAAAATTTTTCTCAAACATGTGGATATGCATGTGAAAACCAGCATTTATGATACCCTCTCGGTAACGTAAGGCAATTGTAATGCTAGTTGTCAAATGAGACTTTACGGATAAACTTTTTATGCAGCTGTAGTAACAAAAGCTAGCTCGTACAAAATTTAATTGCATCCGGGCTTGTATTAATTCCAAAAGATAACATCAAGATGTTTGCATGTGTGAGTGTGCATGCAGTGCACCCGCCAAGAACCCAATGTGGCGGGGTGCGGAAGTGTGCGAGGAGTCTAGCAAGTAAGCCGTGTGGGTAGAGGATGCCCGAAACCACGGGGCCCATGGAGGAGTGGATAGCAGTTGTAGGCGCGGGGGACACACGGTCGGAGAGACGTTGGTAGCTAGGGGGACATCGTAGACGATGCGTCATTTCTCTGGGTGGGAAAAGGCGGCCTTGTTGATACAGGTGAAACATTTTTTCATACAAAGGTGAGAAATTTGTCTTAAACATGCGGATATACATATGAACGCGTATAGGAGACTCATTTGAAAAATAAATGCAATAGAAGTAGGTATTCCAGCACAAATTTGGATAAAGGGCCTAGATCTTCCGCGCTTATGCACCCAATTGAATTCATTGTGTTCCCATGCTTTCATACTAGTCTTATAACATTGTAATATAAAAAACTATGGTGAGGTGGCACACTTCTAAGATAGAGGAGAAAGACAGGAAATAATTTTTCCGAATGAAAACGACTTCTAGCACCCAAAGCCGCACACTTTTAATCGAGCAGTCACTTTGCTCGCATCATTTCTTGGAGCCTTCGTTTAACGCGTGTGCAAATGGCTGAGAACGTTCCATAATTAGAACCAAATCTGCGCGATCAAACCGCACTAATAAATTCGGTGGATGAGTATATAGTGTGGGAGCAACAATGTGACCAATGTATAGAGTCGTTGGAAACGCAAAATCGAATTAAGCGACCACGATTATCGCTTGAAAATCAGCAATCATTGGTAGCACAAATTACTCGCTTAGAAGGTTTAAAAAATGTTCTACGCAATCGATTTTTATACACTTCGCACAAAAATTTAGGGAGCAAGAAAAAAATCCAAATTTTTGGGGGATTTTCAACAGGCTGTAACTCATACAAAAATGGTCGTACAGCAAAAAAAAAGCAAATTGTAGCTCTAAGTGTCTAGTTTTCGGATCTGAGTTTGAAAATTTTTTTTTGAAATTTTTTTTCGAGTAATCATAAGAAAACCACCAAAAAAAAAATGTTCGAAATTTTTTTGGTTTTTTTTTAATCTACGGACGTGGAAAAAAAATTTCGACTGTCTCAAATTCACCATTGAAAACTGTATTCACTTTCACACTGATGTGTTTGTTGATAATGTTTGGCACATGTGAAAGCATTATATCACATGCGTCTTCGAGAAACTGACGAGGTTCAATATGGTCGTTATTGATGACACAGCCAGTCAGGATACGATTTTTGAACGCTGTATCAATCTCTCGCCAAATCAAACCGCGACCACTTGGTCCCGCGCCCACATACACTTCGCACAAAAATTTAGGGAGCAAGAAAAAAATCCAAATTTTTGGGGGATTTTCAACAGGCTGTAACTCATACAAAAATGGTCGTACAGCAAAAAAAAAGCAAATTGTAGCTCTAAGTGTCTAGTTTTCGGATCTGAGTTTGAAATTTTTTTTTGAAAATATTTTTCGAGTAATCATAAGAAAACCACCGAAAAAAAATGTTCGAAACTTTTTTGGTTTTTTTTTAATCTACGGACGTGGAAATTTTTTTTTCGACTTAACCTCTATATGGACCGGATAGCTTGTGTATTCAGCTTTAATTTGGTTTTTTAAAAATCTCGATACGAGCATTTCTCGCTGAGATATCGGTGTTTGAATGGAAAAATATCATTTTGTCTTTGATTACCAATATCTCAGCAACCAATGATCGCACAGAAATTTTGAGGTTGGTTTCAAAAACTTGAATAAATTCTCTACAAGGATTGGCAATTGAATTTTGATAAAAATTATGACATTTTCAGAGCGAAATTCTTGCTCCTTTAATTTTTTCAAAAATTCGATCAAGTGGGAAAAAAAACGGTTGGCTGGATTAAATTGAAACTTCGTAGGGTTTTTGTGGGTATATTGAACAGTAAAAGGCACATTTAACATTAGTGGTTTCCGCAATATTTTTGATTGGGCGCTTGATTTTCCAAAAAACCACAAAAAGCCCTTTTCTGGTCGCTTTTTCAAATTCATGTAATGATTGAAAAAAATTTTTTTTTCAAAATTCAATTGCCAATCCTTGTAGAGAATTTATTCAAGTTTTTAAAACCAACCTCAAAATTTCTGTGCGATCATTGGTTGCTGAGATATTGGTAATCAAAGACAAAATGATCTTTTTCCATTCAAACACCGATATCTCAGCGAGAAATGCTCGTATCGAGATTTTTAAAAAACCAAATTAAACCTGAATAAACAAGCTATCCGGTCCATATAGAGGTTAAGTCGAAATTTTTTTTTCCACGTCCGTAGATTAAAAAAAAACAAAAAAGTTTCGAACATTTTCTTTTCGGTGGTTTTCTTATGATTACTCGAAAAATATTTTCAAAAAAAAAATTTCAAACTCAGATCCGAAAACTAGACACTTAGAGCTACAATTTGCTTTTTTTTTTTGCTGTACGACCATTTTTGTATGAGTTACAGCCTGTTGAAAATCCCCCAAAAATTTGGATTTTTTTCTTGCTCCCTAAATTTTTGTGCGAAGTGTATGTGGGCGCGGGACCAAGTGGTCGCGGTTTGATTTGGCGAGAGATTGATACAGCGTTCGAAAATCGTATCCTGACTGGCTGTGTCATCATGAACCTCGTCAGTTTCTCGAAGACGCATGTGATATAATGCTTTCACATGTGCAAAACATTATCAACAAACACATCAGTGTGAAAGTGAATACAGTTTTCAATGGTGAATTTGAGACAGGTGACAAACGTGCAAATAAAAGTATCAACACGAAAAACTTTGAACTTTTTACCACATCCAATTTACGTGAGTGGTATACACAACGAATTGTCGAGCCTACTTTAGCATCCCTCGAAGATTTTCAAAAACGTGATAGCGGATGGACATTGTCGCGGATACTGAACTTAACTTTAAATATCAACAAATACAATCCAATGCGTGTTGGATGTCAAACTGTTTTGTCGCGGGAAATAATCATGAAGAAAGCGATGGTGAATATAAAGTCGAAGGATAACGCGTGTTTTGCGTGGTCAGTGGTAGCTGCTCTTCATCCAGCGAAAACACACGTGAACATGATATCTTCGTATCCTCATTACTCAACTGTACTGCAGCTTCAAGGCATTGTTTTTCCAATGACTCTAAATCAAATAAAGAAGTTTGAATCGCAAAATAAACTTTCAATTAATGTATATACAATTGAAAAGAAAAACATCGTTCCGATTCGAGTATGTGACCAAAAGTTCGATAAACACATCAATTTGCTGTACGTGGAGGATTCATCGAACCACAACGTGGGACACTTTGTATGGATCAAAAATTTATCCCGACTCGTGAGCACGCAGCTGAACAAAACAAAAGGGAAAAAACACATCTGCGATCGATGAGTAAAAACCCTACTCGAAAATATACCTATGTGTAATTATGTACTTGGTAATATAAAAATGGTTTCGCCGTTTTGTTACAGATGTTTGCACTACTTCTACACGGAGGACAAATTGCGATCACACGAGGTGGATTGTGGAAAATTGAATTATTGCGCCATTCGATTACCGGATACAATGGACAAATGGCTAACATTTAAAAACTTTCAACGAAAAGAGCGACTTCCATTCGTGATTTACGCTGATCTCGAGTGCATTTTGACAAAGGTTGTCGACAAAAATATATACCAACATCATGAAGTGTTTAGCATCGCATACTACGTACATTGTTCGTATGACCATTCATTATCAGGATACTACTCGCGTTGCAGTGCTGATTGCGTTCCATGGTTCGTTGAGAACCTTAAAAATTTAGCTCTGCGCATCAACGATATTTTATCGGATAATGTTCTTATGATACCTCTAACACCAAATGAATGGGCAGAATATCGAAGCGTCACGCAGTGTCATATATGTGAGAAACCATTTGCCAAAAATGACAGACGTGTTCGCGATCATTGTTATCTGACTGGATGTTATAGAGGCCCCGCACACTCTAAGTGCAATTTGAACTATAAGCAGTCATTTTTCATTCCTATAGTTTTTCATAATTTGTCTGGTTATGACGCACATTTCATCATCAAGGAGGTAGCCACAGCGTTCGAAGGAAAAAACGATGTGCTTCCCATAACAAAGGAGAAATACATTTCTTTCACAAAAACAGTTCAAACGGCAGACAAGTCACAACATCAGATTCAATTACACTTCATCGATTCATACAAATTTCTTAATACAAGTCTGGATAAACTGACATCATTTTTGACAACGGACAAACTCAAAATTTTACGGTCACAATTTCATGGCATACCGGCAGATAATTTTATTCTATTAACTCGAAAGGGTGTCTTCCCCTATGAGTATATCGATAGCGTAAACAGATTGGGCGACTGCCACCTACCACCACGAGATGCATTTTACAGCAATTTGACCGGTGACACTGTAAGTGAAAACGAATACACTCATGCCGAGAATGTATGGGATCGGTTTGCTATTCAAACATTAGGTGAATATAGCGACTTATACCTGAAAACCGATGTTTTGTTACTAGCCGACATTTTTGAGAACTTTCGTGATACCTGCATCGAAAGTTATAGGCTCGACCCCGCGTATTACTATAGTCTTCCCGGATACACCTGGGATGCAATGTTAAAGCATACAAACGTTAACTTCGAATTACTCAACGACGTTGACATGGTGTTATTTGTTGAACGGGGTATACGCGGTGGTCTGAGTCAATGCTCAAACAGGTACGCGCATGCCAATAACAAGTACATGGAATCGTTCGATCAATCGAAGTCTTCATCATACTTGATGTATTTCGATGTAAATAATTTGTATGGATGGGCAATGTGTTAATCATTGCCTTATGCTAATTTCCGATGGATCGATGACTTGTCAACATTCGATTTATCATCGATCGCGCTAGATTCCCCGACAGGCTACATTATTGAGGTTGACTTAGAGTACCCAGAATGTCTACACGATGCGCACATGGACTTGCCTTTTTGTTCAACAGATGGTAAACCATCTGGTAAGCAACAAGAAAAACTGCTTGCAACCGTGAATAACAAGGAACGGTATGTTATTCATTATCGCAATCTGCAACAGAGTGTACGCCATGGTCTCGAAATAAAAAAAATTCACAGAATACTGCAATTCTCCCAATCACCCTGCCTACGAACATATATTGAGCTTAATACACAGTTCCGAACCCAAGCGAAGAATGAATTCGAAAAAAATCTCTATAAATTGATGAATAATGCAGTTTTTGGGAAAACTATGCTAAATGTGCGCAATCATGTGGACGTTAAGCTTTTGACACGATGGGAGGGCAGATACGGTGCAGAGGCAATGATTGCAAAGCCAAATTTTCATAGCCGGAGCGTTTTTTCAGAAAACGTTATTGCCGTCGAATTACGCAAACTGGAGGTGAAATTCAATAAGCCGATATATGTGGGTATGTGCATACTCGACATATCGAAGACATGTTTGTATGACTTTCATCATGAGGATATGGTACCTCTGTATAAAGACAAATGTCCGGTGTTGTACACCGATACGGACAGCCTCATATATAACATTGAGTGTGAGGATGTGTATGATGACATAAAGCGCTACATTCATCGCTTCGATACTAGCGACTATCCCGCGAATAATGGGTATGATATACCGCTTGTCAACAAAAAAGTCCCTGGACTAATGAAAAACGAAAATAATGGTCGGATAATGACGGAATTCGTCGGGCTTAGAGCAAAAATGTATGCGGTGCGAGTCGATGGCAAAGACGATACAAAGAAAGTAAAAGGTGTTAAGAGTAATATCGTTGCAAGAACGATCTCGTTCGAGGATTACACGAAATGCTTAAACGAACAAATCGAAATGACTCGCCAACAATCGTGCATAAGATCGAAGTTACATGAAGTGTACACCATGAACGAGACAAAAATTGCTCTAAGCCCGCACGATGACAAACGGTATATCATACCCGGCACCACGAAATCGCTACCATGGGGGCATTTTAGGATACAATCGTAGCATGGATTTTGTAAATGTTTTAAGAATAATCGACTTTGTAAATAATTGTTTTGTAAATAATGAATTGGTTTGTCAATTTTTCAAGTGAAGAAATAAAGAAAACCCCTTTGTAATTTGCTATAATCACGATATTTTTTTCCACACCTTCCTAACACACTTTTGGGAGAGAGACAGGTTTGAAAAAGCCAGAAGGAGAAGGCTGCCCAAGCGAGAGAACACATGCTACGCTGAAGAGAACGGTCGACCCTTTGCGACACAAAGGCCTCGTCATCTGGGATGAGTAAAGAGAGAGAAGAATCATCAAACTTGAAACATTTTTATTGTCCGCTACAAATCAGATTTGCTTATCCAACTATTGTGGGTACTATCGAAACCCAACCATTTTACAAACATTCGATTACCACGCTTCTTCAATACTTTTTCGATGAGATAAATATCAGGATGTGGAACTTTAAGTAGCTCCTGATCGTAGAAACCACCTGCAATCGGTTCATCGTCATAGTCCTTGAGGTGAAATGTTACAGGTTTTGTGTTTTTCACTATATATATAGTAAATATTTCCGTTGTCCAGTTCGGTGTGTAATCCTTTTCGAAAACACTCTTGAATTTACTGATTCTTACTTTATCACCAATTTCGAATTTTGATGTCGATGACTTTTTCAATGGAGTCTTATTATAGACATGTTGTAGTAGCTGTTTCTCATTTCCAGCATTGACATTTCGCGGTTTCATCTTAATCGTGCGGTGCACGGAATCATTATACTCGGCTACTAATTTATCAACTATATCGATCCACCTATAATTACCACGAATACTAAATTGTACCCACATCTTATTTTTCAATGTACGATTAAAACGCTCGCAAATGGAAGCTTTTAAATTGCTATATGTTGAATACATGTGGATATTGTACTTTTTTATTAGGGTTTTAAAGTCACGATTATAAAACTCTTTTCCTTGATTTCCTTGATTTCCTTGACTTTTCAGTCGTGCATCCAGTTCAGCAATGATGTGGAATTGCGAATTATCAAGTCTTGTAGAGTTTTGAGATCTGCATCGAGCGTCCTCGCAATATCTCTCATCGTAGCTTCTAATCCATTGACCAACAACAGGTTACTCTCATTTATTTCCTTACGTATGTTCTTACTGATTGTTCGAGATCTTTTATGTAAAGCACTTAGATTGATAGCATCGTCTTGTTCTTCCGGATTGGTGATATTACACAATCGTTTTTGCCCCAAGTCATAATGACCATCTGCGGTAGTTCTAAACCCAATCCCCGGTCTGCCTGGAGGACCTTGCTTATTGAGGACGATATTCTTTTTCAGTTGGCGTCCGAACACATCGACACTCATGTTGATAATGCATGAAATTTCAAATGTTGGATTAATAAATAATTTTGACTTCACGCAATTCTTCAACAATCGATACAATTTCATTTGAATGCGACGAATTTCCAGCTGCTTGTGATGCTAGAAGTAAGCGAAGACGATCTACTAACTCATTGGGACTATCCCAATAAATGTAATCCAATTGGGTATTTTTCTTGCCACCTTATACTTTGGCATACCCTTTCCCATGTGCTCGTGATGATCAACTATATTTGCGATATAAGTATTGAATTTGTGACCGACACTATTTCGTATAGCCTCACCAGGCTTGTAATATTTTTTGTGAGCATTCGTGGAGATAATGATTTTTTCATAGTTTTTCAAGTCATCCGGTGTCAGAGCTTGGACGTTGGGAACTTTTTGAAATAATAGCTCTGCTAATCCAACAGTTTTCGGATAGATTGAATCTCGCACACGAATATTTTGAGAATCGAAGAATATAGGAGAATCGCCAATCATTAATTTGTTGTGCGCGAGGTTCCATACACCATATGAGACATCTAAGCTTGTCTTTCTATTTGTACGTAATAAAAGAAGACATTCACTGATTAAATCATCAACATTTTGGGTTGGTGAGTCATCATCATCGTCATATACCAGCTTAAAAGAGTCTTGTGTTTCACTCTTGAAAGAATCTTGTGTTTTGTTCTCGAATTGGGGCTCGACACCATTCATCAAATATTCCACATCATTATCCATTACTTTTTCATCTTTAACTTCCATCTTTACCACCTCGTTTTTGTTTGACACTAATTGTTCCAATGGTCTCACTATAAGTTTAAAGACCTTTTGCATTCTCTGCTCATCGATGTCTCTTGCGATCTTGAGTATTCGATGCTTGCGTCTGATTGCATCGCTCGCCTTGCAGATTTCACGCAATACACCTTTTTCCCCCAACAGCTGTTCGCTCTTCATGTTGTCGCTATCAGTGTGTACATGATATTGTTTTTTCGCAATCAATGACGGGTCATTTATCGAGCGTCAGAAAATAATCAAAACCTTTCCTATATCGACCCTCGTTAATATTGGTATCCTTATCGATTGTGATGAATGCGTACTTGTCGGAATTCCAACATTTCGTGCACATGTTTTTAAAGCATGTATAAGACATATCTGTATTAACATGATCATTGTACACGTGCTTGAGATTCGTATCATCTTGCTTGAAAAGCACCACAAAATTCGTATTATCTCTCACGAGATGTTTGGGGATACGAGTGTATGTCTGACAAAGATAGAAACTGTCAACAATCTCATGTCTTCGCATGGAAAAGAAAGCTCTCATCCTGTTAAGCTATTATCCTGTAAGCTAGTATCCTGTTTTTCACACGCTATATCATCAAAAATGAATATAGAGTTGGGTTGTGCGTCACTTGGCGCTATAACTTGTTCATGCTCATTGAATGGATAATACTCAACGCCACTCACAGGTTCAAGTAATCGTTCGAGCAACTTATATTTTGGCTGTTTCAGCGACTTGGAATACAGATAAATATTCTCAAATCTCAAACCATTGGGGTGTATTATGAGAGTGAGCAGTGCATTCGTTTTCCCACAATTCGATGGACCACAAAAAACGGCACGTATGCTATCCGGCAATATATTTCCATGACGTTTTTGCCTCTTCATTCTTCCATCGTCGACAAATTTATCCAAATTTATTACGGTAAGCCCGCCTCCGATAGTTTGTTTCTTGGACGCCATCTCACACACGACTAATGGAAAATCAATATAAAAAGGCATTTTATAGGGATTGTCTATCAGTCTAGTATTGTCCTTAGTCATGATCTTTCATGGCAAGAGCGGTAAAGGTTTTGTCAACCAACTAATCAACAAACTCCCTGTTGAATTACATTTGCCTGGGTACCAGTATTGTGGGCCGGGTACAAAGCTGGCTAAGCGCCTTGCTCGTGGTGATCCGGGAATTAATCCTTTAGACATGGCTTGCAAACAACACGACATTGCATATTCAAAAAATCCAGATAACCTTGAAGCGAGACATGCCGCAGGTAAAGTGTTGGCCGAACAAGCTTGGCACCGCGTTACCGCTAAAGACGCTAGCATCGGCGAGAAAGCAAGTGTTTGGAGTGTGTCAAATATTATGCAGACAAAGAGAAAATTTGGCATGGGGATGAAGGGAGCACGTAAGGGCGGCGTTTGTTTGAAAAAAATTATTCGTGCTGCGAAGAAGACAATGATTCAAAGTAATGATCCGCATACGTTTATTAAATCGGATCTAAAGGGTGCTCGTGTAGCGGTAAAGACTGAAGGTGGCAAAGTGCGCGCACCGCGGGTTCTACCTATACCTCATGAAATTGGTGGTTTATTGCCATTTCCGATACCTATATTTGCGGGTCTCAGCGCTGCTGGGGCTTTGTCAGGTGGTGCGGCTAGTATAGCCAAAGCTGTTAATGCTGCTCAAGCGGCTCAATGTGAATTGAATGAAAGTAAACGACATAATCGAACAATTGAAGCGATTGCTTTGGGTAGGGGGTTACATCTGAAACCGTATAAGCAAGGATTGGGTCTTTATATCAAGCCAAAAAACGTCAAGTAACGCTACCACACCGACCGTTGACCGACATCGACCTACTCAAATATGCAAGAGTCGTGAAGGTTCCACATTTCCGTGGCGTGTACATGCGGGATACATTACCAATGAGCGGGCCACTCAAATATGAATCAGCGATTGTGAACTTGGATGAAAATGTAGGGCCTGGCACACACTGGGTTGCCTACAAGAAGACTGGATGGAAACTCATGTACTTTGATAGTTTCGGCGATCTTCCACCACCATCTGAACTCATGAGATATTTTGGTGTAGGTAGCGTGAACTATAATTATAAGAGATATCAAGAATATGATACGATTGAATGCGGACATCTATGTCTCAAGTTTCTTTGTCAACAATTACGATACAAAGACAAATACATGTTATATATACGTGGAGTATAAGGCTGAGAGTTTAGTTGTCAAAGTACCAGCGTCATGGAAGATAGTTTAACATTGACCATATCTGGATCGTCATCCATACTCGAGGCGCAATACTTTCCCCCTATAGAACTCTCGCCAAACAAAAATTATACTCTCGGTCTCGTGGAACTATTAACATTCAACTCTATTCCCAATATAGACATTAACCACAACAAACTTTACGTGGGAGATGAGGTATTGACAATACCTACGGGTAGCTATGAAATAGAGGATATTGATACATTTGCGCAAGCCGCGCTGTCACGGAAAAACATCAAAATCAACATCAAACCTAAGAATAATACTTTGCGCAGTGAAATCGAGTGTGATCATGGTGTAAATTTTGAGCCTGAAGATTCGATTAGACATCTGCTGAGCTTCACAGCACGTAAATTGGAAGCGAATAAAAAACACGAATCTGATCTTCCAGTAGCCATTCTCAAAGTAAACGCCCTACGGGTTGAGTGCAATATAACCGCTGGTGCCTATATTAACGGACAAAAAGTGCACACCATTCATGAATTTTTCCCATCGGTCCCTCCAGGATATAAAATCATTGAGGTTCCATCACACGTCATTTATCTACCAATCACAAGCCGCACGATAGACACAATACAACTTCGAATAGTGGATCAGGACGGTGATTTGGTGAATTTCTGCGGTGAAGTACTCACAATACGGCTGCATATAAAATCGTAATGGGTATAGTCTTTAATAGAGTCACTAATAACACTAAACAACCATGGGTAAAAACAATCAGTCGTCGGCCTACACCCAAAGTGCTCACACCTCAAAACGTGATACTCTTGAAGAATTTGGGTCTGAAAGTGCGTGGGAACAGCGTGTAAAACATTATTTATTTTATGCTTTGTGCATCTGCTGCGTGAAATGGAAGAAGAAATCGTAAACATTCAGGAGCCCGTAGTCTTCGACGAATCCATCATACATTGTGAAATTCACGCTCATCAACCATATGCATCTTCGACCTTTAATAACAGCGACGAAATACGTATTGCCATTCAAAATCAAGATCTATCCATCCTGCCAAGCAAAAGTTTCTTGCACATCTGTGGAAAATTATCTAAGCGTGATGGGATGCCAACCGCTGCCACAAGTCTCGTCAACAATGTCATCTGCCATTTGTTTGAAGAAGTGCGATATGAGGTGAATGCCATAGAAATCGATCGTAATAGGAATGTCGGTATTACGAGTGTAATTAAAGGATATTCATCTCTCAGTCCAGCTAAGAGTTCTATGCTAGAGAACACGGGATGGCTCGATGTTGAAGAGACGAAGCAGATTGTGGATGTATCGGAAATTTTTATGTGTCTTTACCACTGAGCATGCTGCTCGGATTTGCCGAATATTATCGGAAAATTGTGGTAAATGCCAAGCATGAGCTAATTCTTATGAGATCGAAGACTGATGATAATGCCATCATGCAAACAGCTCCCGAAGACTACAAACTCGTATTGCATAAAATCGAATGGCTTGTACCGTATGTAACAGTCTCAGATCAACGAAAAATTCAGCTATTGAAATTTTTCGCCAAAGATGCACCAATTTCCATGAGTTTTCGGACGTGGGAATTGTGTGAATATCCACTACTCCCCGTCACCTCTAAGCATGTGTGGTCTGTCAAGACTTCCAATCAGTTGCAGAAACCACGATATGTTATTCTCGCGCTGCAGACGGGGCGAAAAGATATGAAAGAGAGGAATGCGAGCAACTTTGATCATTGCAAGATCAGCGATGTCAAGCTATACCTAAACTCCCAATGCTATCCATATGGAAATCTAAACCTAAATATCAAACAAAATTAGTATGCTTTACTCTGCGAGATGTATACAAACTTCCAATTCACCTATCACAACAAAGAAGCTGAACCATGGCTAAATAAAACGGAATTCTTGGAAAAAGCCCCCCTCGCCATCATTGACTGCTCAAAGCAAAATGATTCTCTTAAGGCCGGCCCCGTGGATGTGCGTCTCGAATTTGAATTGAAAACGAATATTTCGCCGAAAACTGCTGCATTCTGTTTAATCCTCCATGATCGTATTGTCGAATACAATCCGATTAGTGGTGCGGTTGAAAAATTGGTATAAATCTTGTCAACTGTCTGCGGAGTCTTCAGTCAATATGGAGCTCGTCATCGATGTGCAGGGGTTCAAGAGACCCATCAACGATTTTGTCCTAAAGGAAATTTCCATCGTCAAACTCCACGACAAGAAGGCTGAACCGCTGACGTTTTTCTTCAACGCATGGGATTCGTTGCCAGACAAATACAAAAAGAAAAACAAATGGTTGGAACGCAATTTTCACGGATTACGATGGGATTACGGTGATATACCATACGAGGCAGCTAGAACGATAATTCGAACCATCTTGCTCTTACCATCTACGTGAAGGGATTCGAAAAATGTTTATGGATATCAAAATTCACGGATCCTACAACCAAAATTGTTGACTTGGAGACCCTGGACTGTCCCTCGCTGCAGAAATTGCCAAATATCTCCGACTTTGAATGTCGCCATCATTTCTTCAGTATGAAATACAATTGCGCCAATGCGAATGTAAAATCGCTGAAAATCTGGTTGAGTGTATACGAAGCGCTGCGTGAGCGGAGGATTTTTAAATAAAAAAACATTTTTAAATAAAAAAAAACATTTTAATATATATCTTTTTCGATTGTATTTATTCTTACATCCAACAGCAACGTGGAACATTTTTATATTCAATGAAAGCTATCCTTTATACATTGTTGTGAGCATGTTGAAAACTCAACGATGTTAGTGACCGATGATTCCATTGAGCCCATCATTTCCGACCAGCACAATGGTGTGATCACTGTTTATTGAACGCGATGCTGCTGTATTGTCCGCCATAATAGTTCATGTATAGTTCATGTATAGTTCGTCATTGCGAGCCATTTTCAATATATTCTCGGACATCTTTGGACCGTGATTGAAGACCTTCATGAGCCATGCTGGTAAGAAGACGGCGAACTCGTTCATGATGTTCACTACGTAACGCTGTGCTAATTTGGTGTGGGCAGCCCGCATGTCGGAGATTGGATAACACAATGGAACCTTGAGGCAGCTTCTTCGTTGGGAAGAATTCCGCCGTTTTGCTGACAACGAGAAATCCATTTTTCATCGACGAAACAACTTCAAATGTGTCGAGGAACGTTTATTTTTTCTCACGAATAGTATTGTCTCCCTCGCAACACTTTTCACAATTCCGTTGCGGAGGTGGGGGGGCCATCAATATGATCCAACATCTCAGGTGTATTGTAATGCTTCATGCATGGAAGATATGATAATATTACACTGTCGTTTCAATTATGTTCCGGCAAACGATCCCACAGCATACCAATGTGTCGACTCCAATATTTTATGAGCAAGGTCTTTGGAACGTGTTCGAGCTCATTCTTCGTCAAATCCCAAGGGTTCTTGGCTGGGTGCACTGCATACATACTCGCACATGCAAACATCTCGACGTTATCTTTCGGAATAAATACAAGACCGAATGCAATGTAATTTTATAAGAGCCTCCGTTACTATAGCGGCATAAAAAGTTTATCTGTGAAGTCTCATTTGACATCTAGCAGTAAAATTGCATTAAGTTGCCGAGAGTGTACCATAGACGCTGGCTTTCACATGTATATCCACATGTTTGAGAGAAATTTTCCTCTATTGTCTGGAAACAATTCACCTGTATCAATGACGCCCCCTTAGAAAAGTGACGCATCATGTACGATGTCCCCTGGCTGCTCGTGCCCCCCTTGACCCGTACCTACAACTGCTATCCTCTCGTGCTTTTGGACGTTGACCCATGGTTTAGGGCATCCTCTTCCCCGCGTGACGTCACTCTCCGCACCTCTCTCCGCGAGCCGCAAATCCCCCTCCCCCAATTCCCCAAACGGGTCCCTATACCTTCGCGAGACAGCCAGACACCTCCCTCCCCTTGCTATAGACTCCTCACCCCCTCCCCTTCGCCACATACTCCCCACCACACACTTCCCCCACCACATGATCAAATCCCTCGCCTTACCCCCCCTCACCGTCCCGGAGTCCCCCGTCCCCGCACCCCCCTCGCCAACACTTTGTCGAGAACCCGTATAGTTTTACTACTATCGTCGATCGCTTTCGGGTTATGTGTATTTATTGGGCGGGGCCGCGATCTCATGGAAGACGCAGAAGCAAAAGACAGTTGCGTTATCTTCGACAGAAGCGGAATACGTGAGCCTCGCGGAAGCTGTAAAAGAAGCGATTTACCTGCGTAGTTTGATGAGCGAAATGAAGTTCGAAGAATTCGCGAGTATGACATTGTTTGTCGATAATCAAGGTGCGTTGTGTCTTGCGACAAATCCGGTTTTTCACGCGCGAGCGAAACATGTCGACATAAAATTTCATTTTGTCCGCAGTGCGATCGTTAATGAGAAAATTAATGTAAAGCATGCATCGACGAATGATATGGTTGCGGATGTGTTAACAAAATCTTTGCCGAATCCGAAACTTAAAAGATGTATGTCTGGACTGAGACTGCCAGGCGCTCGAAAATGAGAGTGTGTGAACGCACGTATTGAGGAGGCGTGTTGGAGAAAATAGATTGGCAATTGGTTTTCTGAGCAATACGCGCGCTAATATATTGTGTGATGTAAGGAGGGAATCTCCTCACTCCTGTAATATTCTCGCGCTACCGTTTCCCTTTTCCTTCTTCTTCTCGAAAACTCTGTACGAGAAAGACGTCCGATAGCGCGCTTCGCGAATGTTATACCTTTGTATACAATTTACTATTAAATATCTTCAGTACAAAAAGTATTACGATCCAACGTAAACCTCAACAGAAGACATTGCTCCGATACGCATGGCTCAACATAAGAAGAAGAAAAGCATATCAATTTGCTACAAGATACCAAGGATAACAATGTATGACATTTCACATAGGTCAAGAACCTGTCAAGCCTCGTGAGCGCAGGACTAAACAGAGACAGCCATTAAAAATATATATATGCCATCGGTGAGTGAAGCTAACATAATTACTATATCGTTATATGTGCTAGACAAATCAAACACAATCTATTATTTCACAGATGTCGGCATTACTTTATTTTAAAGGATAAACTGCTATCACATGAGATCGATTGTGGAGCACTAGAGCACTGCCCCATCCGACTAACAAATAATACCAATAAGTGGCTCCAAATCATCAACTCCAGTCGGAAAGCACGACATCCATTCATTGAAAATGCCTATTTGGAGTGTTTTTGACTAATGATAGAGAAAAGATGAGAGTGTGCTAAGACTGATGAGAAGAACGTAGCAGAGGATATGCATCAATATCATAAAGTATTTAGTGTTGACAACCACATGTGCTTTTCATATGACGAATCGCTATCATAGTATCAATCACATCACAGCGCTGATTCCATATCGTGGTTTGTGGCAGAACTGGAAAAACTAGTGCTCTGCATAAAATACATTTTCAACGAAAATTAATGCTCATCATGCGTTAATTCTAATACGTTCTCGCTATGGCAATAATTGCGTATTCAGTCATCATCAACCAATAGAGGTGGAAGTTGAATTACTCAAGATACAATGGCGTATGCCCCACATAATATTATATGAGTTCAATAAATTATCATTAATTCGAACATTGGAAAGTGGGCGATACCAGAATATGAGTTTGAGCGAAACTCAAATGTCGTCGCACCCGTCACCGATGTCTTCAAACGTATTATGAATATTGTCAAAGATCTCTTGAATATCTTCGAAAGTCTCTGAACGTCTTCGCACCTCTCGTGAATGTCTTTGAAAGTCTCTTAATCGTCTTCGAACCCCTCGTGAATGTCTTCAAACGTATTATGAATGTCGTCGAAAGTCTCTTAAGCGTCTTCGAACCCCTCATGAATGTATTCAAACGTATCATGAATGTCGTCGAAAGTCCCATGAACGTATTCGAAAGTTTCTTGAACGTCTTCAAACTCCTCGTGAATGTCTTTGAAAGTCTCTAAAACATCGCCAAACCCCTCGTCGATGTCTTCAAACGTATTATGAATATTGTCAAAGATCTCTTGAATGTCTTCGAAAGTCTCTGAAGGTCTTTTCACCTCCCATGAATCTTTTCAAATGTCTTATGAACGTTTTCGAAAGTCTCTTGAATGTCCCACGAATATCTTCAAGCGTCTCATGAACGTCGTAGAAAATCTCTTGAAACTCTTTGAACCCCTCGTGCATGTCTTCAAACGCCTTTTGAATGTTTTCGAACATCTCTTGTATGTCTTTAAACGTCTTATATATGTCTTCGGATAAATCCCTCGTGAATGTCTTTGAAAGTCTCTCTTAAGCGTCTTCGAACCCCTCATGAATGTCTTCAAACGTATTATGAATGTCGTCAAAAGTCTCTTGAACGAATTTGAAAGTTTTTTTTAACGTCTTCAAACCCCTCGTGAACGTCTTTGAAAGTCTCTTGAACGTCTTCGAACCACTCATCGATGTCTTCAAACATACTATGAATATCGTCACAGATCTCTTGAACGTCTTCGAACTTCTCATGAATGTCTTCAAACGTCTTATGAACGTTTTCGAAAGTCTCTTGAACGTCTCACAAACACCTTCAAACGTCTAATGAACGTCATAGAAAGTCTTTTGAAACTCATTGAACCCCCCATGCATGTCTTCAACGTGTTATGAATCTTTTCGAACGTCACTTGAATATCTTCGAATGTCTTCGGAAGTCTCTGAAACGTTTCATGAACGACTGTCGAAAATCGTCGAATGCCTCGCAAACTTCCAACAAACGGCTCACGAACATCTATCGAACGTATACCGATGAATGTCTTCGATCATCATTGGGCGATTATATTAATTTGTTTTCAATCAAATTCCATACCAAAAATTGAGTCTCACATTCAAAAGTAATATCGTTTGCAGATGCACAATTCGATATCAGATGATTCTGGCATAACTAAGTATGGGGTGAGGAGAGTAAAAAGTACATAATGATACATTTCTTTTATTTGCATGAATCTTTATGATTCAGCCACCAACTTAAGATTTTAAATACACTTTGTAAGGCACAATTGCTTGTATGCTTTTCACATCGTAGAGTAGAACTTCCATCTAATTTACGTGAGACATCCATGTCGTCAAAGTCAACAAATGGCTCATTTTTCATATTTAGTATATCAGCTAGCCATTGTCGTTTTTCATGACCCTCAACATATACGATTGGACACATGTCGTATTCCATTGAACCTTCAACTGCAGCTATTATTAATCCTTCAGTCATGCGGTATGGAACGTTTCCATAGGCCCACTTTAGACCATGACGATTACGAATCAACCCTGATGCTCCGTATCTCTCGGAATTTTGCTGATCTATACAATTTTACGGATAATGTTGATCATTGGACGATATTCAACAACGCTATCATGTAAGAGTAAAGCACTATGCAGTTGTATTCGGTGGTGAATCTTCTTTGCATTCGAACTCTATTCACACATCCACGGTAGTCTTTTTATAGGCTCGTTCTGATGCGATGAATCATTAACCGTGAGAGGGCCGTTACTTTAAGACTTGGTGATGGTAAGTAAAGAACCATCACTATTGCAGTCGTAATGGTATTTACGAAATCAAGAGTCCATATCGAACAAAATGGCGAAACTTTTTTGAAGTCCAAATGCGAGCCCTCCTGAGACAAGAATGCTGAATTGAGATAACGTTTAATATTTGTGAGTTTGCAGTCGGTGAATAATATAATGTCCTTTATCATAGATTATCTTTTTTACCAGTCTGCGCCGCGCCATTACATATTTTGGTTTCTCTAGTTAGGAGGTAGCTTTTACGAGCCATGCATGCTTCATTGTGGTTTGAAGCGGTGGACATTCGTATAGATCCCAAGAGTGAACATTCATATTCAAGTACCGCCGACTTTCCAATGTTTGAATTAATGATAATTTATTGAACTCATATAATATTATGTGGGGCATACGCCATTGTATCTTGAGTAATTCAACTTCCACCTCTATTGGTTGATGATGACTGAATACGCAATGACTGCCATAGCGAGAACGTATTAGAATTAACGCATGATGAGCATTAATTTTCGTTGAAAATGCATTTTACGCAGAGCACTAGTTTTTCCAGTTCTGCCACAAACCACGATATGGAATCAGCGCTGTGATGTGATTGATACTATGATAGCGATTCGTCATATGAAAAGCACATGTGGTTATCAACACTAAATACTTTATGATATTGATGCATATCCTCTGCTACGTTCTTCTCATCAGTCCTTGCACACTCTCATCTTTTCTCTATCATTAGTCAAAAACACTCCAAATAGGCATTTTTAATGAATGGATGTCGTGCTTTCCGACTGGAGTTGATGATTTGGAGCCACTTATTGGTATTATTTGTTAGTCGGATAGGGCAGTGCTCTAGTGCTCCACAATCGATCTCATGTGATAGCAGTTTATCCGTTAACATAAAGTAATGCCGACACCTGCGAAATAATAGATTGTGTTTGATTCGTCTAGCACATATAACGATATAGTAATTATGTTAGCTTCACTCACCGATGGCATATATATTTTTTTAATGACTGTCTCTGTTTAGTCCTGCGCTCACGAGGCTTGACAGGTTCTTGATCTATGTGAAATGTCATACATTGTTATCCTCGGTATCTTGTAGCGAATTGATATGCTTTTCTTCTTATGTTGAGCCATGCGTATCGGAGCAATGTCTTCTTTGGTGGTATACATATTGATGAAAAAATGGTTTTGAAGCACAATTAAAAAAAAAAATTGACCTATAGTCACTGAGCATCCAATATTCGATAGATTCAATACCGTTGAATAATACATGTAAGAATATCCGTGGTCACTTTTTCGTTCAGCTGGGTACAAAGCTGTGACTGTCACCCATGCGAAACGTGTATTATCTCTTGATTTTACATCAATCGCAGCCCTCAGAATCATTATCTCTCGTGGCAATGATATCTAACGCGTATTAATTCATACTTATTTACATTTATTGTAAGATTATGTACTTTTCGTAAAGCTCAACCACTTCTATGTTGTCGAAATTCATCGAGCAGGGGTTGAAGTATAGACCATCACGCGTCCAAGTCGATTTCTCGCCACATTAACCCATCACTGCTGTGTCCTACACCCATGCATATAAAATGCCTGTACATGAAATACTTCAGTCCTTCCAGATGCGATGCTTAGACTATCAATGACTATTGATGTTTAGTTGATTATCATTGACGCTTTGCATGATCCTCCATGATCGTATTTTTAAAAGGTCGTATCTTTAAAAATTGGTATAAAATCATGCCGATGATTCGCGTCCACTTCAGTCAACACGGAGCTTATCGTCGATGTGCAGGGCTTCAAGAGACCCGTCAACGAATTTGTCCTGAAGGAGATGTCCATCGTCAGACTCCACGACAAGGATGCTGAACCGCTGACGCTCGCCTTCGACGCACCATTTGCATGGGACTCTTTACTGGCCAAGTACAAAATGACAAACAAGTGGCTGGAACGCAATTTCCATGGAATACGATGGGATCACAGCGACATACCATACGAGGCAGGTAGAAAGACAATTCGAGAAGTCTTGCAAGGAGCCCCCACCATCTATGCGAAGGGATTCGAAAAATGCGCATGGCTATCAAGATTCATGGATCCCGCGACAAACTTCATCGACTTGGAGACTCTGGACTGTCCATCGCTGCAGAAGCTGCCGAAAATCACAAACTCCAAATGCCCCCATCATCCCTTCAACACGAACTGCACCCATGAGAATGTAAAATTGGTGAAAAGCTGGTTGAGCGTATACGAAGCGCAAGCGAGGGATTTTTTTAAAATGAATCAAAGACATCTCGATGAAAATGTCATTTGTATTCTTTATTCTACGACGAAAACATCCATCATTTAAAATTCGACCAAATATATACATTTTTACATAGTCAGCACTTTGAGAAAAAAAAAACACGCCAACAGCTGTTCAACGGTGGTACCCAATTTTGTCTCCACGCTTGGAGACGATGGAACGCTGTTGTAGTTCCCAACCACTAAGTTGACCAGTTGCAGCATACTCTCAATAATGCGGATAGTGGTTCGACGATGGTGTTCCGACGAATTTTTCTCCGTCCACCATATTTAGAGACGACGGAACTCGACACTGTTGTATTTTCCACCAATATACTGCATGCAGAGTTGACCATCGCGTGCCCCTTGCAGCATGCTCTCGAACATTGTCGGATCTTGGTCGAAGGCCTTCACAAGTCGCGCTGGTAAGAAGACAGAGAACTCATCCGCGATGTCTGCGATGTAGCGTTTCCCAAATTCGGTTTGTACGGCCCTTATGTCGGAAATTAGTCGTTCCGACTTAACGGGGAGTTCTGACAGCTTCTTCGTTGGGAGGAATTCCGCCATCCGGCCGACTTTGTTGATACTCGAGAGATCCATTTTCCCCGGACTTTCAAATTTCCTTTTAGATGTTGATAGTGCAGTGGATTAACACAGTTTGAGCTTGGCCCACGAAATTATAAGCTCCCTCGTAAGCCTCCCACTCAAATGTTCACCCCCCCCCCTCTTTGCCAATCGTGAAAAACAGGTTTGAACACGTTCGAAAAACCGTGGGAATCCCCCCCCCCCGACGTTTTTTCACGCTCCCGAAAAACAGGTTCAAACACGTTCGAAGAATTCCATACAGAATTTTCACAGCATTTTGTACACTCCCGACGTTGTGGTGGAGGGCCATCGATGTGATCTTTCATCTGTGGCGTATTATAATGCTCCAAACATGGAGGATATGATATCACTTCACTGTCATTCCGATGATGTTCTGGCAAACGATCCCACAATAAGCCAACATATTTACCCCAATATTTTAGGAGCAAGACCTTTGGAACCTGTTCCAGCTTGTTTTTGGTCAAGTCCAAGGGGTGCTTGGCTGGATGCACTGCGTACATACTCACACATGCGAACATCTTGACGTTATATTTCGGAAGGAAGACCTCGACTTTTCAAGAGCTGCGCTCAAGTGGTCCATCCGCGGTCTCTTTGATCCCTAAAGATTATAGTTTTCCCGAGAAACCTGTCAGGGCCTGTCTCGAGTGTCGGCGAGCTTTGAGACGGCGTCCTCACCAGTCGCTCCAAGGACCACATAGCCCTCCACAGAGGCCACGCTATGACGTCACACGCGCCCAGCGACCCCCCCTGGACATCGCCGCCTGGACCCTCCCCCTTGGACACCCCCCCTCCCTGGACACCACCCCCTGGACCCCCGCCCCCGACATCGCCCCCTGGACCCCCCCCCCGACCCTCCCCCTTGACCCTCTCCCCAAAAGTGGCTTAGAACCGCTACAGCTACTCTACTCCTATGAGATTCCTGGGTTAGAACCGCTCTAGTACATCTTGTATGGTGGTTCTGTAATAGAGTAGAATGTGAATACCTCCACGTAACTTTTCAAATTATGTAAATAAAGTGAGATTTCAACAGCCGTGTGGTCTATGGGTACATCGCTGATTTTTTTATTTGTACTATGCGGAATGGGTACTTGGTTTGCAGTTACATAATGAATTGCATCAATTTATGTCTTCCTTAATCTGATAGTCAAGTTGTTGGGAAAGCGTCATCCTTCGCCAAGCTTTTTTTCTTAACTATGCACGCCAAGTTGTTGCGCAGCATTTCCAGTGATACATACATACAGATCTGTGTTATGCATACGTTGTACTTTTATATAATCGTGATTCGAACTTTTATTATAATATTAATATGGTTGCTTAAAATAAAATATTGAGAAAAATAGTATTTCCAGGGTTCGACAATTTTGTGTACGTTTCTAGTAAATTCGCTTGGCTTTTTCATAAAAAGTTATTTCACTTCTTTTGTACGTTTGAGTTGAAAAAGTAATAATGTAAATAAAAGTATTGTTTGAAAAGAATCACAAGTATTTCGAGGTTAATTAGAATTATGTAGATAGTGAAACGACCGATAATTTTTTCGAGGGCATTTTTTATTACTTGGTGTTTTTTTACTTGTTCAAGTTTTCACATACATACAGTACTTGTGTGATGCATACGTTGTACTTTTTATATAATCGTGATTCGAACTTTTTATTATAATAGTAATATGGTTTGTTAAAATAAAATGTTAAGAAAAATAGTATTTCTAGAGTCTGAAAATTTTGTGTACGTTTCTAGTAAATTTGCTTGGCTCTTGCATCAAAAGTTATTTCACTTCTTTTGTACGTTCAAATTGAAAAAGTAATCATTTTAATAAAAGTATTGTTTGAAAAAAATCACAAGTATTTCGAGTTTAATTAGAATTTTGTAAATAGTGAAACGACGGATAATTTCTTCGAGGGTTATAATATACGTCCGATACTACTGTCGAATCACTTTCTTCTGCGGAAGACCTGGATTACGAACAGTGTATCGGCGTTAAAAACTTCGGCTAGACTGCGCGCTTGTCGTTGAGACAAGGAGGTTTTATAAGGGTGACATGACTTTGCCAAGAGGGCTACTCTCTTAATTTAGGCACGGAGAACGTGACTATTTTCCGTCTAATATCCGAAAGTTCGACCTCTTCTGAGAAGCAATAAAAGTTGGATATTTTGGATCTCTACTATGTCGCTTCGCCGATCCCTATCATAGGGCTCAAGGCTCTGACCGGAAAACTTTTATTACTGCTCTCATGCGAAGCGGGAAAAATAGCAGAGTGGCTCATGATACGAAAATACGTGGATTAGCTATTGTGCGCAGTTGATGAACAAGGAAAGAGTGTATGGTCTTCGCTATGGTCTAGTGATGCACGCGTCTATGGGGTGTGAGAAGCAATAAAATTGTAATGGGTATCTCGAACGCTTATATTTTTTTGTTGCGGTGAAAAGTAAAAATAGCAGGCTCTATTGCTTCTCGCACGTGTACAGTTATGTGGGTTCTGGCTAAAGCGAAATTAACGAATAACGTTGTACGAGACAGGACTATTTCCTTAAGTGTTTATGGAAATAAATACTGAACTATATATTTGTACGTAATAAAGTATTATCAAAAGAGTTTTGAGAATGTTATGGTTTTGTTGATATTTCATAATTTCCATTGATGCACCGCCATCTTTGATAGAGAAAATTACCCGTGATGAAACGGTAAGGGGGGAGCCCATGATGTACGTAATTCTCTCGAATTGTCCAATACTCAATGGTATATTGGGTGATACAGAGCAAAAGTTTTTCATGATTTGCGGAATACTTTTTAAACTAATTATTTGAATAATTTAGATATCACCGAGGACATGAGAAAACGCCCGTGGAAGGTTTTCTGCCCATTGACAAATATCGTAAGTCCTTATATACGCGATTTCGCCGATTTTCGAAGGTACTTTTCTGGACGCAATTGAAAAATATGACGCATATATTAACAACATTTTTTTTACAGATCATTTATGCACATGGTTAAATATATGTAAGAAAAAAATGAGAAATTTAACAAATTTCGGAGATATAACATAATAAAGCAATGTATTTTTTGCGCACGTGTTGATGGTGAAAGTTCTCGGCATCGATGTGGGTGTCTGAAAAAAGAAACATTCATACTTGCATAATAAATGTATCTTCAGTGTGGACCAACCATACTATAAAAATCGAAACTTAAATATTTTACTACATTTTCTGTTGGTCTTGTATTTTTTATGTCATTGATATATTTGTTTCTTTGGTTCACACGATAGGTAATGATACCAAGAATATGTTGTAAAAATTTCAAAGCGATCTAAACCTTCGTTCATGAGTTAGAACATTCACAAGGTTCAAAAAAGTAAATCGTGGGAAAACGGCTTTGAAGTTGGCGGTCGGGCGCGCCGCGCGGTATCTATTGTAAATGCAATCTTACCTTATTTAATAGTACCCTGCGCTATATGTAGGGCCTTCCTCGGCATCTAAAACGGCTCCAGCATGTTTTTTTTTGTTATTTCTGGCAGCAATCCTTGCTTCCTTTGTTGCCTTTTCAGATTGAATTCCAGTGGCAGTAAACCGTAATTTGTCCAGATGTTCGCAAGTCTCCATCGCGTTTGGCCCAATCGTAATACCAAGGTTTTTCATAATTAGGAGAAAGGCAACTGTCCTGTCGTTAAAAGTGCCAGCCGAAATATATGCGGTGACTTCAACAATTGTTAAACCAGTCCGTGAATTTTCTAGAGCAATTTTCCAAATCTTAGGATTCAAACACTCGTTATTATTTTGTGTGAAGCCTCCTAGATCTATCTAGTAGCTCGTCGTTACTAAGTGCTTAATACACTGGTTTGATCGCTTCTGCCACAGTTTTATCGAGAGCAGACTTATGGGTATATGAGTCGAGCGTGTTTGCGGCTTCGGCTCGTCGCCACGTGCGCCAACTGGCTTTGCCGGAAGGATAGTTGTCAAGCTGAGGATTTTTATCGGTTGAGCACTTGTGATAATATGTTGCCCAGATGCCTTTCTTCATGTTATCGATAGACGTGCAATTATTTCTCACAGCCAATCCATAAAACACTGTCAATTCCTGAATCCATTTTACAGTCAATTTGCCTCTGCCTGCGAGACCTTTTGTTGGTTTCTTGATGTTGCGGAGTCTGCTGCTCATTTATTTTTGAACATGACCAATGCATTCTCGTTTACGTATAATAATGTTCTCCCCACACGGATGGGCTTCTGTTATGCTCTTGAATGTTTTTGCATCGCCATCTCCAACATAATACAACTATTTTGTATCGTGTAAATCTTCAGATCTGCTCAACATTTCAACCATTCCATCTACCTCCATCTTTCCAGAACTTCCTTCGTGGTTACTTGTGCATTTATCTTCATGTTCTGCGTACCATTCTTTATATTCTTCTGTTCCCTTTTTTCACTAGAGGATTGGCAGGCCTTACAAAAAGACAACTTCATGATAATGTCGACAATTTCCCAGAAAAAAATCAATATCTACATCGAGTGCTATCGCCATTTATAATTTTTTTGCAAACGCACTCGTGTTGAGTTCAGCTTCCAATTTGTTCGTATGCTGATTGCCATGAAAAATACGTTTTTTACGAATGCCTGGGCGTCCTCCCTTGAATCGTGAACTCTTCCGATCTAAACTAGTATGGGTTTCTTCACAATCACTCATGTTAAAATATAACTGTCTCAGCTCACAATTTTGTCTTGCCTCTACAATGTTTCAATTCGGACTAAATAATTTTACTTCCTCCTCCTAGTTTTATGCTTGTGCCGAACCGTTACTTTTGTCGTAGACCAAACCGACAAGACATATGTGGTCATGTCTAACCAGATATAGTACAATTCACGACTACAATCGAGCTCACACATGAATAGACTTGAATATGTGCGCGCATGCATCAACATATCCAACCAGGTATGGATGAATACGCAACCGAACCCAACTCGTGCATGATCAGGTCTGAAAATATTTGCCCATGTACGATTGCATCTGCCCAGATATGAAATTATACTCGAATTCATCCAATTGGATCTATATGATCATCGCTGAACATGCTTGCCCACGTGTGATCAGATCTAATCAAATATGAATCAATTGATTCATATTTCATCAATTGATTCATATTTGAACGTATTCATCCATACCTGGTTGGATATGTTCATGCATGCGCGCACATATTCAAGTCTATTCATGTGTGAGCTCGAATGTAGTCGTGAATTGTACTATATCTGGTTAGACATGACCACATATGGGCAGACATGTTCAGCTATAAATTCATATCTGCACATATTTACTTATGCGCGATCATATCTGACCAGATATAGAGCTACCCCTGAGCGCATAAAAATACATGTATGTTCATCTTTGACCATGCATGATCCGATCAGATTCATTTATGTTGCAGATAAACACCTACATGAGCATATCTGCTCAGATATGACCATTTTCCCCGGGATATGTGATCAGATATGATCTTCTTTAAGCATATGTGATGTGGAATATGATCAGACCTAATCATATATGATACTGTAAAATGTCAGATATAAATATATCTGATACATATATGACAATATCTGAATCATATATGACGATATCTGAAACATATATGACAATATCTGAAACATATATAAACATATCCACTCAGGCATGAACTTTTTTTCCCGGGTGGTCTGATATCGTCAAATCTAATCATACATGCTCTGATATCGTCAAATCTAATCATGTATGCTCTGATATGGCCATTTTTCTTATGCATGATTAGACAAGATCCAGATATGATCAATCATATCTGGATCATATATAATCCAGATATAATCAGATGTGATTTGGTCTGATAATTTTTTCTCGGGATGATCATACATGCTCAGATATAAGCATACATGATCTGTCATAACACTATATGAACAAATATAGCCAATTCTCTTGTCTGATCATATCTGATTCTACAGATATGCTCAGATATAAGCATACATGATCTGTCATGACACTATATGAACAGATATGACCAAATATCTTGTCTTATCATATCTGACTCTACAGATATGCTCAGATATAAGCATACATGATCTGTCATGACACTATATGAACAGATATGACCAAATCTCTTGTCTGATCATATCTGATTCTACAGATATGATTCAGATATGTTCAGATATGATCTTTTTTCCCGGGAGAAGTTAAAATAAATAGTAAATATCAGGTTGATAAAAAAGTTTTGTCGCAATAATTTCAATATAATTTATTTATTTATATATCTTATACAAAACATTTCTAATCAACAATATATTCGCCCTCGGTTTCCATGACACTCGACCATCTAGTTGGCAACTCATTTATTCCCTTTGCCTAAAACTGCGGCGACTGGAGCTCAAAGAAATTTGAAATATCCCTTCTGAGATCGTCGACGTTTTTGAAAGTTTGGTTTCTCAAATATGCCTTAAAATGTTTGAACAAATGGTAGTCAGATGGCGCGATGTCGGGAGAGTATGGTGGATGAGGAACGGTATTCCAGTGAAGCTCAGTGATTGTTTCGTGGATTTCCTTTGCGACATGGGGTCTCGCGTTGTCGTGGGGAAGGTGCACAGTTGCGCGTCTTGGCCGTTTTTTTCTTATACCTTTTGCCAATACCTGGAGATTTTCGATGTATCGTGTAGAGGAGATCGTTTTACCTACAGGGAGAAAATTGTGAAACAGCATTCCCTTTGCCTCCCAGAAACAGCACAACAAAACCTTTTGTGAGTGACGTTCAAATTTCGGTTGGTGTGGCGGTTTTTCTCCGATAAGAAGCCAGCAGGCTAAACGCGTTCTGTTATCATACAAGACCCAGCTTTCATCTCTCGTCACAAGATCTTCTAAAAACTCCTTGCGATGGTGGCGAAGCAGGAGAGACTGGCAGATGGTCACGCGACAGTTCTTATTGTCGTCGGTGAGACAGTGTTGTATCCATTGAGCTAGAACCTTCCTGTATCCCAAGTTGTGTAAGTGATTGACTATTGACGGTTGGGTGCAGCCAAGTTCTCTTGCTAGCTCGTGCGTACTTGCTTCCGGTTTTTCTTTGATGCAGCGGAGTAATGCTTCATCATCGATGGTCGACGGTCGTCCGGAACGTTCCTTATCTTCAAGGCTTGTGTCTCCAGATTTAAAACGATTGAAACTACGTTCTCGCTGAATGCATCGTTTATATTTTTAGCAGTTGTGCTTGCGTTCGTGCCGCGCCGCCACTCGTAAAAAATGATCGCTCAAAGTTGCTCCTGCGAGATCGAAGCCATTTCTGTCCACTAGAACGCGCGCTCGCCCTTTTATGCCCTGTCACGCGGAAGAGTAGAACACATTCTAGAATATTCTTAACATAGCTCCATGACATATTGCGTCAATACGTAAAAAGACATTTTTAAAATTTTTGCGACAAAACTTTTTTATCAACCTGATAGTACACTGACGCCTCTGTGCGGGTCCGCCGGGTTGCGAGCCTGGACTTATTACACCGCCGCGAGCTCCGTTGCTACTAGGATGTTACTAGTAAAGACTGACGTCGCTGTGCGGATCCGCCGGGTCTAAGGCCTGGACTTATTACACCGCCGCGAGGACTGCTGTTACTAGGAGTTTTCTCCGATTCCAGGAGCGAACCGTGGACAAATAGGAACTGTTCATACGTACCGCCACCGGAATGACGTTACCTCGGTCGCTATAGCCTGGTGGGGTTTTCGGCAACGTCCACGGAAACTTGTTCGCTTCCGGAGTCCCACGGTCGAACCCTGCGGATCAGGCGATACTCGATCAGCGGGATTCGATCGGGTACATCCGGTCCTACTGTCGGCGTTTCGCACCGGATACTGCACAGAGACACGAAGCACAGAGTCGTAGGAAAATAATTATATTTATATTGAACAAAAAAATGTTGCCGGACGTGACAACTCCCCCCCCCCCTTTAGGGAGATCGACGTCCTCGTCGAACTATTCTAGCGTGGGAATTTTACACTAGGAGTCCTCGCGTAGCAACGCGTTGGCGAGGGCAGCCACTAGCTCTCCCAGTTTCTCTCGTTGATCTCTCATTCCTTGACGGGGCAGTCCTTCCTCAGCTTGTCCCCCTCTTTTCACATTTCTTGCTTCGTTAGGCGACGAATAAATCTTGACGAGGAACGGGGCGGGGAAAAGGGTCCTCTCGCGCCAGACTCGAGGTACTTATCGGCAGGCTAGGTGTCATGTTGTCTTCTTGAGAATTTCCTCGGGCCGAATGTTTGTGCGAATTCCCTTCGGCTGGGTGAGAGCTCTTTTTCCGCAAGCACAACCAATTCCAAATGTATCCGAGAGAGAGATAGATTATTCCGCAAGGTATAGATTAGGAATACCAACATTACTCCCGCTTGACTAGCAAAGCTGGCCAGAGTGAGAAAATGTTATTTCTCTCTCTCCCTCTTTTATGCTCGCCTATGGCATGCATTTTTTTCCACAGCGAGAAGCGATTCCCCGTCCTCGAGCCTCAGATTCGGGTTTCCACCTGCGGACTGTTTTTGCGCCTGAACGAATAATTCCCCGAAGTTCAATGCGATATCGCTATTGGCCAAAGCGGGAATTACGATGGATACATTGAGCATTATTCCCGACTCGTGGAAGAAAGTTTCCTTGCCCGCATATGCACGAAGACTTGATAAAGTGGTAGTACGGGTTGCTCCAACACAGTTAGCCTCCAACTGTAGAATCCCCATGCCTTATAAAGTTACGTCAACTACCGGTGTGTTTAGACACGTCACCTGCAACTTCGTAGGCTCGACAAGGGAGAAAAGCCAACCGCCGTGTGTGGGCACATATTCCCAGAAATCTTCAGGGTGCGGATGTAGGCGTATGTTACAGTGGCGCATGGCCTCCTGGGATGGCATAGTAAGCATGTGCAGCTCGCAGACGCCTGCATTTCTGTCCCGAACTGGAACATTTCCTGAGCAAATCAGTCGTCGATCGGCCGCCTTATATTGATTTCTGTATGCTTCGCTAACTAGGAGGACGGTTTGGCGACTCGTTCCCAAAGCGATGTAAGATGAAGCGGGCACAATGCTTGCTGAGCCGGTCCCGTTACCGAGTTGTTGAGGAACAGACCAGGCGATTATCCGGTATAGGTCGAATATCATTAAATCCACAAGCGGTATGTGCACGATGATCATTAGCCGCCCATCGCGTGACGTCACGTCTGTCCAAACAAGAGTTTCAAGGTACTCTGGGTGGATATGTTCTGGGGAGTAGAGAAACCCAGCCCCCCGCGTGGCGTTGTGCTTCCTCCGCTGCGATTCGCAGTTGCGTTGGTGATGTGGCAGCGGGATCAAATTTTCCGCTGATTGCTGAGCTGATCACAGAGATGTACTTCTCGCAGGCACGTATGTAATTGTCGATTTTGTTTGCGACTTTATTTCCGTAGTTAGCGAGCGAGAAATTTTAATAGGCCACGGCGGACGCATTAGCAATCGTGCTGAGGTCATCGTGCATGTGCGATACAATTTGGTATATAGCTTCCACTCGTTTTGATTCCTCCAAATGTTCGTTGTGTAGCGTTTGCAATTTTGAGCTTAAAATATGCATTTGTTGTTCCTGGAGGTGAGTTAGTTCCTGTTGATCCTTAAATAGACGATCTATTTGGGAAAAAAGATAATCGGCGTCATCCTTGGCGAGGGTTCCGAATATGGATTTACTGATGCCTCCCACAAATCCGAAGGGCACTGAACGTCTCTTCATTGTCGTTAAGGGCGACGAGGTTTGGAGATCCTTGCGGTTTCCGATCCCCCGTAGATCACTAGTTAGCACGTGGCCGTACCGTAACCTCGATATTACATAAGGTCTACGGGGCAGCTCCTCACAGCCCGCCTCCGAGTTATATTTGAGGCATTCTGCTTGAATTTTTTGGCAAGTTTCCGCCGTCCTTCGGAAAGGACGCGATGAATTTGGTAAGGTCGATGAATAATGTCAATCTCCAATCAGCGCATTGTAATTGCACCGGCGTTTGTAGCTCATAGTATATCCTAGCGTTATCTTCGAGTTTGTTGACGACGTAGGGGTTCCTGGGTATTCAATTCCACGGCCCGCGAAGACGAGGACGCAGATAATCGCGATCATCATTTTGCTGTCAATGCACATACAGTTGAAACTAACTAGAGGTAGGCTAATTTGATTTTATCAACATGTTTAGCGAACCGTTCACCTCTTTCAGTCTCGAGGACGACATTATTCCTATCGGTAATCGATCTTATTTTATAGGGACCGTGATATTGAGTGTCGAATTTTCCCTCAAAGGGCCGGCATTTACGGTTGCAGTATAGTTTTCCCCGGCCATCTCTCGAATTTAATTCTGTCGCTTTATGAGCTCAACAAGGAACGAACTACTTGTAGCTACACGGTCTTGGGTCGGAAATTCGCTAGGCTGTCGGGCTGTTTTTCCATACACAACCTCATGAGGCGTAAAATTTGTCGCCTTGTGAACGCTTGTATTGTAGGAAAACTCGGCAAAGGGCAGTAAACGGTCTCAATCGTCGTATCGGTCCGCGTAGTGCTTGATATATTCTGTTAGAACGATATGACTCCGTTTCAACGCACCGTTAGTTTGGGGACGGAAACAGCATGTCGTCGTATGATCTACTTTGTAGATTTTGGAGATTTCGCTCAATAACCCGTTCGTGAATGAGGGTCCACGGTCAGTTAGAATTCCCCGTGGAGCTCCGAACTGTCTGTACAGCCGACGCACTGTTGCCTCGGCAACGGTGGTGGCTTTCAGATCGGAAATTGGTTCAGCAAGACAATATTGTGATAGATTGTCTTGCATCGTTAGTATATGCTTATTGGCATGAGGAGTAATAGGCAACGAACCAACGGTATCAAGGGATACTCTATCAAAGTGTCTGCTGGTGTATCGATCAAGGGCATGGGTTCGCAGGTCTTTGCACGAACGAGTTTCTGCTCTTGGCAACCCTTACAGCGACGGATGTAATTTTGGATGTCGTTTTTGAGGGTAGGCCAATAAAAACCCTTTCAAATTCGCATATAGGTCATAGTAAGGCCCTTATGGCCGCCTATAAGGCTCGAGTGCATCTCTTTAATTATGGCCTCCCTCGACTCCGGGGAAGCGACCTGAGTCCTATCATAACAAATCACCTCATCTATCCCCTTGTTTATCCTATGGCCGGTTGGCCGAAGCACAGCGCGTTGCCCTGAAGACTTTACGTCACCCGGTCGTGCGCTCGGTGGCGATGGTAGTGTGAGGGAAGGATGGAGGAAGGGGCCCGAGCAAGGCTCTTCGGTCTCGCTGCCTGACTCTTGCAGTAGCGTAGAAGCTGCTGCTGGGTACCCCGCACACCTCGCGCTGGTCATCGGCATCGCTGTCTCGCTCGCTCCTACGCGAAAAACGGGCCCCTATAAGGCTAGTTCTCCGTAGGAGCTCCTCTTCAGTAAGCCGTTGGAACCGTTCAGACAATTTCTCTAATCGTTCGCTCAGTACGTGATTATCTCTATCTATGATAGGATCTAAATCGTTGAGGACTTCCCGGACAGCCAGCGATACCTCGACCATATCGGCTGATTGTTCTCGCCCTTCGCAAAATTCCTGTTCGAGTTGTTTCAGTGACTCGTCGAATTTTCCGAAGGTACGTTGCAGCCCCTCGTGGACCGATTCGTTTCCGTCGGGAACAAAATCTTCCACGGAAGTACTGTCCTCTGTGTCGCTAGGAGGAGGTTCGACCGAAACGACAATTTCGTTAGGGCTAGCAGGGCCGGGGGCCCTGACGTCTATAGCCACGGATGGTGGGATTGTTTCGGGGGAAGGAGGCGGGTAGTGAGCATGCGGCGATTTAACCACTGTATGGGTCGGACTTCCTCTCTCGAGCTTGTCCCTGAAGACTCTGCATAATTGGGTCACCCGCGTGCTGCATTTGGATCAGCTGTTTGTCTGAGCGTGCGGCGAGCGATAGGGCTTCGAGCGCTAGGATCGGGGTCCCTTGGATTCATCGGCCCCACGCGACTTTTACTCGGGGTGGAGTGCAGTCAGGGTCTCCCGCTATCTATAGGGAGTACCATTGTCAGCCGGTCCGAATACTCCGATTCGCTCGATTCTCATGATAGTGGATTTATGGGCTTACGGGAAAGAGCGTCCGCATTGATTTTTAGCTTTCCAGGTTTGTAGACGAACTCATAGTTATAATTTTGGTGGCTCAGTCTCCAACGTACCAACCTTTTTCCTGGATCACTCATACAGCCAATCCATTTAAGAGGCTCGTGATCGGAGACGAGTTTAAATTTTCGGCCATATAAATACGGCTGGAAATGCTCCACAGCTTTTATGACAGCGAGACATTCCTTCTTCGTTTGTACAACAATTTATCTCGGCGGGGAGAAATATGCGAGAGAAGTAAGGTATTGGAAAGTCAAAGCTATCGTGCTCTTGACTTAACACGGCCCCAACCGCGTAATCTGACGCGTCCGTGGTAAGCATAAATGGTCGGTTAAAATCGAGAAATTTGAGTATGGGTTCCGTACAAAGAGCCTTACGCAAATCACGGAAACTTCGCCGCTGCGCGCTTCCCCACTCGAACGGCTTACCCTTCTTCAAGAATTCCGATAACGGCTTGGCACGACTGGAAAAATTCATGATGTATCTCCGATAGTATCCAGCCAGTCCGAGGAACTACCGGATATTTTTCGCCGTTTTCGGGGTCGGGAAGCGCTTCACCGCCTCGGGTTTTCGGGGATCGGGCCGTAAACCATCTCGCCCAATTATATGACCGAGCTAGCATACCTCCCTTTTCAGGAACTTACACTTGTCGGGCTCAAGCACGAGGCCTGCTTTTGGCAACCGAGCCATTAATCGACGAATTTTTGCGCCACGTTCCTCCAACTATCGAGCTAATACAACAATATCGTCAATGTAAACGAACAATTCGGCACCTTGGAGACCTCAAAGTACACTATCCATTAATCGCTGAAAAGTCGCGGATGCGTTCTTCAAACCCTCGGGCATACGAACGTACTCATAATGGCCGTTCGGTGTCGAGAAGGCAGTCTTGGCGCTATCACGCGGATCCATTGAAATTTGCTGAAAATAACTCGCCAGATCGAAGGTCGAGAAGTACTGAACCTCGCCCAACTGGTCCAATGTGTCAAATATATTTGGTAGTGGGTAGGCGTCGGAGATAGTTCTCGTTCAGTTTCTTGAAGTCTATCACCATCCGCATCCTCGGCCGACCTTGAGAGTCGGGTTTCGTCGGTACAATCCATACCGGAGAATTATACGGGGATTGCGATGATATGATTACTCCATTCTCGAGTTTTTTGCCGATTTGTGTTTCGACTTCTCTTTGATGAATGAAAGGGAATCGGTATTGGCGAGTATTCACTGGCAAATCATTTTCCGTTGGTATCCGGTGTGCAATGAGGCTTGTACTGGGTAGTTTGTCGCCAGGCAATTTAAATCGCATATGGTCTTCGTCCACGATTCGACGGACCTGAGAACGTTCGACGTCATTCAGCCCGTCCAAGCGCAAAGCTTCCAGCACTGCCGCAATGCGATCCAGCGGCGCCAATGTTTCGCCGTCTGACGAACCACTGGCCTCGCTTGGACTAGCCCGATAATATTCAATGGGCAGTATTTCCTGCGGCGTGATCTCCATGTCTACGTCATGAGTTATCGTATTTATTGCGAGAACGTGACATATCCCGTTCTTTTGGGATACCAGAGCGTTGCCGATGTATAACCCTGGTTCAGTCTCGATTCGTGACAAATAACCCTCACGAAGGTCCGGATTCGTGACTGCGACTGCCAAAAGTTTCCGTGTCCGAGCTTTGATGGTAAAAATTTTCTTACTCGGCGCGGAGGTCGTTTGCGTCGAGCCGCTTGTTGAAAACGGTCGGGGACGAATAGGATCACTCGTCATCACGAGAGCGTTATGATGAAACCATAGCTCGGCCTTTTCGCGGCGCATAAAGGGTCTACCGAGCAGCCCGTTGCTTTCTTTCACAAATTCCTCGACAACGTGAAAGGTATAGGGTTTTACCGTCCCCAACGACCACGCCTTTTCGTTCGTAGGACCGACATATTCACGCGATTTTGCGGGGTCATACGTGACGTTATCACGGAGAGCACGAAGTTTGATGAAATTTAAACTCAACCCGGAATCACAATAAAATTTCTGGACTCCATTGACAAGTTCCGATGCAGATAGTGTAACAACCGGAGACTCTACTTCGTCCTCGGTTTCTGACGAGGAATCTTTTATCTCGTTTTTTGGAGCTGGATTGAGGATATTTCCCTCTAAATGTCTGTCCTAAAATTTTACTGTGCGTTTTTCGTTGGTAGAGAAAGGAGGCTGGCTCGCCGTGCCTGGACGACGAGCCCCTTTCGAGTTTAAGGGACAACACCACTGTGACGGCTTCAAAAAATCGATTTTTTGAAAACCATCTAGAAAAATCTAAAATACATTTAAGATTAAGATGCCGTTGGACCCAGGTCGAAAAAATAATTATTTTCGGAGATATTGGATATTTTGTGGAGCGGTGCAACGCTCCGTGACGCTCGGGGTCCCGCGCAGCTGCGTGCCTCAGGGTCGGCAGGTATACCGGGCCTTTCCCAGGTCCTGCGGGTCTTTCCCAGGTATTCTTTTGTCTCCCTTCACAAAATACGGCTATTGTTATAAATATAGTTTCGAAAAAAAGCCATAGGTGGCGATAATTGAAAAAATTTCAAGGCAGGTATAGGGATAGCGTCATAGCGTCAGTTTGCGAATAGAAGCGACACTACTCGTGTCTAAACGCTCCGAATCGTTTCGTTTATAAATATGGAACGCTCAGAATTATTCTTTGCACATCGAAATGGGTAATCCGAAAGTGTACGCGGGGAAAAAGGGAACAAAACGGAGCTATGTGACGAGGAGTCGAACGAAAATTTCGAATCGAAAACCTCCGAACCGTTATAGCTCCGAAAATAGTTCTGCAGACTATGTGAGCACGTCGGCGAAAAAGTTAAAATCGTCGGACGATTTAGAGGTCGGTGTTACTAACGATTTCGGTTATCGTATAGTACACCTCGTCAATGCATTGAACATTATATCGACGTTAGTGAAGTGCAAAGTGTGTGATCGCGATATAAAGTATACTGAAAAATGTTTGCGCGGACTCGGATTCAAGATCGAGGTCGATTGCGTCCATTGTGAAAAAGTGCAAATCAATTCGTGTCCTATGATTGACAACGCATACGAAATAAATCGTCGGATCGTATTCAGTATGCGTCTTCTTGGCGTCGGTTTGAATGGCCTGAGGAAGTTTTGTGCATTTATGGACTTACCGCGCCCCATATTTCAGTCTTTCTACGATCGAATCTTAAATTCGATTTCGATTGCCACTAAAGCTGTGAGCACAGTGAGCAAAAAAAAAGCTGCACTTGAGGAGGACACAATTTCGTTGGAAAATGGGGTGGAGGGCGGAATTATCGTTTCAGGCGACGGATCGTGGCGTAAGCGCGGTTTCAGCTCGCTTTTCAGCATAACATCGCTAATCGGCTGGTACACTAAAAAAGTGATCGATGATATGGTGAAATCGAAATATTGCAAAGCTTGCGAGCATTGGGAAAAAAAAAGAAAGCACCGCGGAGTACTGGGAATGGAAAAGTACCCACGACGATGAGTGCCAGGCGAACCATAGCGGCTCCTCCGGAAAAATGGAAGTCGACTCAGCTGTCGAAATGTTTCAACGGTCTGAAGAGCTCTATGGCATAAAATATAAATATTATATTGGTGACGGCGATTCTAAAACGTTTCTAGGCATATCGAATAGCGATTCATACGACGGTTTCGAGAAAACAAAAAAAGAGTGCATCGATCATGTCCAAAAACGTATGGCGACGCGCCTCCGCGAAATCGTGAAAAACAAAAAGGATTGTCTGGCAGAGGAAAGCTCACCGGAAAATTGATTGACGAGTTGAGCACATATTACGGCTTGGCTATTCGGAGGAACAGCGATGATGTTGAAAAAATGAGGAAGGCAATTTGGGCAACTATCAAACATAAAATATCCACAGATAGTGAGCCACAACATGACGATTGCCCAGAGGAAGCCGAGTCGTGGTGTTCGTGGCAGCGAGCAGTCGCAAGCGGTAATATTTCTGAATATCGCCATAAGCCGCCTCTTCCTGAGGAAGTATTGGAGGCAATTACGCGAGTCTTCGAAAATTTGAGCAGAGACGATTTGCTGCAGCGTTGTTTGGGCGGCTTCACGCAAAACAACAACGAAAGCTACAACAAATCAGTTTGGGCAATAGCCCCCAAGTGTCAGTCCGGGAGCAAAAAAATCGTCGATATTGCAGCTGATATCGCGGTATTATTATTCAATGATGGCCTGAGAAGCCTCATGAAAGTTTTGGAGACGTTGGGGATAACTATCGGCCCAAATTGTTTCAATTTTTGCGTTGAAACCGACGCAGCGCGGATCGAGCTGGCGGAGCGCTTGCTCACAGACGCTGCAAAGGAGGCAAGAAGAGCCTCTACAAGTTCGAGAAAAGGTGCTACGGACAATGATTTGCTTCTTCAAGGCCAGCTATATGGTGCCGACATCGCTGATTAAAGGTAAAACATTTTTTTTCCAATTTATCGCATAAATTAACAAACCTAAAACTTTGAACGCGTTTTTCTCAAAACCACTTTTTTGAGTGGGGCACGCGGCAGAACTCGAGCAATTTTTATCCGATCGACTTCAAATTTGGACTGCATCAATAAAACTAGATTATCTAAAGAAGTACATAGGATTTTTTCGATATCTCAATAATAAAAAAAGTTATCGCCTATTTTCGACGAGAAATTTTGCTCGAAAATGGTCCTTTAATTTCAAAAGCGTGCCTATTTTTTAAAAATCAATATTTTTCAAATCCCTTTGTACTTCTCTTCAAAATATCAGATTATTAACGAAAACACTCTGTATTTTTTTTCAGATCGACTTTGAAGAGAGTTCTGCTGCGTGCCGCGAACCACTGCAGAGGCAACAGTACCTGACGCGGGAGCTTCCCCAGCGTCACCATGGGGCGTGAAAAATTTGAAATTTTTTTTTATGTACCTTCAATAAACAACGAACAAAACAAAAAAATTCGAATATCTCTTTTTTCCCACAAAAAAAAATTCTTGAAAACTGGCAAAAAAACAGGAGGTCACAGTGGTGTTCTGCCTTAAAGGCTCGGGACTCTGGGGTCGCGGACTGCGCTGATCCGCGACGGGCGATGATGTTGAGCGCTCGCCGCGGGTATATCTCTGAGCGGTGACGGTCCGAGAACAGCAATTGCACCCACCTGTATAGGCACAGCAGGACCGGTGGTTACAGCCACCCCCTTTTCGACATTGAGTAGGGGTCCGCTGGTTCCAAGGGCAACATCCGCAACCCGAACTGCGCAAACAACAATAACGTCGCTCACATCCACCTCGGTCATCGGGTGACCTCGGTCGATTTGATCTGGCAGGCGAATCGTCTCGGTGTTTCGATATTCCCGAGGGTCTAAAATATTCTGACCTACTAGGACTACTGAATCGCGGTGCTAGCTCTTTTCGCAGTTCTCGTTCCGATTCAGGGCGGGACGTGGGGGAAGGCGAACGCGAATCTCTTCGCTTTGCATCCGTTTTGGCGACTAACGCGAGGGCGTCGCCAACGGGGGTCCGCGGTCGTTCTCCACACTTTGATTCTACCGTCCCGACTAACGAATCGGGGGATAGATCCTCTACCATCTCAAGCGCCTCCCTGAGAGATTTTGGTTTCGCAATGTAAAATAATTCATTCAGTCGCGAGGGTAACGCTTGACGGAAAGATTCAAGGGCCAGAGTCGCGATCGGATCGACCTTCATCCCAAAGGCTTCACATCCTAATACTGCCTTCCAGGCGGTTCGAGCAAGGCTCGTTAGCCGGAGAATTCGCAGATATAAGCACCGGGGTGTTTCACCTTGTTTTAGACGCAACCCATAGAGTCTACCCAAACATGAATTGAAATTTCGACGGTGAAAACCGAGCGAATACTTTGGCCTTGGACACAGGTACGCGCCTCACGAATTCGGGCATTTGATACGGGGATACGAATGCAGCTGCATTCTGGATGTTTTGTAAATAATCACTGAGGGGAATTGATGCGCCGTCGAATTCCGGATTTAACACCAACCTGTTTGTCAGGTTGATGCCACTAAGTATAACCGATAGGTTGGCGCGTGTTACGGTTTCGTTAAGCAAGCCGTTTGGTCTCGCACCACTGGATCCCGCGCCGGCCCCGGGACTGCCCTCGCGAGGATCGTCAACCATTTTGATTAATTATGTTTTATTCGTAAACGGAAAGAACGGAAAATTCAACACTCAGATCACGGATTTATCGACGAAATACGAATTTAATTTTTTGACAACTTAATGGGAATAATATTCCACCTTTCCGTTATATTCCAATTTCCACTATTGAGAGTGCACAGTGCAGGCGGGCATCCCACCGCTGCCACCAATTTGTTACGTCCAGAAGGGACGATTTGATTTTACCTTTGGGTTCTTCAATATAATTTCTGTAAAGTAGAAAGGATAGCCGCACGTCCCATACGGGCCCGGCAAACTCTCCTGTGGAAATGGGAGTGGGGAAACAAATTCTAACGAATGCTATCTAGGGGGAATGGTTATAAATGATATTTTATTATATTATGTTAATTCTACTTATAACGTTCCGTGGGTAATCACGTCTTTACGCGGGGACAGTTTCCCCCGCGTCGCTTTCTCACTCTCGGTCTAGCACGCTCTTCCGCGGGGACAATTCTCCCCGCGTTTCTCTCCCGCACACCGCACGTTGAACTTACGGGTCCTCTATTTTGATCGGGGTTTTCAACGTAGGCCCCGCACCTTTATCACTGATTCGAAGGTTATTTTGGTGATGAAATAATGGAAGTTAAAATAAATAGTAAATAGTAGATTAACGCTTCTGTACGGGTCCGCCGGGTTGCTAGCCTGAACTTATTACACCACCGCGAGCTCCGTTACTACTAGTATGTTACTAGTAAAGACTGACGTCTCTGTGCGGGTCCGCTGGGTCTAAGGCCTGGACTTATTACACCGCCGCAAGGACTGCTGTTACTAGGAGTTTTCTCCGCCTCCAGGAGTGAACCGTGGACAAATCGGAACTGTTCATACGTACCGCTACCAGACCGGCGGTAGCTGGGTCGCTATTGGCCTGGTGGGGTTTTTGTCAACGTCCACGGAAACTTGTTCGCTCTCGGAGTCCCACGATAGAACCCTGCGAATCAGGCGATGCTCGATCAGCGGAATTCGATCGGGTACATCCAGTCCAACTGTCGGCGTTCCGCACCGGACACCGCACAGAGACACGAGGCACAGAGTCGGAGGAAAATAATTATATTTATATTAAACAGAAAAAATGTTACGGGACGTAACACATGCGTTCCAATTGCTTTGAGGCCGTATATACCTTTGAAAAAAAACTTGTTTTTTTGTATCGACTTTAATTATGTATAAACATGCCAAAAATGTTATGCAAAAGTTATTTTAAGTGGATTTTTTTAAGTCATCTAGAAAAATGTTTAAAAAATTTTAAAGGCCTTTTCCATGAAGAAATGATTTTAAAATCGGGCGGACTCGTAGGTCCTACTTTTTTTGACCGATCGACTTCAAATTTCAACTATAACGTCTTAAGGAAACGTTGCGAGGTCGATGTCTCCGATTTCGATGAAATTTGGCATGCTTGTAGAATGAGTAAAAATAGGCGACACGTATTTTTTTATATCGGCGGAACACGATTTTTACGGGTCGAAAAGCACCCTCGAAAATTCGGGTGTTTTTCGTTTTTCGTCGATAACGTTTTAATGGTACGAGACATAAAAAAACTTCAAATTGCAACAATGTTTATTTTTTCGTGTACTATACATTGGAGATGAGAATGATGCAGATAGCAACAAATTTCATATTGTTTATTGCAAAAATGCCATTTTTTCAACCGTATCTCCAAGAATTTTTAATCGATTGGAATGTAAATTTGCAAACATTTTGAGAATAGAAAAGTGCGGATACGGATTTTTTCTTTTTCCGATATCTCACAATTAAGGGGTTGAACTGCCCGTCGATTGTGTTTGCCGAGAGCATCGTATAATCAGCTATCCTTTAGGTATTTCGGTCTAAATTCACATCCACATATGTTCGTGTTATGACGTAATTGCATATTTGTAACATTCCAGCCCCCCCCCCCCCCCCCCCAACGGTCCCCCTCTCGAAAGGCAAACGCTCAAAGTTCATACCGTGCGGCATGGACGAAAATTTGTAGAAATAAAAACGGGTTATGAAGAAAGTACAATCAGTCAAAATAGTCGATACACATTTTCTCGTTTTCGAAATAAAAATAAAGTTCGAAAGGAAAAATTTTTCTATTCTTCGACTACTAGACGTGCATGACGATAATGATGAGTAGAGCAACAAATGGCGTGTTGTTTATTGCAATCATTCGTGAATTACTTGTGAAAAATCATTCTTCAGTTTCCCACTCATATGGGCAGAGGCAAGGCTCGCAATCACGGACTGACTTCGTGCCTCGGAAAGCAAGTGGATTACAATTGTATATTAACGAAGAAATTCCACTCCGCTCAGCGCATCGAAGGCTTTATCGGCAGAGATTACAGCGTTTTTGGGTTGCCGCTGCAACTCATGAACAGAATGATGCAAACATTTTTGTCAGCTTATAACGCAGCATAATTTAATCTTTATCTTTAACTTTAATTTCACAAACAGCAGAACCAATGAACGAAAGAAATAAATCTTCGCAAAGAACGAGTACGGTGCAGAGAGCGGCTCTCATGATAACCTTGAAATCGCCTTATTAAAGATTAATAGCAGTGTCGTTGTAATTTTTTTCGTATGTATTTATCAATTGGGATTCAAGTCATATAAATTCATCGATGATCATTATTGCGCAGTTACGACGGAGAAGCCAGCCATGCATTTTGAGTTCGAAATACAAATGAAAATGTATGTTAATCCGGTGAATGTTATTCAACTTCTATCCATGACGATGAGTGCTATGAATTTGCCTCGCACTCCAATCGCCGAACAGGAAAAACAGTTCAGTAAGGATCTAGAAAACATGATCATTGAAGCGATGGATCAACCTATGGAAATGGAATTTGAAACTGGTTTGGATTTTCTGTCACCAAATGAAATTCATGAAGCAGCCGCAATAGAAGATGACAGTGAAGGAGATTGGCACGGACAAAGGTACCTAGATCCAAAAATTGATAAAAATGTATGTACTCAAGATATAGAAGAATTGAGTTACGAATACAAGACAAAAGCTGTAGATTACTAGAGATCCGGGGCAAATAGGAATAGAAAGTTATCATCTGTTCAAACGAAATTCAAAAAGGTGAAATCAGAGCCGCAGTTGCGCCGGTGGGCCCGCAGGATAAATAAGGGTGGCACCTACAAAGAAAAGTTAAAAAAGATAGCTCACTACACGTTTGAAAATTTTAATGATGCGTTGGACAAAAGGCTGCCTGTCCATGATATAGATCTTCGACGATGGGCGTTACGTGCACGAGAAATTGTAGAAATACCAGCCGTAAATTTCACAGCATCCGCTTCTTGGCCAAGGACATTCAAAAACCAACATGGAATTGTGTCACGGAAAATTACTGAATATGTAACAAGACAACAATTATTAAACGCTGATACACTTCAAAACAAAGCTATCGAATTTATAGAAATAGTGAAAGACAACATAGGCAACGTTGGGGCTGAAAACACATTTAATTCTGGCCTGAGTGGATTCAATTTAGAGCTATATACAGGCCGCACATTGGCGAAAGAAGGGCAGAAATCCGTTGAGACAGTCGTGCAATCGAAAACATCAACAACACACAGTTATACCCTTTTAATTATAACATCAACAACACACAGTTATAGCCTTTTGTTTCTGCGGGAGGCAAGCTTTTGGCACCTATGGTGATCGTTTCAAACAAACCTACTGGCAAATTTGGTCCTCGAGTGGAACAACCTATGTTCAGAGTCGAAAATATATTTCTATTGGCTTTGAAATCTGGAAAATTGACGACTAATGATTTCAAGCGATGGTTCCAAGAAGTATATTGTAACGTTTCACTTGCCCAGATGGGCATCCGTCACATTTGGCACGCAAATACCACACCAACTCCTTGATAATTGCGTGCGATGGCCTATGGTCGGACCAACCGGCCATGCCGCCGGTGGGGCAGGACACTTGCCTTAAGCACGCGGGGCGAGTCCGCGACACCTCGCAAGGAGCTCCGCCCACCGCGAGGAGCAAGACCACCGCGGACTCGCGGGAATCGCCGCCTTTAATCGTACCTCGCTTCCCGTACTCGACCACTCCTATCACATTAAGAACGTGACCTAAATTCATCGTGACGCCTCTTCGTACCGCATGCTCTCCTAATATCTTAGAGAGTAACTCGCAAGCATATCTTATTCCTCGAGAGGAGTATAATGCGCTGCCGTCCTCAAAATAACCAACGCAGTCAACCCCACCAACGGAGGATTCCTCGGCGGCGTAATTTCCCACCTAAGTCTCCAGAATTACGGGAGAAATGGAATTTCTCCTGACGGGCCTTAGGCTATTTAAGGGCGAGCACGAGTCGGAGCGGCACTCTTCGCAAATTCTCTCATCATACTACGTGGAGTCAACAGCATCCGTCATCGCGGATCGCAGGATGGAGGCCTTGCTGCCGTGGCCCTGGCCCTCATCCTAGAACGACCTCAGCTTCGGGTTAGATACTCTATTCTCTTGTGAGGGTCCCATCATTGCGCTGGTTATCCAACCTCGAGAATAGAGTCTTCGTGGTGATTGCGAGATAGGGAACGTTTATTTGACATCGATCCGTTGTCCTTACGACAATCGGATCATTATTTCCACTCCACCCACACTATCTACTTGAAGTGTACAGCCCGGAAGGTGCCGGACGCACCTGGCTGTACGCCGAGGCCCATTCTCAACCGGCTTCTCCGGTTTTTCGTCCTCCTTGCTTGGCACCAAGGAGGTCAGCCGTCCCTTCCGGACGGCCCCGCTATGTGCACTCGGGGGGATTGAATCCGCCTCGAGCAAGCACATTATTTTCACGCTAGATAACTAGCGCGTGAGCTTCGCGGGTTGGCAACCGTGAGCTTCGTTGCACTTTGCAACTGGTGCCAACCGATTGTAACGCCACTGTATAACCGACATCTGAAATTCAAGGGCTATCGCATTCTGTTACAGAAGCGACCCCGAACCCGGCATAATGCGTATACGACGACGCTCACGGCTTGTGCGAGCGCGAGCGAACGAGAGAGAAAGAGTGAGTGATTGAGTCAGCGCCTCTAACCATCGTGTGCGACCGCACCATATCATTTCCATCGTAGTCGCTCCAAACACGGTCGCGCTTCTCGCGACCTATTCCACATCCCGGTAATCGTCGATACAACCCAATCAACAATATCCAAATCACCAAATTAACAAGACTAACGAACGTTCATGTTTCAACCATCCACGTAAATGAAAATCCTAAACATCGAATGCCGATGATGAAGGATTATGACAGGTGTCCCTGAGACTCTCAAAATCACTGAGGCATCTCCAAAAATACCTTCAAAATCCTAATCATTATTTCCGGCTCACGTCACGTACATCACCCTTCAGGAGGCTACGGGAAACCCACACTAAAATCGTACGGAAGAATATTCGCCGTGCTACGTCGTTTTCCACAGTAGACGAGGAAATACGAATAAAAAGCATTCGCGGTAAAACGCGAAACGTTTCAATATATTCCCAATACGGGTCCAAAATCGGTAATACTTCTGAATTATTAGAGCGGTCAATGTCCAACTGCATTAAAAGAAATGTATATGCAAGGGAAAGATATTAAAGTTTTAACCATTCCAGCAGGTAAATATATTGCAGCAGTTTCATTAGTTCTGTAATTAGTCCATATGATAAATAGTGATTCCTGCAGGTACGACTGGAATGATACAGCCCCTTGATGTTTATGTCTTCCGTGTATGGAAAAACTTCGTCAAACACTTTTCTGACGCAGTAATATTATACAATTACGACGCCAGTCTGCATTTGAGAGACAATTTTGTTAAATTACAATCTCTTACACACAACCAGTTTTTTCTCCACGGTTTACAAACCTTTTCAAGTATGCGTGGTACTAAAGCGGGAACGAAGAAGAAAGACAACCAAACTTCGAAACTCCGGTAGAATTTTGCTTTTTACAAAATGTACCGACATGCGATATATGCAGCAAAGCAGCTTGTGCGTGGTGTAAGAAATCTCTTTGTTCCAAACACTTTTATCATGAATATCATTATTGTAATAAGTATAATCCATAAAAAACATAGAGTTGAAAAGTTTCCTAGATGCGTAAGCGTGAAAACACTTTTCCGATTGTGTTGTAATTTCCAAAGGCAGTACGTGGCGGTAGAGAATTTCTTCTTAAATATACTATTGTAATCCAGCTGCTTCCCGATGCATGAAGTCAGTCCGTGATTGCGATCCTTGCCTCTATCCATATTAGTCGAAAACTGAAGAGTGATTTTTCACAAGTAATTCACGAATAATTGCAATAAACAACACGCCATTTATTGCTGTACTCATCATTATCATCATGAACGTCTAGTAGTCGACGAACACAACATTTTTTCCCTTCGAACTTTATTTTTATTTCGGCCCGTTCACGAGCTATAGGAAGAACGAAGTTTTTAAGGATGCGTTGAACCCTTAAGAGTGTCGTTCTGCCAAAACGAGAAAATGTGTATCGACTATTCTGACTGATTATACTTTCTTTGTAATCCATTTTTATTTCTACAAATTTTCGTCCATGTCGCACGGTAAGAACTTTGAACGTTTGCCTTTCGGGGGGGGGGGGGGGGGGGCTGAAATGTTACAAATATGCAATTGCGTCATAACACGAACATATGTTGACGTGAATTTAGGCCGAAATGCCAAAAGGCTAGCTGATAATATGATGCTCTCAGCAAAAAAATCGACGGACCGTTTTAACCCCTTAATTGTGAGATATCGGAAAAAGAAAAAATCCGTATCCGCACTTTTCCATTTTCTACATGTATGCAAATTTACATCCCAATCGATTAAAAATTCTCGGAGATACGGTTGAAAAAATTGCATTTTTGCAATAAACAATATGAAATTTGTTGCTATCTGCATTGTTCTCATCTCCAATATATAGTACACGAAAAAAAAAAATATTGTTGCAATTTGAAGTTTTTTCATATCTCGTACCGTTAAATCGTTATCGACGAAAAACGAAAAACGGGTTCTGCCGATATAAAAAAAATACGCGTTGCCTATTTTTCCCTATTCTACAAGCATGCCAAATTTCATCGAAATCGGAGACATCGACCTCGCAACGTTTCCTCGTTAGACGAAAACCTTAATTGAGCAGGATAGGGTTTAATCTAATTTTTATCTGGTCAAGGAACGCAATCAAAAGAATGGTTATTTCTTGGTTTTCTTAAAGGGTTAGGCCACAGTAATGGGTATAAAATCATGTGCGAATTTAACAATTTTTCCGTATGAAAACGTGATTCACTCATAAAATTATGTCACATCCGGAAGGGATGAGAGCATAAATCTTTCGTTTCCTCCGCCTCTTGCCTCCGTTTCTTGCCTACGCCAAGCGCAATAGCACGGAATGAGGGTTAAGGAGAATGTGTGAAATGGGTGTTCTAGATCTCGAGTGTCTAGATGGTCAAGACTTATTTGAGTGATTGCGACAGATGTAGTTACCGTTTACAAATTTTCGTTTATTACCGAGTACCGTTCACTTGGCCGGTCGGAAACATGGGAAGAATACAGTTCGGCGGATTAAGAAAATGATACAAAAAATGATGCAGTTAGATTACGTTTGCTGAATGACGGTCCTTCGGACTTGGGTGAAAGGGCCTTTGCTCTCGGCCTGTTACGCTCGCTTGTACAATGTCGGTCGATGGGCTGCGCACACGCTGTGTTTACAATGGTGACGCAGATGGGTCAGAGGGTCACTTCGCGAGTGTGAAGAGCGCAGAGAAGATTCACAATACTTTTCGAAGTGAATAGATATGCAAATGGATGATCGAAGAACAGAGTTGGATTATTAAACGCGGAACAGAGGTACGAATCGCGATACAAGGTTGGAGTCGATAGAAGAGATCTTTCTGGTTCGGATGATGATGTTGAACTGATTTTTCTTCAATCCTCTGGACCTTCGTGCTCCCGATTTCTCTTCTTGGGTGGAATAGGAGAAAAAGGAGGTTTTCGTTTTTGACTCTCTTTTAACCAATCGGAGTGGTCGACGTAGGAGACAGTTCTTTGTATCTTGGAGTCTGGGCGCATGAAATTAATTACAAATAGACCAATCCGAATGAAGCTATTCCGAGCGAGTTTTCGTGGAAAAAGCGCATGGGATCGTGTTTGTTTATCTAAAGTCTAGGGCCCGGCGCCGAGTCGCCCCGCGATAGTGCAGCTGCTGCGCCTCATAGCCCTTCCATGCGCATTTTATTTTCGTCGCGGCCCGGTTTTATGACCGAGTCGAGTGGACTTTTCCGGCGGTCTTGGTCTATCCTTGGTTCCCACACGGATTAGAAAATCGGAGGTCCGCTATGCCTTCGCCGGCGGGTGAACTCTGGGTCATCTGGCTTGCAGTGTCATATTTTTTTGTTTTACGACTTTTCCGAGAAAGCGTGCCTAAACTATGTTCTCGTTGAATTCGAGTGCGTAAGGAGGGTCGTACGAAAGTATGCCCGACGCTCGCTTATTATCAATAGGTTATATTGCAGCTGTGGTATATCTAAACTTAAGAAGATACAGGAATGTGTCGAAAAATTTGAATGCCATATTCGTATAATGGTTATTTACGGTTTCCATGGGAAATCGCTCAGGCCAGCGTTCTCGCCGGATTTCAACAAAGTAGGAGAGAGAAAAAGCAATATTTTTATGCGCTTTGCTCGCGACGTTACAATTAATTACACATCTATTTAGTATCAATATCCAGCTGTTAGAAAACATGTATATTTTTTCGATGTCCAAAATGGCCGACTACTAATATTTTCTTTTGTTATCTTTTTTTAGGCGCTCCACGCCGCGAATTTTAGCATCCATACTGATTTACCGAGAACGAAAAACAAAAATTCTCGTCGATCTACATTAGAAGTACGTACGGAATTTAAGAAAAATATTGTTTTATTCAAAAGTCGTAGGTATTTGAACTTAAATTTGAATTGAACTTGAATTTTCAGTGAAAATTTTTGTATCAAACTGCTCATAATATGAAAAGTTTTTAATTAATCAGAAATTCCGTACGTACTTCTCTGTAGAAAGCAATTAGGAACATAACTTTTAAATTCGAAGTAAATCGAATGAAAATTGTTGAAGTTATTTGTCACGCCAATTGGAATAAGTTGTAACAAGAAAAACGCGTTTCAAGTTTTACATATGCATCTGATCGTGCTGGAGGTGGGCTTACGTTATACGCTCAAAGTCGGTGAAAAAAAATGTCTTGCTATAAATCGAATAATAACTTATTCTCATGATGATAAAGTACCGTTTTAGCGAAAAAAGTCGTTTTTTTTAATTCTCCTGTGGCCTTACCCCTTAAAAAAATAATTTCATGCATATAGACGATAGACGGCGGAAGGCCTGATTTGGCAGCCGATGAAGTGTCATATTAGGGGAACGGTATGCCGGATGCGGACTCAAGCGTCTCCATAAATACAAATCTAGTCACGGTCGAAAAAAAGCGTTTCTCGCCTCCCGGAGGCCTGATCCGGCCGCCGGATGAGAGCCGTATTGCTGAATGAGACATGCCGGATCTGGGATTTGACTGCCCCATAGATGAAAACGTAGTCAGGGGCGGATGAAAAAAAGCGGTTCATGCCTAATAAAGACCTGATCGACCAGGACCATAGTCGGTCTTGTACCTCAATTTCTAGTCGGGGAGCTACATACCCGCTTACCGAATGGGAGAAACACACTTGGATCAAAGCCGGGAAAATAATCACTAATCTGGTGATCTCTATAGCTGTACGAAGATGTGCTAGGCTTTAATCCAGTATCACATAGTCGGTTTACACTTGTCTATCCTAGAACTCGATCTAAATATATTTCTGTATCACGTTGGAATGTATTTCTATCTCTATATTATTCAGATAGTACATTGTAGTCCTCACATCTTTACGATCCATTATGTTCCACTATTTGGTCGGGAAGTTGATAAAATTATGCACACATATACGGCCAAGTTATGGCAGCCTTCAGAGGGTATCCCTGTCCGAAAAATAAAAAAAAATCGTTTTTTTTTTACATATTGTTATAATGTGAACTTTCAAGAATATTTTAAGATCGACCGGACCCTGAAATTCTGAAAATTGACGAAGTAACACCTATTTTAGTGGAACACTGTGCATCGGGTTTACCGCGATCCGGCGAGTCGGTTACTAAGGCAGTTATACACAAGCGAACTGTTTATTGTATTGACCCCTAGGGTGGGGTTAAAATAAAATAGCGTTCGGATTGGATAGTGTGCTCAGTTCTTGGTAGACGAAAACCCAGATGGCCCAACTGGCCCAGCTATGTGGTACACGATTTGAAACTTTCAGTTAGTAAATCTCGGTATATCAGAGCGTACACATCGTCGTTCTGAACTATTGAACAATTAAAAAATGAGCAAACGGTTTTGTATCGATCGGAAAGGTTCGAAATTCAGCTCCGGAAGACCAAGCAAAAGTAGAAAAAAATCTTCCACTGAATCTATACCAGAAAAAGATGGAAAGGGCAAGCAAGTACAACGGCTGAAAAATTGAAAAATAATTCGCACGAAATAGAGGTTGACTGTTAATTTGGTTACAGAATTTTAAATTTCATTACTGTACTCTCGGCTATCAGTGAAATGGGTGAGGTGCAAGGATTGTGGAGGCAATGTGGAGTTTTTGGAATCAAGTATTCCTGGGCTTGGCTTCAAAATTCTTGTAAAGTGTGATTCCTGCAATGAAAGAGGAGTGTTTTCGTGCCTGCTAATTGGAGGCCACGCTTATGATGTAAACCTCTGTATTGGTTTTGCTATGAGACTACTGGGACACGAATAAGCCAGAGTTCAAAAGTTTTGTGGCATTATGGATTTACCGACGCCAATTACCAAAACTCCGTTTGCAAGATTAGCGGATGATATCAGGTGTGCGGCGAAATGCGTCTGTGATAAAGTACTGGAAATGGATGGGAAAGAAGAAAGGAAAAAAACTGCAGCAGCTCAAAATTCTGCAAAATCAAGTGGTCCCATTGTTTCTGGTGACAAAATATGGAAAAAGAGAGGCTTTTCGTCATCATCCGGTGTAACAACTCTCATTAACTATTATTCCAAGAAGGTGATCGACTGTATTGTGAAATCATCGTACTGTGAGGCTTGTGCTACCTAGAATGAAAAATCCGACACCGAAGAATTCGCGGAATGGGAAGGAACGCCAATCGTCTTGTCAATCACGTCTTGCCAATCACACGGGATCTTCCGGGAAAATGGAAGTAGACGGGACTATAGAAATGTTTCAACGGTTTGTTCCGCTTCACAATACAAAATATTTCACGGCATTCTTCAGGCAGACCCGTACGCTGGTGTTCAGATCAACTAAAAAACATGTATCGGCTATTCACAGAAACGCATGGGAACCCGGCTTCGAAATGTGAAGAAACAAACGAAAGGTATTGGCGGTAGAGGAAAGTTTACAGGAAAATAGATCGATGAGCTAACTGTTTACTACGTTCTCGCCATTCGACGAAATTGTCAATTCGTGGAAACTATGAAAAATGCGATATTGGCAACGTTTTACCATAACATTTTCATCGTTGTAAATCCCCAGCACAATTTGTGCCCAGTAGGAGGAGGTTCTTAGTGCACCTGGCAGAAAGCACATGCGAAGAAAGTTTCAGAGAATAGAGGCACAAACCCATGCAGAACGTGACAATTTCGAGAATTTTTTTTCAGGGTTATTTCCAGAATTTTTTCCCCATATTTGTTTCAAGAAAAAAATTAGAAATAAAATAAAATTACTATGACATGTTTCAGAAAGATGAAAATAAGGAACGAAAAAAATGATTAAATTAAAAAAAGTCGTTCAATCCAGACGCGATCCAGCAATCCCGCGGTTATAAATAAGGGTCGCTGCCCACTACGCTACCGGCGGCTCGTGCTAGAAGCTGAAACAAACCGGTATAAACGCTGTTTACATTAGCTTCGCTCACCGTTTTCTCGGCAACAGTTGAGTACCGCAACCTACGGCTCGCAGAGTGTATGGTCCTAATGGACCCTACACTATGTGAAGTTTAAACAAAATCGGTGTCCTGACCATCTGGCCTCCCTCTTGTTAAATAAGTTAATCGAACGGTTTTTTTCAAATATGCATGTCTCTAATATTAAAGCCGCAGGTGGGTTCTTCGATGAGTCTTTAACGAGAGCTGCGGATGGTATACTCTGCAACAACTATTTGCTTGATCGGTATTTCTGTCTCCAGTGCGTAAGATTTGATTTTCCGCGCTTTCCCAATAATGTATTACGCATTGTCCATCGCTGTTTGTAGCGCTATTGGAAAAATTGTTAGGTGATGTTATTGTTATTAAAAAAAAATACATTGGTGTTGTTATTAGTTCTAAGACAATCATTCAATTCATAAGTGCTTGCCATTATTATTGTTATTATTTCTGTTGCTATTATATTCGCAACGTAATTTCACCAAAAAATATTATAGTCGACACTTGTGACCTTTTTATCCAATGTCCAGTAGCCCGCCATTTAGTAAAATGAATAAGGCAAACCACGGGATTTTTCGAAGCAATGGTCATAAGCAAAACAATTAGTTGTGGATTCTATTTTTTTCGAATGAAAAAAGTCTGTTCATATTTTAATTCGAACACCTGATGAAACTTAATATTTTTAACCCTATAGTTTATGAATTGCGACGGTTAAAAAAATGTAAACTATTTTCGCATAAGTTAAATAGCTGTGCGAAAAAATCGCAAACGAGTTTTAAAGAAACCAAGTTGAAGCTTCGACTTGCCTTTTCGAGAAGGAGTTCCTCTAACATAGGAGGCAATTTCAGTTGTAATGTGTCAGACATTTGCACGCGACTTTGTCGGAGTATGAAAACCGCAAAAAAGCAACCATGTTTAACATCATCAAGTGCAAAGAAGTCCGTAAAGGATTTAAAATGCAAATTGAAGTTGGTTTGCCCTGTTGCAAATGCCGTCTGACTTATTCAGTTACGTCTTTTGTTGGCGAAGAGATGTAGCTTTTTGAAAAATTGAAAAGTTATCGCGAACCATTTGGCGGTACTGTATATGTCTATATTTACGTGTGAGTATATCATATATATATATATATATATATATATATATATATATATTTATTTATTTATTTATGTATACATATGTGTTAGGTTTGCATGTCAGCACAGTGAGTACAACTATTTCTTATTCATCTATTATACGTATATACTCAGTGCCTACAGCCACTAAACTGGCAGTGTTAAAATCACGAATTCCCTGGTAGCGCCCAACCTCGTTAGCAAACAGCCGGTGGTGAATTATTATTTCAACGTTGGAACAGTGAGGAAGTCCAACAGAGCGTCCAACCACCATCTCTTCTGTGAGTACCTTCGTCGCTGGTGAAAGATCTATAGGTACATATTCATTATATATATGTATATACAAATGTATGTCTGTGTGTACACATAATGGCGATGAAGAGAAAGAGAGAAACTATACTTCTCAACTCCATGAGACTCTATTGTGGACGAATTAATTCAATGTCGGAACCGCACTTAATTATTATGTTAAGGCGGCGTCCGGACACCGCGCAAACCTCATACCTCCTTTTACCCGGTGCGGTATTTGTTTATGCATACAATACAGCTGTGTGTTATGGGCAGTTAAACGTTTTTACCATGTATATGAAGACGCGTGTACAGACGTACGCACTCCAGTCCATGGTTAAAAATGACATTTTTAAATGCCTAGAAAAAGCATTATACGTTCTAAATTTCTCACAATGCTATACGAGTCTTCCGCGATTTTATTCCGTACGGTTCCTCAGTAAAGAAAACGTCAAGGAAAAGTTCGTCGTAAAGTAAAGTATCCAGGGAAAAATAAGTATAGCTATTAATTTGCAAACTTGCCAGCTCAGAGGCTATTCTACTGCAGCGGCTAAAAAAATAAGCTATTTTTAATTTTTTTAACTGTTGCATGTGTCTTTACAAACTTTTTTTCGCTTAAAGATACACTCTTACAGAATAGACAATAATAATTCTTCATTGTTGCATATAAATGTATGTTTATTCAACAATTTATAATCGCGTAAAGGCATTTTTAAAAAGTATGTTGCTGGCGTTCATAATTTGCGCTCTCCAGGTAATCGGAAACAAATAGTTCAAAAAGATTTTTAATCTGTATGTCGCCATTCCCCGAACTGGGATTATTATTTTATATTGCAAAATAACGACACGGCATTGTTTTTTGCAAAAGTTTTCGGAAAACACGTTTCATTGTCATAATTCGGGCGAAAGTAAAAGTTAAAATTAATATTTTGTAATAATTCTAGTTCAGGCGATACCTATACAAATGCTGAATATATAGTAAAATGTTTAGCCAGATTGGTGAAGCCGTTTTTCCGAAATCACAAACGCCAGGTACAAAAGTCGTTTAGAGAAAAACGCGTTTAAACTTTACCATACTATACTATACAATACTAACCGGTAGAACGTATTTTTTACTCACACAGTGAAAAGAGAGACTTCTACTATACAGTAAATGTATAAAAGTATACGTATATATGTGTATACTCACGGATCAATTCAGAACAGCTGTTCCCAATAGTTGCCAGAGACGCACTGCGGGCAGCCGGACTAGAACGCGCACACCATGCGCTTCTACTTTGAAGCGCTGTACTGAATCGAAAAAGCAAAAATCGACTTTACCAGCAATTGAATATCAATTCTATGATAGAATAGTGTTGAAAAATGAAACAAAAATTTTCATTTCATTCATTTTCATTTCATTCATTTTCATTTTTTCATCCCGTCACAGTAGAATAGCCCTTGTAAAAAAATGTCAGAGAGTATGTCAGGAAGAAATTATGCGAAGTCGCCGGCTTTTTCTTCCATCGTAAAGGAGAATATAAATCCGGTAAGGATCTGGTCAATACACAGTTGTCGAAAACTTAATATGTTCGGGGTTGAAAACGAGAAACCAACGAGGCAATTACTTTGCTAAATAATTCCACATTCTGCACCCCACCCCCTCCTTCTCTCGTACTGTAACTCGGTTCTGTTTCCTCTGCGCTCGATCAAATCTTATGCGCTTTGCCCTCAATCACCGAAGTCTTTGCTATACGCATATGCTATACCCTTATGCTATACGCCATACACGCACGCACAAGCGTTTATGTGTATATGCTATACGCATATGTGTATATGCTATACGCATATGCGTATATGCATATACCCCATATGTGTATATGCATATACACATATGCGTTTAGCGTAGGTGTATGTGCTGTTCACATACCCCATACACATATGCACATGCGTTTCCTGCTCGCAATGAACAAGTCAGCCCTAAAAGGAAATCAATAATCGGTTTTTGTAACCCTCTCATCGATTTACCCATCACTCTTCGAAGCACTTTTTTCCTTCCACTTCTGGCCTTTCTTCCGTCGTCGTTGTTACCGATAGGTACAGCAAAAAATGTAGTCCATTTCGAGGATTCTAGTTAGCTGCGAACGAAGGTGCGATAGTCTACGTATCGCACGTTCCTCTGCAATGACCCCAGAGGCGATTATCGTCGACGGGGCATCGGGAGAATTTGAACACGCACCCCGATACGTTCAGGTTACAACATTTTATTTCGAATCACAATTTACGGATGTTTAATTCATAATGACTGTTGAAATACCCGTCGTTTAAAAAATCGGAAATATTACAAACATTAGTTATCAACGATTACTCTCAAGTACGACAATTATTATTTGAGAAATAAGCATATGTAGCGGGTGTTTGCAGCCTGTGAAAATCTTCTCTTCATGATGATACCAACACTTTTTACAAAATGTGTGGTTTCTTCTCCTTCTATCACTCTCTCGATTCTTCTTTCAGCCGATGTATTGAGCTTTCAAATCTCTTGAATTTGAAAATTAAAAAAAAGTACAAATTAACTAAACATAACACACGAAATGATACATCGCAAAAGAAATAAAGATAACAAAACTAAGTTTATTGCAGTGTCTGAAGAACTCGGATGTATTAGTATACCGAATCCTTTGCCTGACGACCAAGACGAGAGCAGAATTGATTATACACTCTCGAGGGACTTACTTTTCCACCATATCGTTCGAAAGATATTATGCCCCGTCCGGGATACCCGTATGCGGGACACCGATATGGCTGTTGTCTGGCTCGTTAAACGCTTTGGAGTTAACGAAACGACGGGAATGAATCGAGTAAAAGTGTCTACCATTTTAGTGTGGTAAACTGGTTCTCGCAGAAACATTCAGAAGGTGTACATATATATGTTTTAGTGGAACAGTAGCATAATTAATTGATCGACTTTAATTCTGAAATTGCGATAAGCAGATAATGTTACGTAAACTTTATGAGTATTTTAAGAGTGAGTATTAGTACTATGAAGAAGATATTATACAAAAGAAAGAGGTACGTACATTCCTAAAAAGTTATTCTTGGCCATGGCTGCAGGCACAGATAGCAGCAAGTTTTAAATGACCCAACTTTAATATGGATATAGCAAAAAATACGTCTGTCGATCTACATCCAGGGGCTGCTTATTTCAATCGGTGTTTTCGATCAATTACTTCCTGAACGTAACATGGCAGTTATGAAATAACACGAGTGTATTGACGAACGTTTTATCGAGTTCATTTGTTAATGAATACGGTCATTGGATTAGAAATGTTTCAACGGCGATGTTTTCGTGCGAAAGATCGTTCATATGTATCAGACTTCAATCAATCTATGACCTCGATAGAGACATTCAATAGGACTGTAGTGCACCAACGATTCGACCCAGGGCATAGTACACTTGGAATGCAAAGGTTATGTCCTCGTGAATGCAGTGATCCTGTATTGCGTATTCGAAGCCATTAGGTCCAGCACGATTTTGGAATTCTGGGTCATCTCCAATGGGTGGGACTCCACCTGTCGAATTCTAGATGCAATAGTCATCTAATTTCAAACGCACGTGACCCTCATTTTACTGGTGAATTCGGTAATGCCATTATCATTTTCTAGTTTTTATAGAACGTTAACGTGATTGAAAGAACCGAAAAAAGTATTGATTTTATTCAATACGCCAGAAAAAAATCGTATTTGAAATTCCGAACAGTGAAATCGTTCAGAATACTTGTCACGTCTCCTAAAAATGTTTAAGTTATAGACAAAACAAAATCCTGATTTGACAGATCATATCGACGCTGCTTACGAAAAGTAGCATGTTTCAGAATTCTTACGAAAACAAGCGCGTTGATATCATCGCGAAAACTAGCATGTTTTGACTTCCAACGCTAAAACTTTAACGATATTTAATGCGAAAACTAGCAGATTTCGATATTCACCGCGAAAATTAACATGTTTCAGTAACACTGGTATTGTTTCCGATTTTTCTTCCATGCTTTCTTACGCCTTGCCGCTATTTTTTTACTCCAATTCCTTTCATCGCAATCGGAAATTTACGTTTTTTTATACCTCTCAACAAATTTCAATTGGTCGTCAATTTATATTGCAAGTATTCGGGAAATATCCATTCAACCTTACGTCGATACAATCCACGTTGAATACGATTTTGACCAAGAAGGACGAGAGATGAAAATCGTTTTCACAAGCACAAACATGGATGATATTCTAATGTTCCAATTAAAACAGACGTCAGATAAAAAAAATGCTTGATATTTTCAATAACGTTAGTTTTTAAATAAAAAATCGCAATAGATATTTCATTATATTTATAATCTCGATATTATTTTTTTTTAATACTACTATCGATTTTAATTCATAATTATTATCAAAATGTTAATAAAAGCAACGAATGTAAAATTAAAATGTCATTACGCAAGAAATTGTCATATTAAAAAAAAATACTAATGGTTTGTTTTTTCAGATTTTTACCTGAGCACGAAGGACTTTAAATTCCCATAAAAACTCTTTTTGGTTAGATTGTACGAGCGATGAGAGCCTTTAGATTTTAATCTTACTCCTTTTAGACTAGTTTTTACAGTGAAAATCAAGCAAGCTAGTTTTCGCGGCGACAAGCTAAACATGCTAGTTTTCGCAGCGAAAGCCGAAACATGCTGGTTTTTGCAATAAATATGGAAACATGCTAGTTTTCGCGGCGAATGCCGAAACATGCTGGTTTTCGCGGTGAATATGGAAACGTGATAGTTTCCGTGGCGAAAGCGTAATCATGTTAGTTTTCATAAAAACTTTGAATCGTGCTACTTTTCGTAAACGGCGTCGATATATAACGATCTATGATATCGAAGATAGCGGTGGCGACCTTGGGCTTATGACTATGCATAAAATAGGCCAAGACCTCTTCAAAAGTCAGAAAAATACCGGAGCTCTATGACTTTTACTCATGAAATAACTGTGAACTATCGTCGAATATAACTAATACAGTAAAAATAAGATATACCACACGGCAAAAATCGAAACGATACCTGTAAGGTGCTTTCGGCAACAAACTCGAGATGCGGATGAAAGGATGAAACTCGAGACCTATCCATATCCTCTGATTGGTTTGTTTTCTTATTTTTGTGCCATTCTCTCTATCCTCCGGAGAACCATGCATTATCTTTTCGAGCAAGTAGACGTGTAAGCACACAATATGTTCGATATCATCGTAGTCTGTGGAAGAAATGCACTCTGGGTGAGTATCGATTTCCTTCGCAACCACCCCGTAGTTTAACATTAGTAAAAGATCTCTTATTTCGGAACGAAGTACGTTAGTCGTTGCCTCAATCATACCCCCTAAGGGATTTTGTTGTTATCAGCAACACCTCTGATTATAAATAAATACGTTTAGTATTATTCATAGATGTATTTATTTTTCTTGTGCAACACGAACGCCAAATGAATTAAATGTTGATATACGCATATTGTATGTACGTATTGAAAAATATTTAAAACGTACACTTTTAGAATATTATTCCATAATCGTATCCGGCTTATCCCAAATTATAGTTACAATGAAAAAACTTGACACAGTACTCATGACGGCGCGAAATTGTCATGCACCGAATTTGTGGCCTGCTTCATGACGCCTGAACAAATATCTCCAACTCAAAATAAAATTAAGTCTACTTGAGGTAGCAGTCTGGTCTAGAAATTTGACAAAATCGATTTTTTTTTTTTTCATTTTATTATTCCTTAGACCTTTCTTAATGCGCTCGTGAAAACCGTTTATTGATATTTAAAAAATTAGCAGAGTAATAGAAATTATAAGCAAGCCGCACGAAAACCTTACCTCACGGTATCAAAACTTTGAACGCGTTTATATCAGAACTATGTTTTTCAAATCAGCGCCCACGATATCTCGATAACTAATTGATCGATCGAGCTCAAATTTTGCATATACCTTCTATAGCCTCTTTCTGAGGACTAGTAACAAAATTGAGTCAAACAATAATTTTGCCCACATTTTATCACTCGTCGAATACTCGAAAATGTATGAAATATCGATAATCAAAGTTTAACAGGCCGCCATTTTGTAACAAATTTTTTAAGTACTAATTCTGCTACCAGTGCTCATTAAAACTCATACAGATTGAGAATATTTTTTTTCAGATGCATACAACGTCACCCAGAGTGGGCGTCGATTGAGGCGGTTATCGGCGGACCATGTTGTAAAAAAATGAAAAACTACATGAAAATATTTAAAATATTTTTTTAAATGTAGATACATTCTCTAAGGAACAATAAATACATATGTAAAATTTCATCAAGACAACTTCAACGGTTTAAAAGTTGATCCAACCCAAAAATGACGTCAAAAATCTTGCGCTAGCCCAGACTACTGCCTTGAAGTGGTGATATTAAGTGTACTTGAAATAATGAATATAAGTGTACTTAAAAGTAAAATAAAATATAACTATTGTCATATGTTGCTGACACGATGTCGGAACAACCCTGCTCGTATACATTTTACAGAGCATGATTTACCGAGCAGATACGATTCAAGCGTTGGTACGATTTAAGTGAGTCTACCCTAATTGTCTCGCCACGGGCGAAAATAGCGATAATATTCTGGGCAACGAAATGGTGTTTCATAAATCGATTATTTTATTTTCGTTATGTTAAATTAGCTGGATTGAGATTTCGTACGCCTCACAGTGAGGTCTAACCGTTGAACTAATCAGGAATAGACATAATCCTACCGTGTTGGAAGTTTCTCCTAACACTGTAACACACCCGTAGTGGTGTTCATTTATATCATAGACGCACACATATACACAAATGTGTAAGAGAAACAGCTCGGGAGGAGGGCGTTAATTATAAGTTGACTAATTGGTACTAAGCGGTAAATCCTTGGTCCCGACCCGCGTTTTCGAGCGTTACTCCATAGTGAGATACAGCTGTCGTAGACTAATACCAAACACGTGATGAAAAACACTTCGTGTGTGTATGCGTTCGAACACACACAAGCGGACAGACATAAAATGTGTCTGATTTGAATTGCACACACAAAACAATCACGAAAATGTAGTCGAGTTAAAATTTTTTATTTACGGTCGCGGTGAGGACATTCCCTTAAAAAATTCACCGACGCACTTATAAGATCTGGAGGTAATGTTATTATTTCTAATGGGACCGTGAAGATTCCATATACTTAAAAATTAGCAAATTTTGAAACTAATAAAGGGACAGCATCATCTTTCTAGGTTGTGAAGCCCGAAAGTTATCGGACGTTGATGTTTTGAAAACTAAGTAAGTGTGGTGAATGTTACTTTATCGATGAGTGCGATGCAAGGTCACTTGATTGATGAGTACGCATTATGACAGGCAAATGGATTATTTTGGGTTACATTCACGGAAACACCGTAAATCGTTCGTAGGGAACGTGTTTTAATACGACACTGTGTTCGCAATGTGTGTGTGAGTGTTTGTGTACGCGTGTGTGTATCCGCAGTAAAAAAAGAAGTAGTGCAAAGACAAATGAGATAACGTTTGAATTACGAGTTGTGGATATGAATCAAATGTGATTATTACATTAGTAATAATCACATTTGATTAGTCATTCGAGACACGCAAAAGCGGTATTCAACATTAATGGATGTGTCAGTTCGTTCGCCTGTGATTATAATCCAACAACTGCATATTGTTGCAAAGGGCTTTAAAGCCCAACAGCTTTAAAGACCCAAACTTGTTGAATCACGTAAGTGATTGTTTCGTTTCAGTCTTCATTCCTATAAAAATGATAACCGACTTATGTTACAGAATACATTTGTATAAGATAAACATCCTTTGTTTACTATTACAATCGAATACTTACATACAGATACTTATATCATTATGTATACGATTATACACAGATAATTTTCTCGAAAAACAAAGGCTGTCAAACTACGATCGGTCGAAGAGTGTTCACCTAGTGAGTTTTGCAATTATTACTATTTTCAAAAACGCTATAGTTTCAAGAGTTTCCAAAACTATCATTCAGGACGATTATGAGGACACGCGAAACGTCGTTTTCTTTAATGTAAATATGATCATTATTATTTGGCATAGATTCGCGGTCAGCCTTCAACTGCCTTGGCATCAACAATTAGTTTCTAGAACTGCCAAGTCCAAATATATTCGGTTTTTTTACCTTAACGATGTATATTAATGACTTGACGTATAAACTCTTCCGTCTTGCGAAGAGTATTCAACTTAGTTAGATCGTCCATCCCTCAAAAACAATTTTAGCGCAAATGAATTAAAAAAAATTACTAACATACATAGTAATTGCTGAACAAGAAAATGTGTTGAAAAAATCGGATGACGTGTGTCATCACGATTATCTACTGCAGACGATTATTTGTCATTACAACAGCTTTTAACTAAAACGTAATCAAGAAATAATATTGCAGCTTATCATGTCAGGTTGAAACATCAGTTCTCTTGGACTCAAATATGAATATGGTATATTGGCTGCTTGTCAATGTAAAGCATCCATTAAATACGAATCACCGAAAAGTTATATTATTACTTTATTCCGATAGAATTGAGTAATTCTTCGCTGATAGGAACATGTCGAGTCCGCCGCAGGAACACCACATGAGGTGAAATCTCTACAAGATGGAATTTTAGTCATAACTCCCCAACCGGGTTGGACTCAATTGAATTGTTCTACGCATTTATCGAAACATCACGCGTAAAAATTGTGTCTGCATAGATAGGATCTAAAACTGACAATATATAAGTCCTCGAAGTCGAGATCAGATTCCGTTTCCTTGTCAACAGTATGCAATTTGATTGAACCGAATGCATGAAAAAATAATGCGCTGTAGAGATTGGGTCGTACACGGTCCCGCGATGTACCTTCAATTGCGCAGTATTAGTCACTCAGCGGGGTGGGGTAAGGCATTGCAAAGAGGGGGTCCAGCACGAGGTAGCCAAGAGTGGTGGTGCGATGACACGCGGCGCAGAGTGGGGGTGTCTAGCGCGGGGTCGTCGACATCATAGGGCGGCGGGCAAATATTGAAAATCCATAAAATCGTGTGATTTATTACAATCAAAAAATATTTACACATTATCGATGCAGGCGGAGCATTTTTATTTCGTCACTGGAAGTCCGTACAAAGAAAAACTCACCTACGCGCGCGCACGCGTGCGTGTGTGCGTGTATTGATTGATTTATTGATTGACTATAAGGTTTTGCCAAAGCTATGCCTTGGCAAAGCCTTGAGGCAAATGGTGTACAATTTAAAAAGAAAACAAAAAATGATTTAAATGAATAAATAAAAATAAAAATAAAAATAACAATATTTTTCTTAAAATTAAAGACTATAAATCGGTTATGAGTGCTTATGACTACAAATAATTTTCCTAACCATATTATAACTATTCATGTTAATAGATAACTAAATTAATAACTAAATTACAGATTCGGAAGCTAACTAAATTAATAACTAAAGTACAGATCCGGAAGCATATATCGACTGTACTCTATATAATGGAAAATGAAGAATTAATCAAACAGGTTAGTAATCTCCGCTAAAAAGGTGGCTGAAAAGGCGCTGTTTAAGAACATTCATTGAGGGCGAAGTAGTGATTTCATGAGGAAGTGAATGCCAAAAATATATCGTGGATAAAAGGAAAGATTTTCTCAAGGTTGTGGTTCTATGTGAGGGAATATGAAAAACGTTACGAGTACGCGGGCGTTGAGGACGGGTCGATGCTCTAGATTCTAAGAAAAGTTCAGATAAGTAATTGGGCGTGTTTTCACTAAGAATATTATAAACAAAGATACCAAGAAAGCATTGGCGCCTAGCCCTAACTGTAAGCCAGTCAAGTTGTCTACGATAAGGAGTAATGTGTTCATCCCTAGGTAGATTGAAGGTGAATCTAATTGCGCAGTTCATAAGCTGTTGTAATTTCGTGTTCATTTCACTAGTTATGTCCTTGTAGGCGAGGCAGCAATATTCCAAGTGGGAAAAAATAAGAGAAACAACGAGCATAATCTTAAGCTCACGCGAAAGCGCATTTCGGTGATATTTTAAACGGTAAAGATAGAAATTGACTTTCCGTGAGATTGTAGACACGTGGCTACGCCATGAGAGGTCAGAGGTCATGATGATCCCAAGGTTTCGTATTTCATGTACATAGGGCAGAATAATTTCATTGGCAGTAATAGGTACAAGGTGGTCCACGTCAATTTTACTAATATAGCTAGAACTACCCTGAAGAGAGAGAGAGAGAGAGAGAGAGAGAGAGAGAGAGAGAGAGAGAGAGAGAGAGAGAGAGAGAGAGAGAGAGAGAGAGAGAGAGAGCGAGAGAGAGAGAGAGAGAGACCGACCGACCGTCGTTCGATCGTTTGTTCGTTCGTTTGTTCGTTCGTTCATTCGTTCGTTCGGTCGGTCGGTCGGTCGGTCGGGCGAATTAGTGTAGATACAAAGTGTTACGATGGTTTTCGTGATAACGAGTTATTTAGACTAGATAGAACAAGAAAAGAAAAAATAAGAACTATAACTAAATAGCGAAATAATGTAGAACAAAATATAAACATAAGAAAAAATAAACAGCGATGTGAACATAAGAAAAAATGACCAATAGCTAGGTAACAATATAAACCTAGAAAAGCCGAAGAGAAGCATGAGAGAACCGAATACCAAAAGAAAAAATATCTCAAGAATATATATATATCTATTTTTTTTCTTAGAGAGATAGATAACGGATCGGATGAAATAGAAAAACTTGATAACTTAATTACTTAACCATAACCGAACTAAAAAATACCGAAACCTGAATAAATGCCAGGAAAGCGAGCCACAGAACAAAATAGTTCATTAATTGCGTTATATTCGGAAAGAATTTCGTCCAAGTCGAAAGCGAAAGCAAAATAAATAAAAACCAAAAGCAAAATAAAAACCAAAAACGAAAACAATAGCAGAAGCAAAAAATTTACACAGCCCCTCTTGCCAGCTGACTATCAAACAAGTGTTCGAAAAGTCGTGATTTAAAAATTTCAAGCGTTTGCGAGCTGGTCACACTCACAGGAAGGCAGTGCCAAAGACGACTGCCTGAGACAGCGACGGAGTCAAAATAGATGGTCGCCCTGGCGAAAGGGATCGCAAACGTGGAAGGAGGTAGTCTCTGCGAGCTGCGTGCATTCGGTCGAATTCTATCGAATAATTCCAGGATGTAATCCGGTACCCCACCATTTAACACTTTTTAAACCAGGATCCCGAGAAAATACGTACGCCTGTCCTTTACCAAGAGCCATTTGAGTCGATGTCTAAATTCCGTAATGTGAGCATCCCTCCGTAGGTTGAAGACAAAACGAATACAGCAGTTCATAAGTTTCTGAAGTTTAGAGTTAAGCGTAATGGGGAGATTGCAAAAAACAACCGAACAATAATCGAGTCGCGGAAATATCAGAGTGCTTACAAGTTTAGCTCTAATGTCCATCGGCAATGAGTTACGGTGATGCTTGAGTTTGTGGAGAATACCGTGAACATCTCGTGATATAATAGCCACATGGCGCTTCCAGGAGAGAGATGAAGAGATCACCAAGCCTAGATTACGATGTTCCGAAACGTACGGCAGTGGAAAGCCATCAACTAAGATAGGCGGAAGTTCGTCCAATACCAGAACCCTCGTTCGGGCACAGCTACCCAAAACGAACAATTTTGACTTAGGCAAACTCAGAGATAACCCATTTCTAGAAGCATATTCGGTGATAGCTTTGACATCCTCGCCGATTAAAGCTAGGGTCTGATTTAGCTCGTTGGGTAAGCAGCTGCGGTACACTTGAGTGTCGTCCGCAAACACCATGTGGTTCGCAAACCTCAAGCACTCAGGAATGTCGTTAACGAATAAAGAGAAGAGAAGAGGAACCAATACGGAGGCCTGAGGGATGCCTACGTTCGTGGTAAGCCACGATGTAGCAAGATTTTGCTCATCAACGACAGTCTGCTTTCGATTCGTGAGGTACGAATGGGTCCATCTAAGAGCAAAATCTGAGAATCCCAATTTCTTAAGCTTACATAGGAGGATATGATGCGGCATCTTATTGAACGTCTTACTGAAGTCGAACATAACCAAAACAGTTAGCATGCCCCTGTCAGTAGCGCGTCGCACATCATCGCAAATCCTAATCAGAGTAGTTTGCGTTGAGAACCCAACGCGGTACGCGGATTGTCTTGGATCGATCAGTTTGTGTGATTCAGCGAAGCTTACTATCTGATCTTTGACGATTCGTTCGAAGAGTTTTGATACCTTGGACAAGTTAGCAATAGGACGAGTATCAGACGGCGATATAGGGATTCGAGTTTTTAATAGGGGCTGAATAAATGCTTGCTTCCACGGAGACGGGAAATAACATAATTCGATCGAGTCGTTAAATAGTGTGGTGAGATGGCCCACTACAGCGGAAGAAGCATTACAAAGGCTAAATGCCGATACCCCATCAGAAGTCGCGGAAAGAGAAGATCATTTTAGAGATGCGATCTGGCGTCGAATAGTGGTGCTATCTATCTGTGTGGACGAAATGCATGGTGCACGACTAGGAATCCCAGAGAGTATTTGTTTAACGTCATCCCAATTCCGGACGACAGATGAGGTAGAGACCGACAAAAAATAAAGATTTAAGGATTGAGCGGAGAAAAAGTTGAGTGGCGACGTCGTTACCGATTTAATCAGGCCTAATAGCCTGAGCTCTTTCCATAGGGCTGCCGGATCTATTATCTGTGCGAGTCGTTGTCTGAAGAAATCGTTTTTTGCTACCCGAATATCTTGCGTGAGTTTATCTCGACATCGCCGAAATTCTGCCAATCCAAGTAAGCTATTGGAACGTCTCAACGCCTGATACAGCCGATCCTTGGAGTGAATACGAGATCGAAGTTCGTCCGATAGCCCCGGTGCAGGCCGCCGAGATGCCGGAAAAGTCCTCCATGGCGCGTGGATATCCATAGCAGATACTAGTGCGGAAGAGAAATTAATTAATTCACTATCCAACTCAGATTCCGACAGAGAAGGATTTGTCTCCCCAATGTAGGACGACACCGAATCTGCGTAAGGTTGGGCGCTAAAATCAGCTAACCCGCGGAGTCGGAGGAGGCCAGTAATAGGCTCGCTGAGCCCGATGGAATACGCGATGTCGAGCATGTCGTGCCCATTGATAAACAGAGAATCCGGCTTGGAGTAAGCAGCAGTCTTCTCGAGATCATCGACGATCATGACATCCAGCCACGAGCTAGATAGATCAGTATGAAAGGACGCTCCCGAGTCTACAAGATTTAAGGCCGACGTGAAAATGAAATCTCTTGAATAATTAGACTCATGAATTCAAAATAAATGTCTACAAACTCATCGAGGAGAAGCCCATGAGGTCTTCTGTAAATGGACGCGAACAATAATGGGTCCACGCCGTTCAAGGTTACTGGAATTAAGATAAATTTCGGAGAATTCGAAAATAGGCTAGGGGACGTAGCTAAAACTTTTGCTTTAAGGGATTTTCGGATAAAAACTGCGACCCCACCTCCTTCCTTGCCCTCTCGATCGTTCCGAATGGAAACAAACCATCTATATTTATGAGAGTATCGTCGATGTGAGAGTGCAACCAAGTCTCCGCCATGGAAATTATCTGGTAATAGTTTTCTTGAAAGAATACACGAACCTGTTCGATATGAGCCAGCAGGGAGCATGCATTAAACTGAGCGATGCGTAGTGGAGAGTGCGATATGGAAACGGCCGACTTATCTGCACGACGATATTTCGGGTGAGCTGCTGGAACAGCGAGTCAATCCGACCCCACGAGATCATTTTCAGAGTGAACATCAATGCGCGGTTGGCCATCCGCTTTCTTGGCGTAGATTCGACCATTCCTGGTCCACACGTATTTATAGCCTGCAACTGAGGCCTTAGCTTTAGCGCGCTGATATAGCTTGTACAATTCCGTAGGAAGCAACTCGTTCACGAAAATGTTAAAATTCTTCGTCGCGATAGAACAATCGTTAAACACCGCAGACCATTTCAGCTCGCGTTTTTCTCTTTATTGCTGATCAGGATGTCCCTAATAGTACCTGAATTCAACGTAACAATGAATGAGCACTTAAGATTTACGACTGGATCACCAACTGCACCAGGTTTGGTGGGCAGTTTTCTGATCGCCAGGATATGATGTGAAAAATCCGACGCTCCCAATGCCTCGAGGACGCTGATGATCAGATGCTTGGGGTTAGGAATATCGCGAATTAGCAATCCGGCAATTATGACTTCACCGGTGGCGGGCGGCGGAATAGCAATGGTCTCAGGCGTGCGAACGTGCCGACGCGTAGCGGCCTCTGCTCTCAAGGCGATTGTAGAGTCGGTACCAAGAACACGACGTTACCGACGGTACCGACGGTACGACGCTAGCGTTACAGCAGCGAGCGCACTCTTCCCCAGACCACGCTGAGTGATACATGTACGAAACGTTGGGAATAAATGGTTAACTGAAATCATACTTCGTAACGTTTCCTGTGTCTGCTAATAATCTTTTCCCCACACGCTTGAACAAAACAATTGGCGACGAGGATGGGATTCGAAGACTTACACGATTTACGAAATATCTGAATAGTAAAGAACAACCGAAGTGGGTGCATCGTAACACGTGGTCTCACCGAGAGCAACAAGTGCTTCGCCGGAGTTGGTCTTTCCTTTAAGAAAACCGAAGCCCTGTTTGGGTAACCAGTGGAGGAACGGACCAAAAGTGCAGAAAGTGCAAAAAGTGGGTGCATATCGAACGCTAAAAAGACATAATTGCGAAAGCATTTGACGATCGGTGAAAGACATTGGGCGAGGCCACGTTACAAGACTCCGGGGGGGGGGGGGGGGGGAGTGAGGAACAAAGAAAAGATAGATTCAGG